>CM046365.1:16331747-16684279 GCA_025413025.1 Ficus hispida | reverse complement strand
CTGGGGCCGGAGGTGGCCTGAGTTGGGTCGCCGGCGTCGGGGATGAGTCGCCGGCGTCGCGCCGGCGGCAGAAAGATCGCCGGCGACGGAAAGAGTTTAGGTGAGAATGATTTGTGTGAGGTTAGGTGGATGATAAATATCGTACACAATCAACATTTGAACCGTTCGATTAAATCTTAACGGTCCAAAAAAGGTATGTACCGGTAGAGACCCTCAGAGGGTTCTAAAATAAACTCTTATCAAAATAATATATATAAAAAAAGAACTAAACTTTTACGAAAATTTTACATTCATATATCAAAAAATTCAACAAATTGAATTGATATATGCGTGTATAGCACGTGCTTCCGCTTTAGTTTCTTTTTTCCTTGCAACAGGAATTGTGTTCTGCCAACCTTCTCCATAGAGGCTCTGCCCAAGAGAGCCAGAATTTGTCTATTAACAAAAAAAAAAAAAAAAGTGTTTGATGTGTTTTGGGGTGCGAAACATTTTTCATAATTTTAGTTTATAGCCTGAAACAAAATCTTTGGCAATGCCACTAAATACACGAGAGATAATAGAAACACACGTAAAAAGTAAAAAAAAAATAAAAAAAGCTTAAATTTATAATATTATTCATATATATGTGTGTGTGTTGTGTTTTTGCTTTCTTACAGATAGTACTCATATATAATATATATATATATATTATATATATCAGAAATTACACAAGATGATTGGTCGGCGTGGCGTGATGGGTTACAGGCTCACACTATGACAAGGAGACAAGAGTGTTCAAGTCAAGAGAGGGAACGAGGAAGAAATTGCGTCTGGAAGGTATGTATGTATATAGGATACACTTGTAGTGCTTCCAGTGTTTAGCGTGGATAAATTTATCAGAAAATCACAAAAATTTTCCCATATAATCATTTTAAAATATTTCTTAATTATCTTTAATTATTTATTTTATATAATTTATTTTGTAAATTGAGAGAGAAACTTAACCCATCCGAACTAGGTTAAGACCTAATGATCAATTTGACAGTACTCTATCGAGAGAGAAGCAATTCGTCCAATATCACACCTCCTTTACTTTATTAGTAAAAAGAAAAATTATACAAAAAATAAATAAAGAGGATTCCAACCTCAAGGACGGTAACAAACAAGAAAATAATGAATCACCCTATAAAAAAGATAAATGACAACAACTACTAGAATGTAATATATAAGAACTACTCATCTCTTAATTAATAAAGATTAAAAGGTGCTTGGAGAAAATCCTCTACCAATTGAAAAAACCAGTTGGAAAAAACCTATTAGCTACGGAAAAATAGTTTATGATCAAATATGATTTTATTTACACAACTTGATCTTCCTATTTCGTGCATGAAGATCCTATGCATTTTGTTTTTTAGAATCAAGGCCACAGTTTATTTTGCAAATTATTAATCTTAGCAAATTTATCTCAAGACCGATGTGAAACCACCATCTTCATTCCTTTCTGAACAATTACATAATTATCATGTTTCTCTCCTTAAAGATTATTAACTTTTGTTGATTGTATCAATTAATAACATAACGTGAAGCTCTGACTGAAACCTCTGATTCTATTGGTCTATTTTCTTGATTTAACTTCTATGTTTTATATTTAGTTTCATGAATTTTTAGGTTATTTAACATCTCTATGATTTATTAGGGTAAATTAAAATTTAATTTCCTAACTTTTTTATATTTAGTTTCATGAATTTTTAGGTTATTTTATATCTATATGATTTATTAGGATAAATTAATAATTTAATTTTCCTAACTTGTTAAGTAAATTTAAGTGAATAATGTTTTCCTTTTAGCTTTTCTCAACAACAAGTTAAAAGAAAATAAAACCCTCAAAAATAAAAGGTAAAATTACGGTACCAGTTTCATAATGTTAGCCATTGTTTACTTATATGCAGAGAACCCAAGTTATTCTACGTATTAAGAAGTATGTATGTAAGGATTTTATTTATTTATATATTTACTTTTTTGGCATACTTGAAAAATAACACACACATATATATATATTATATATATATATTATATAACTTTGACTTTCTCTTAATGAATGCAAAGATGCATGTTCATGGCTAATTGAACAAAGTAGCTTATATCATATCTGACTAAAAATAAACGTATACATTATAACAAACGACACGTACGGATAATATTTATGTTTTTCCCATAAATGTTTCTCCTTATATCATTTCTACATAAAGGGGAAATTTGAAGGATTATACTAACTTTTCAATATGACATTTTAAAATAATGTGTATCATGATCAGCACCACAAAAATAAAAAATTGAATAATTGTGCTGATGATGAGAGAGCTAGCTTTAATATTGGAGAGAGCCAAGCATCTATCACAAAAAATTCGATACGACACTTGATTTAATTATTACGTTAGTGTTTAAACTAAAAGTTTACATATCTTGATCATCAAAGTTACAACCAAATTGACTACAAATTAGCAGTTAATACACATATATTCTCCCTTGCTGAGAAAGCCGAACCTGGAAAGCATATGTAATCACAATTCTCTATGTTTTTTCACATCGAGAATTCTTTGTAAATAAAAGATGTCAAGGTGTTTCTTACTTCCCAAACAGATCTTCCAAACAGATCAGTAACCACAAGAACAACAACTGCGATATCTGAATAATTAAGCAGTTGAAAGTATCATATGGGCTAGCTCTATATATATAACATATTTATAAGGTAACTCTATAGGTATACGTATAGTTAATAGACTTTTTAGTCTTTTAGCGGCAACATTTTCCTCCCGGAAGGATGCTTTTCTTGTAGTGAGTTACAAACCAAAATAAAATAATAATATAATAATAATAATACAATGATACAATTAATTAAGGAAAATCATAAGTTGTTTCCGAGATGATCTTGACCATTCTCTTGAACGGATCAATGTCATGAGATATCTTGAGCAAGCCTTGTTGAGCATACCCGAATTCATCGGAGGAGCTGTCGAGCAGTGCGACGATGGAAGGATGGCGATTAGCTTGGTTGTAACCACAATTTCTCGACGTCGTGATCCTCTCTCCCTACAACCACCGGTACGTATCCTTTTCGAATTTTATCCGATCGCGATGATCTCCCCGTTGTCTCTGCGTTACTTAGCCTCACATATGGTAAGAGCTTCTTCCCCATGAAGTTTATTCCTCAAAATATTAATATCTGACCTTTTTGAGTATATTGCCCTAGTTTCCACTACTGCTTATTCAATGCCTCATCTCATATATAGTTGCTGTGCCAAGAAAATTGACGTGGATATAATTTATTAGCTGCCTCCTTTTTGAATCTTTCAAGCGGTGCTATCTACGCTTAATTGACTAATTTGTTTTTGTTGGTGTTTTTTATACGTAATGAGCTTGACTAAATGGTTATATTATATAATGACAATTTAAGAATTAAATATTTTAGTTTTGTACTGTTTAATTAATTTATAAGATATCTCATATGTGAAGAGGATCGTTTCTCAAACCCTATAGTATATTGTCATATATATATATTATATATATATATGCATGATTAATCAAGTAGCCACATTGCTTGGTGTAAGTAGGTTATCCTCTCTCTCCATTATATATATATATATATATATATATATAATAGGTATGCATAATTATCAGAGGACTAAGCCAAAAAAAAAAGTTACATATAAAACTAAAGCAAATTAATTAGGATGGGCAATAATACATGACCTTCAAGAATAAACATTTTCAGGGAAAAAAAAAAACCTTAAAGAATATTCTTTATTCCTCCGTAGAATGTTCATTGGCTAGTGGAGATTAAAAATTTAAAAACTAATATATAGCTGATATATTTCTATTATCTCTGTTGGAGGAAGGCAAGATTAGTACTGATCTTGCGGTCACAAGAATTTTATCAATACAGGACTGTTGAAATTGAAATAAAATAGAATAAGGTGTCTCTATTATTACCGACTTTATACATGATAACATTATTTATTTAGTGACTAATATGAAAATTATCTGAAGATAATTTAATTAGATGATTATGTAAGTATAGCGGTGCGCCTAATCCTTGCTTGGATGGTGATGGCTGTTGAAATACCGCGTTTTCTTGTTCATTTTTCATGCTGCTATCACTTTCAGCTTATTATTGAAGTTACAGCATTGGCGTGTAAAAAAGTAAAAAATAAAAGGAACAACTTGTCTGTTTAATTTTCTATATATTAAAAAAAAAAGGTTCTTTTTTTTTTAAATTGAAATTTGATAATATTTTTCTGTTGACACAAGTTGAATTCTACAATTAATTTATGAAAGTATAGTACTCTCTAAGACAAACTTGATTTGCTAGCTGGGGGTATTTGTAGTGTCAAGTTCGTTGTCATCATGATGAATACAAGATAATAAGCTGACCATTTGAAGTAAATAATGATGAATGCACAGTAGAGAAGTTATACTATCGCCCGTTTGGTCGGTGAGTTTAAACTCATCACCATCAACTCAATTTTTATTTTTTCCCCAAAATTTTTTTTGTCTTTTCTGAAAAAAACTAAAATCACTATTTAAACTTATAAATCTTAACTTAAACTCAAACACCAAACACCTTAGTACGTAAATATATGTTGGAAATGTTGTTTGTCTTTGGGTCGTTCACATGAAGATAACCGTTTCCTTCCTTCCATTTTCAAAGATCTACATATTTATAAGTTCTTGTTACTTGCATATGTATATGATAAAATCCCTTAAATGCCCCGGAGTCTAAGCTATTTCATCGAATTAATCTCAAACTCGTAAGGAGATTTGAATTAGTCTGCTGTGAATTTACTGATATACGTAATCATATTTTTAGTTAAAAATTTGTTGTTAAAAAGACCAAACTAACCTTCTTGAAATTTCAAGAACTACAACAGTGTTTTAATGTCACCTTCCAAGAAATTAATAAGACACTTTCATTAGCTGTACATAATGTAACATTAATATTAGGTTGGTGCTGTTAATATTAGTAATGGCTCTTACTTCTTGGGCTACCTTCATAACTCTATTCTCTTTGTTAGTTATTAAAGCAAAGCAAGAGCTGCACATTTGCTTAGGCATCATTTCCCTAGTTCTTTGGAAGCTTTCCTATATATCAATACCACTTCAATATCCCTCCATCTTTTTTTTTCCCTCCCTTTTTTGTGGTTTTTTATAACTACCAAGAACGTTAATCTTGTCGGTTTAGGCACTATGATTTTGTTTTATTTGAACTCCATCAAGCAATATATAAACCGCATGAGGACTTGTGATGATTTGAGTGAAATAAGCATATAGACGGAGCTATTTATGTCCTGTTTGAATCTCATGTCCATTTTTGGAAAAGAAAATTTTCTTGTTTGAAATGAAAAAGTCATTTTATTTTGAGAATGAGATGGCGTTTTGATGTGTAAAATATTTTTCTGTTGAAAACAAAAAGTTGTTTGGAATTAGAAGAAATTATGTTGAGAATAATGCATTGGGTGAAGATTTTAAAAAGATTCTAAAAGAGTAATGTACAAAATAAGCTTGAAAAAAAAAAGTTGAGAAAAACACTATTTTATTTTATTTTATTTTCTCAATTTTCTAAAATGAACATGCGAAACAAAAAGGGTTCATTTTTTAGTCCAAAATTTGTTTTGTATTGATATCTGTATATGAAAGCTTTAAATGCCCAATGCATGTCTTTCCATTAAAAAATTCACTCATCTTCTCTCCTCTCATTTATAGCTTGACATTCTCTCAGCTCTAAACATGTCCATGAATTAGGGTTAATTATAGATAAGCATACTTATTAGTTTCAATTACTTATTCATCTATCTCTTTATTTTTTAGTTTTACTTAGACCAAATTTATTTCCAAACAATGTAGTGTTGAGTGAGAAGACAACAAATATGATAGTAAAACGGAAGATCTAGACTACTCCAATAGATTTTTAAGGTTTGAGTGGAACGAGATCAAATGAGTAAAATAAGAATAACAGATTTGGACTCTAACCAAACTAGTGATCTCTCAAATATTCATTAATGAGGTCGACGAAGAAACCAACATATCCACTATACCAGAGTACTATATTTAAGGCAAATAACTTGTCAAATACATATCATTTAATACATGGGTTAATTTAAAAATAGCACATCTAAAAAAACTAATTTTTAGTTTTAGCATCTCACTTTTTTTACTTTGACATCTAGCATCATCACTTCAAAAGATTCCCTTAAAGTGGGTCTAGTAGATAATGTGTTGGGTATTGATATCTCCTTCCCTTTTTGCATTCTTTTAAGATCCAGAAACCCCAAAAATATATTCCAATTTGCTCAAAGGAGAGAGAAATAGAAAAGGAGGGAGAGAGTGCTAGAGAGAGAAACCTCCATTGAAACCATTTGAAACCTCCGAAAACCACCATTTCATTGAAAACTAGAAGATCAAAGGTCGAAAGCTAAGGGAAGACGCTCGAAGATCAAACACAAAATGGCTTGATCAAGGATAAGAACACAAAGATGGCGAAGAAGACGGTGAAGCCGAAGAAGTTGAAGTCACTGACCCACCAAAGCAAGACTCTATTCAAGAGGTAAACAAATTTTAAAAATGGAAATGGAGATTGAGATTCATGGTTTTTGCAAGAAAAAAATTAGGTTTTCTTTATAAAGAAAGCATTTTAATCAGACCCATGCTTTTAATCTTCATTTTGGTATTTTAATGTGATTTACATGCGTTAACAAGGTGTCAATTTTTGCTATGAGTAATTTGAAGAAAGAATTTTCTTTCATTAAAATAGGCAAATTTTGGGCTTGAATATCTGGATATTTGCGCGGTCTGTATGAACTTGGAATTGAGGAGGATTATTTTCCGTGGTCTGTATTTTATCATACTTTATTTTGATGTTGAGAATTAGAAATGGAGATTAACTCGGATGTTAGATTGGGAAGTTTGGGTTAGTTGTGAGACACGTGATTGATTCCAAGCTATTGTGAACTTGAATTTCTTTGTTGTAGTAGTTTAGTATTGACGCTAGATTTGAATGTGGTTACACTTATCTTTTTGTTGTTTTAATCTTCCTAAATAGTGGCGCATTTTAGTTGGTTTAATTTTATCATAAACCGTGTACACCTATCTTATTAATGATGACTAAACCGTATTAGTTTTCTGTTCTCGTGAGATGAAAGTTGGAAAGTTGAGGGAGTTTTGGTTTTATTGTGTCGTTATATGTATATTTTATCTAAAGTTATTTGTATTTTTTTATCTATCATTTTAATGATGACTTGTTGTCATAAATATAATTAATTTCTCTTGTGATTTTATATTACTGCAGGTTCAGTTTATAAGGTGTGTCCCGGCCCATACTGAAATAATTTGTACAAAGATAAATACATTTGTCAATATTTGGGAGACGATGAAAAATCTCAGAGAGTGTTTGTCAACCGATTAATTTGAATTGCAAATGTAAATGTTAGAATGTGTTATTGCAGTAGATGGTCATTATCTTCTTAAGTAGTTGTATTTTTTGTTTATCCTATATTCTTAAAATAAAGTACATGGATGTCCTTTTGGAAATAACTCATGATCTTTTTTATAATTACCTATGCTTATTAATAACCCTTAAGTATTTTGATCGAATGTCAAATTTTTTGTAATAATAATAGTGACATTAAAAATAAGTTAAGACGACTCCTATATGCGCGTTTCAAAACTCTTTTTCACATCAATAAATGAAACTAATTAATGAATAGGTCATTATGGAAATGACCAACTAATCATGTATATAATTACATGTCCTCACTACTCATCCTTGAATTATATTTCGGTTCAATGTCAAATTTTTTGCAATAAAAAATATTGACGTTAAAAATAAGTCAGGCTGACTCGTATTTATTTGTTTCAAAACTTTTTTTACATCAATAAATGAAACTAACTATAGAGTAATTTTTTTATGTAAATGACCCATTGATCATTATGAAAATGACCTATTGGTCATTTATAAAATTACCTGTAAACACTACTATGAATAGAAACATAAGTACTAAATTCCAATCGGACAACACTGATTACATATAGTCATCATATAAATATAGATTACCGATCACAAATGGTCAAAATACCTAAATACCAAACTGACAAAACGTAGTACTTAAAAATACTAACAAAAAGTTATAGCAATACCAAAGTATGAGGGAAAAAAAAAAAAGAAAGATAAAGTCAAAGTCTTAATGGATATAAAATAATAATAATATTGACTAAAACCATCATATAAGGCGCTCGAAGCTGTGGAAGATCTTATGACCTTGTTGCTGGGAGATTACAGACTGTCATAGCATGAGGACGAGGTATTTGATCCACATAAATCCAATAACATTCCTCACCATCTCAAGAAGACAAACATAAGTTGCGGTAAGGGGTACAATTATTCCCTTTATTTTATCACTAAGATATCTTGATGCACAGTCCCATTGACCATTATACTTAATAAAATGAAAGTCGTAATCATTCCTAAATGAAACAATATTAAGACATAAGTTAAAATAATAATTACCTTAGGTTACTGATATGATGACTAAAAAGTTCATTTTAATATTGATTGGACATGAATTATTATATTTAATATTATTACTATTGATGGAGCGCCACATGGATGTGAGGTAAAGAGAGAAAGAGCAAGAAAAAATTAGAAAGAGAGACAACGCAAACCGCAACCATTCCTAAACGAAACAATAACACTATTAGTCAAATATATTAATTAACTTTGGATCAATCAATTATTAACTAAACATGTCATCTTAATAATTACTAGACAGTAATTATGTTGTCTATCGTTACTACAGTCAGAAATTTTCCAGACTAGTAAATCTTACAGTAAGGAACAAAAAAACATAGTAATAATTATCACAAAGGTTCAAAAAGATAACAGATGATGTAAGAACTTACCCTTATAAGCTCAACATAGTCATTTTTAGATTACAATCTAAAATACAAAGCTATTTAAAGCATATTAAAACAAATAAAACAAAATAACAAATACCATTACCTCATATCTAGACCTATTGAGCTTAAACGTCACTGTTGAAGAGTGAGGTGAGCTGCAACCTTAAACAAGTTGATCAGAAGCTGAGTTGCAACCTTCTTCAACAATATGAAGAGAGAAGTGAAGAGAGATAGAGAGTGAGAGAGAGAGAACGTGAGGAGAAGAGAGATAGAGAGTGAGAGAGAGAGAACCATAATTTCAACATAGTCATTTTTTAGATTACAATCCAAAACACAAACCTACTTAAAGCATATGAAAACAAACAAAACAAAAGAACAAACACCATTACCTCATATCTAGACCTAAGCTGAGCTGAAACATCACTGTTGAAGAGTGAGGTGAGCTGTAACCTTGAACAAGTTGATCACGAGCTGAGCTGCAACCGAGAGAGAGAGAGAACCAAGCTGAGAGAACTAAGTTGCGCTTCTTCAAGAGAGAGAGAAACAGAGAGAGAGCCAGAGAAAGAGAAGGTGAAGGTGAGAGAACTAAGCTACACTTCTTCAAAACCCCATTGTTGAAGAGAGAGGAAACGAGAAAAAAATGAGAGAGATAGAAAGAGAGTGCGTTATATGGTGGGAATGGGTGGGAAAAGAAGAATTCTTTTAGGGCTGGCTGAAGATTTGAGGGCTTTCGACAATTTCAAGCCTCCTCAATTGCTGGGCGCTGGAGCTGATGTAGCAGTGCTAATATAGAAAGTGAAAAAATGATGTTATTTTGAAGAATATTTTTCTTACAGGTGTTATTTTTGAAATTAACCCCTTAATATATTTATTGCTCTTCGTTTAATACAATCACAACCGACCCGAGCAAACTGTTCCAAAAACAACAACTAGTTAAAACACACACACACTCTCTCTCCCTACACAAAGCAATAAACACGATTTTTTTTTTTGTCATGAAGCAAATCGAGCACAAGACCTTCAGGAGGAGAATCAAAGTAGCCCATAAATGGTCCCTACTTTCTATACATTACAAATTGGAAGAGAACTTCCTATATGGACAAATTATTGGAACATAGTACCCTTCTTCTTAGGATCAAATCTAAAATCTAACACCCCAACCAAAAAAAATAAATATTAAAAATTAAAATTTTTGTACTATTAAACTGTTAGAACAATATGGTTGCGTATATAAATAGTAATTTTATGCATGATTTCACCATATATTGTATAATTTAAATCCTCTCACTCTCAAATTTAAAACATAAATATAAAAATCTCTCGACATCCTATTATGTTCAAATTCTTCATAGACTTGGACATCTAGAAATATAAAGTTTTTCGTATTAAAAATACCTCCTCAAACTATAGCTTGTGTCTTAATTTGCCCCTTGAAATTTATATATTACACAAAGTTATATTTTGAAAATTTAACTCAACAGTTCAAGGGTATATTAATAGCATTTTAAAGTGTGGACACAGGCTATGGGTGGAACTTTTAAAAACGAAAAGCTCCAAATATTGTTGTATATATCCAATTCCAAGAATAGAGAGATAAGGATTTCTTGTGTGTGTGTGTGTGTATGCGCACGCGCACACACGCACATAAACTAAACTATGGAGGGATAAACTGAGGCACAAACAATATTTCAAAAATACATCCTTTTTTTAATGAATATAACTACAACCCATACCCTTATTGATTGTTAACTACTTTGTAAGCCCTTAAGAGAAGAACTCCCTACCAAAACGGAACTTTCTCAATGAGGTCCATACTCTTTGTAAGTCCTTGTACATAACAAATAAATACTAAAAAAACAAACGATTCTCATCCCGTATTCCATATTCCATATCCAATCTCTGATCAGCTCATTTGCATAAGCTGCTGAGAGACAAATATGGCACCCCACTGGGACTGCAACATTCCAACATGGCTTTTCTTGTTTCAAATTCTGCAGGCATTACTTGTTGAATCTAAACCCATTGGTAAAATCCCAGCAGTCATAGTGTTCGGAGACTCGTCCGTCGACTCGGGTAACAATAACTTCATTCCCACGATAGCCAGGAGCAACTTCAAGCCTTATGGTCGTGACTTCCTTGGAGGACTTCCCACAGGACGCTTCTGCAATGGCCGCCTTCCTCCGGACTTCATCTCCGAGGCCGTTGGCCTCAAGCCAATAGTGCCCGCCTACTTGGATCCGTCGTATAAGATATCGGATTTTTCCCATGGAGTTTGCTTTGCTTCTGCAGGGACTGGCTATGACAATGCCACTTCTGATGTCCTAGTAAGTACCATATGAATGCACATAACATGTCAAGGGTGTACTTATCATAGATCCGACATAGATATATTAGTAATCAAATCGAAACATGTCAAGACTTGTTATGACAAAATATTGAATTTCTTTGCAGGGTGTAATTCCTCTGTGGAAGGAGGTAGAGTACTACAAGGACTACCAGAAGAAACTGAGAGCTTATCTTGGTCTTGAGAAAGCAAATAACATTATAAGTGAGGCTTTGTACTGGGTTAGTATAGGAACAAATGACTTTCTTGAAAATTATTACTCGTTCCCCTATGCGCGGCAAAAACAATTCACGGTGAGGCAATATGAGGATTTCCTTATTGGAATTGCTGGAAACTTTTTAGAGGACCTGTATGATCTTGGAGCTCAGAAGATATCGCTTACGGGGCCACCTCCAATGGGCTGCTTGCCACTGCAGAGGGCCACCAATATTTTGGAGGGCCAAGCTTGTGTTGAGGACAAGAACAACCTGGCTCGGGAATTTAATGCGAAATTGAGGAGTCTAGTGGAAAAGCTGAACAAGAAACTTCCAGGACTTGAACTTGTTTATTCAGATGGTTATGATATTTTTCTAGACATCATAACAAGACCCTCTGAATATGGTAAGTTTTTCCGACCAGGTTTACTTAATAGTTACTACAGCACAATGCAGCCAAATTCTCAACCACTAGATGATGAAAAGAAACGATCTCAGCTATTTTAAAAGAAAAATGTTTGTCAATTCATAGCTGAAAAGAATTTCAGGGGCTTGGATTGTTTCTTTCATCATCCAATGAATGAAGTTGGAACAATCAAATAGAATGTACAGTAGCTTCTTCAAGTAATCTCTGCCAAATAGGGTTCTGTTTCTGGTGGCTATTTCTCCTTTTTGTCTTCGCAAGGCATTACATGTTAAGAACATAATTTGATGTTTATTTTGGCAGGGTTTGCTGTGGCAAGAATAGGGTGTTGTGGCACAGGCAGATTTGAGATGAGCATCTTATGCAGCCCCAACAATCCATTTACATGTCCTGATGCTAATAAATATGTGTTTTGGGATGCTTTCCACCCTTCAGAAAGAACAAATCAAATCATTTCAAATCATTTACTCAAAACCAGTCTAGCCAAGTTTCTTTGATCTGTAATACATACATACATACATATATATATATATATATATATATATGCCTTTTCAGTTTACACATCTAGTAAGATTTGCCATGTTCGTGGAATGAATTTCATCTCTTCTTCATCCCTTTTCCCTTTCAAGTCATGGGAACTTAAAAAGTGATATTGATGAGATTTAAAGAATATTCTAATCAATCGAAACTTCAACTCAATATGAAATTATGAATATTATATGAACGAGAGCAATAAAAATAGCAGAATTAAACAATCACGAACATCCAAAATTCATTTAGTTTTTTTTCGGTCGTTGCAGCAATTCACTATAGTGATCAAGAAGTTTACGATTCATGTACTATTTTTTGCGTATTATTTTTTGCGCAAGGCATTAATTAGGCTTCATGACTTAAACGGTTCAAAAGAGACCATAGGACAGCATGAGTAATGGGGACTGGAAGGAATGGAAATATTACCGCAAACAAAACATGCAGAGTATTCTGTTCGAAGAAGGTACATAATTCAACTCATTTTTGACATCATTGCATCTCGGGTTTATTCTAGTGCTGTAAATGATAAGCTCCAGCTAAGACCCAAACTCCCAAGTACGTCCTGCAGGTGCAGTAAGCCATGTATAAAACATCTGTTTTAACTTATGGGGCTGAGTTTTTTCACTTGGCAGCTTCTCCAGTGCAAAGAGATAAGCTTCTCTACGAATTAGGATCTAACTTGTCTATCCAAGTTCCTAATTTCCAAGCAAATTTTTAAACTTTTGTTTTGTCCCTCTCCAGATGCCCGTGAAAATCCCTTCAAATGGCACCAGATTTAACACGTGTTTTTATCCCAAACTAGCAACCTGCCGCTAAAGTCTACAGCAATACTACTCTCAGTTCCAAGGAAACATCTGGTATCCTAGTGCTGGCAATTTGGCCTCATACGGCACTATACTTTGATTTACTGATTTTTGGACGCCGAATTTCTCTTGCTTTATATATATATTGAACTTGGCTAGGAGATTACACTTTCTAATAGAATCGGGTATAAAATTATCGTTAGATTGTACCTACAACCACACATCACATATATATTTCAGACTATATATAGCAAGATCACTTGCAACTCAATTAAGTGACCGATTTTCCTTCTTCGACAAGGAACAAAATTACAAGAAGCTCCCACGTAAATTCCTAAGACTAGATATAATGGGAACAACTAAAAACCTTAGAACCATTGCTTGTGATGATCTTGATTAGAGTTTTGGTAGTTTGTACTGTGCTCTATGGGTTGAAGTGTACTGAATTACAAACATTTAAAAAAAGGAAGAAAAAAAGTGCTTGGTGAACAATTGTGCTTGTAATGTATTTTGGAAGCACGTTGCTTGGCCAATTTAGGTTGATTTGGAGCATCTATAGCTTGCTAGGTTATAGACATAAGCCCAGCCCACCCGTTATGTAGGGCGGGGCCGGGACAGGCTGCGGGCAAGGAGGCGAGCCCATATTTGCAGATCTATTGAAATTATACTCTACTCCATCTTTAAGTTATTTCTAAATTATTCAAGAGTGAAATGAACTAGTTTTGTTACCAAAGACGTCTTAAGTACATTTCATTGACTCGATGTATTGCACTTTTACACAACATAGGCGCCAAAGTCACCTGTTCTTGAGTTCATATACACAATCTGACTTTTTTTATTATTATGTCAAGAAAAGACTACACCAAATTGGCATCAGAAACAACCTTATTTTTCAGTATAAACGAAAATGAGGTCACAAAGTATAATGATTCTCACACAGTAGCAGAGTCCACAGTTTGTTTGGCTTCAAGCGTCTTCTCGTATTCCTCGATGGATTTGAACAGCTCGGAGAAGTTACCCTTTCCGAAACCTCCACATCCACCCTTCTGGTACGATCTCCCTTCTTCATCCTTCATCATGCACCCCACTCTCTGAATTATTTCTATAAATAAAGTTGGCCTGCACGTGGCATGGGATATACTTAAATGCAATAACATGGAAACTTGCTTTAGTTTATTGAGTTTAGGAGCAGGAATTTCGTGTCGTGTGTGTATGTGTTTGTATGTCTCGAACTAGATGAGCAAAGATCCATGACACCATAACATTACATTTCCACCCTTTTCATTTTGACGACAAACAGTAGGAGCTAAATTCCTATTTTCAAAGGCACAAACCCCATCCTTCTCTTTATTCCTCCAAATCAGTACCAGTTGCCAACTGCCAAACATAATGTTGATGGAGAATTCTACGGTAGCATCAGAAAACAATCCTTAACGACAGGATACAATTTTAGCGTGAGTGCACGTTTCTATACATTAGATACGGTGAAGATCATATCAAAGTACAAAAGTATACCGAACTTCCAACGATTTAAACGAGAGCCCTTTTGACAGGGCATTTTTCATATCATATCCTATCGATTCTCTTATAATTTATGATGTTATTTTTCATGTCTCACTCTAAAATTCTCCTGCAATTGATATCTTAAATTAAAAAATGTCAATCTAAATTCTCAAATATAATAAAAGCACACTCGGAAACTGCATGGACCCAAAGTGTACGAAGCCTAAAATCAATATCCCCAAGCAAATTGCTTTTCAGAAATCCTAATTTTAATCATTAAAATCAACAAAAAAAAAAAAAAAAAAAAATTTGTTACCTGTCTCCAATGGGCTTGGTGAAAATCTGGAGCAGAGTGCCTTGATCATCCTTATCGACCAGAATCCCAAGGTCCTCGCACTCCTTCATCTGCTCCTCCTTCAGTACATCAGCCGCACGGTTCCTCAGATTCTTGTAGTAAGTCGGCGGCGGCGACGGCATGAACTCGAACCCTCCGATGCCGCTGCGCCTCCTCATCTCCCTCAACGTCCTGAAGATGTCCTCGCTCGTCAGCGCCAGGTGCTGCACCCCGGCCCCCTCGTTGTGCTCCAAGTACGTCTGAATCTGGCTCTTCCTCTTCGTCCCGTACACCGGCTCGTTCATCGGGATCAGCACACTCTCATCGTTGTTAGCCATTACCACCGAGTTCAGCCCGCTCTCGCTCGTCCCGATGTCGTCCGCCGTGAACTCCGCGAACTCGTGGAATCCGGTGAATCCTTTCACGTACGACACCGCCGGGCCGAGCTCGGGAACGTTCCCGACGGCGTGGTCCAGTCGCCGGATGCCGAAGTCCAGGGGGAAGGATTCCGGCACCGGCTCGAATCCGGGGAGGAATTCGTCGTCGGAGGAGGAAGAGTTTGGAGTTTTATGACTGACATAGCGCAAAACGACGTCGCCGTATAGGTGGATTTCGGAGATTACGACGCGGTTTTCTAGGAAAATAGGAGGAGAGGAAGGCTTGGCGCCGTGAGCAACGCTGGTGGCGTAGGCGAGCTCGGCGTCGTCAACCTCGATGGCGATGGCGCGGACGGCGAGGCCGTGGGCGGCGGAGAAGGAGAGGAAGGCGTCGCGGTCGAAGGTCGGGATGGCGGCGGAGGAAGAGTTAGGGGTTTGATTGGCGGGGCGGCGGCGGCAATGGAGGGAGAGTAAGGGGCGGTGAAGAGGAAGCGGAGGTCGCCGGAGCGGAGGAGGTAGGAGGCGTGGATTTGGTTTCCAGTGGAGAGGTCGGACTTGGCGACGAGAGGCATCCCCAAACCCCAAGAGAAGCGGCGAGCTGTGTTGGTGGCGTCGCCGCACCAGAACTCCACATGGTGGAACCGCCTCACGCCGAACCGGTCCGACTTCGGGTTCGTACGGACGAACTTGGAGAACCCAACTAGCTTGAACTCTCCGGCGGCGTTTTCCGTGCCCATTTGCGTTTCGTGTGTGGTGTTTGGTTCTCGTGAATTTCAGTTTTGTTGTGTTGCGACGTTACCAGTAGGAGCCGTGCGTGAATATGTTTATATAGAGCATCTAAAACCTCGTGGTCTATGTGTAAACATACACATCACCTAACAACCATCCGCTCTTTAAAAAATAAATAAAAAACCTAATCATCTGAATCTTTTGAACAAAAAAACCCGATCATTTAAATCTTCTCTCTCTTTTAAGAAAAACTTATTTTGTAGGTCCCATTTTCTCCTCTCTCTAGCTCTCAAGATTTATTTTGTCCACCGTTTTAATTTGAGAAGTGCTATATAGCACGAATTGTAAAACCTCATTATACATGTGATGATCCAACTGTAAACAGTTACTGATACACCTTATATAACAATTTCAGCTGTCCATTTAAATTATATATATATATATATTTTAATAAAAACTTATTTGTAAGCCCATCTTCTCCGGTCTATCTTCATATTTGTTTTGTCTATCATTTTAAGTCGAGAAATGTTACACATTTGAATCGTAAAACCTTATGATCTATGTGACGATCCATATATAAATCACCTAACAGTTCCAGAAATACTTCAATTGCAGCACGAATCGTAAAACTTTATGCTCCATGTAACGATCAATGTGAAAACAGTGATTGATACACATCACTTAACAATTCCATAAATATTTGAATTGTCGCCCAAATTGTAAAACCTCATGATCCATGTGATGATCCATTGACAATCCATGTGTAAACAATGACTGATACACATCATTTTACAGTTTGAGCTGATCATTTAATTAATTAATTAATTAAAAAGAAAACTTGTAGGCCTCATATTCTCCCTTCTCTCTCCAGATTTGTTTTGTCCATCATTTTACTTTAATTCCTTTCCCTAACTCTCGCTTCTTTCTTTGGTGACTCATCGTCGTAGTCATGGGGCTTATTGCTTGCAGCGACAATCTCCGACAACACTAGTATATCCTGAGGTTGTCAGCAAGGTTGAAGACGGACCTTTCATAGTTAATGGAATTGCGTCTGACGGCTTCTCATTAAGTTCTCTCCAAGAATTTCATTCCCAAAAGCTTCAAATTGACTTTAAGGAACTTTTCAATTTCGATTTGCATTTCAAAAGTACTTTTTTTTTTTTTTTTTGCAAGAGTTTTTAGTAATTCTAATTGAGGATTTGGATTTGTGTTTCATGAGACCATAAGTTTGATAAATGTCTCTGTTAATTAACTATTAATTTTTGTGGATGAATTATATTCATGAGTTTTTGTCGTCACTTAGGTTATGCCTACCGTGATTGTTGTTGTTCATAGTCTTTCTAAGCTTGCTCGTAGAGTTAGCCAGTGGTGTTGTATGAGCAAAGCCAAAGCTAGCAAACATAAAATTCAGATAATCCATTTGATTATAATGGAAATCTTGTCTTTGTTTGTATGTTTGTTGACAGATAAAATCTTGAAACAACGATATGCATCATCTTAAACAAATAAACATACAAATCAATTTCAGAACATAGCAAGCATCCCTTAAAAAAAAAAAAAAAGATCAAAGCAAGCAAAAAAACATTGCTTCTCAAGTAGCTGTCATCAGAGACAAAAACTGTTACTCAATGACAGTTTTTATTCTTTCATGGGTTTCATAAACCAAACAAGTATTAAAATAAATAAATAAAAAGACAGAGAGAAGGTGAAATCGAAAAAATTCCCTATCTGCAAAAAAGAGAATAGACTGAGGGAGAGAAAAAGAAACGGAAGATAATGAGAATGAGAAAGGAATGGAAGAGTCTGTGGTATAGACTCGTTTAGAATAACTACCGATAAAGATCAATCGAATGGCAGAAACGACAGTTGAATAAAATGAGTGGCTGTGAAATAAGGTACATCCATTTTAATATAAGGTAACATGCATACAATCTTTTCTATTTTTTTTTCAATTTCAGATTTAAGTTTTTTATCCTTCTTTTTTTTTTTTTTTCTCCTAACAAATGTTCCTCAAAATTCAAATCACCCATTACAATTCTGTAACTTTTTTCAGCAATTAACAACAAAGAAGAAACTTTAGAAGAAACTTTACGGAGGATTGTTGCAAAATCTTTTTACTTTTTATTTTCTCTACATCTCTGAAGTCCCATCTCCATTGTTACCAGCCCGAAAGCATAAAACCTCCTCCCGCCGGCCATCATGCAATGCCCGCTATTGCCGACCACCTCTATCTTCGAACCACGGCTGCGATGGCAAACAGGTTCTTGACGAGCTTCGTCCCTACCGTTACAGATCTTGCCATTCGAAGGTTACCATCGTGGGGCTGTACCTGAACGGTAAGGGCAGTGGGTCGACGGCTGTGGGGGCTGTTCGTGAAGCGGATGTTTCAAGGCTACGGAGAGAGCAGAACAAGGACATATCATCATTCAATCTCTCTCTCTTTTTTTTTTTTTTTTTTTTTTGTTCAGTTTCATTTTCCTTCAATTTTTCCATGCTCGGCAACTTTTTTTTTTTAAGGAAAAAAATCTCATGATTTTGTTGATGTAATAGAAAGTTTTTTATTTTTTCATTTGCTAAGATGGTGTACTAGAAACTGGAAACTTGAAAGCACAGAATAAATGAAAGACAAAAAAAAAAAAAAAATTTATTATATGATTTTATGCAAGCTATAGCAGAAAATTTTAATATTGAAGATTATTCCTTTTCTATATTTGGACTAATAGATTCCGAAAACAAAAAGATTAACAAAAGCGATGTGAATAAAAAAATTGTGAAAATGGCACATAGTGTTCCTTTTTTGGTTTTTCTTTTCCTTGGTAGATAATGGCTTTTAGTGTTCTCGTGCATGTTATGAAGGTGTTTTCTTCCGGG
Source organism: Ficus hispida (assembly GCA_025413025.1). Lineage (NCBI taxonomy): Eukaryota > Viridiplantae > Streptophyta > Magnoliopsida > Rosales > Moraceae > Ficus > Ficus hispida. The sequence goes on along the minus strand of CM046365.1, from coordinate 16,665,241 downwards.
AAAAAAAAAAAAGTAAGAAGAGAAATAAGACGATAGGCTACAAGCTGTAAGGTGTTTTAATGGTTTTGAAGAAGATGAATAGGGATTCTCTTCAAAGATTTTGCCAAAGAATTGCTGCTTTTTGTGGGGTTGCACAAATTCCAAGATACCGTGCAAGAACTGGTAGTATTTCTCGGTGAATAATGGGGAAACCGCATATTTCAATTTTTTTAATTTTTTAATTTATAATATTGTAAGCTAGTACCGTAATTATCGTGCACATATAATACTTCAATTGATAGATTACAATTTGAATGATTTGAAAAAGAGCTATACGATAGTTATTCTCAATGAGATTCTATCGCAACTATTCTGAATAAAATTTACATGAGAGGGTAAAAAAAAAAAAAAGAATTAAAAGAAGATTTTTTTTATATTAGAAAAAAAAAGAGTAATAATATCTTCACGTTTTATCTTAATAGTCATTTGATAAACTCATTGAGCATATTAACATAATGATAAAAAATATAATCTTAAATCCTTATAATTAATAGATATTAAATTTTAAAAACAGATAATACATAATTTTTTTTTATAAAATATTAAATTTACTTATATCACGAATCAAATATGAAATCTGATAAAAATAAAAGTTCTCAAATAGATTTTTTCTTGCCGTCAAGCTATCACCATCCTAAGCTTGAATAAACAAACTTTTACGTCCCTCCACGTCAGAGTCGTGAGTTTTACTAGTGGGGCTAAAAATCATTTTGCTTTTATAAAATGGACGAGGAAAAGATGAGTAGGTGGGCTGTGTTGACTAACGGCCACGTGGAGGTTGTTCAGTGGGTCAAACTCTTTCGTTAACAGAGATGGATCGAATATATTCGGCCACGACATAGTGAGCTATGTAGCTATCTGTGATGAAGGTGTCAGATTCATCATCTGCTGAGTTGGAAAGATAAACGAACGGAGAGGATTGAGTTTGGATATTATTGGGACACAAGACAACATGAGATAAGATAAAGTCTGATGTCTGAACAAATGCGTCACGCAACTTTTATGACGGGATCTGAATTGAAATGTCGGAAATTGCCCTCAAAAGAAGCTGCGAAAAAAAAAAAAAAAAAAAAACATTGCCTGACCTTGCATGGCCGTTGGCTGGTTGGAGTTGACGAGTGAGCAAGCAGCTATACTGGTCAAGACGAGGTTAACATTTCCTTTATGGTACATAATAACTCCCAAATTATAACTTCTAAAAAAAAAAAAAAAAAAAGGAGAAGGAAATTACAAGTGAAAAGAAAACCATTTAATATGGTGGGAGGAGTAGGGGTTAGGACTGACAGGGACTAAGCCCTAGAGGCTCCGCAATCGCATGCTCACATCATCGTACTGACAAAAGCCTCAAGTCAAATGAGCATATGAGGTAGGAATATATTTGAATTTATAAGGCCATTTATATTATTTGAGCTTGTTCCAATCATTCTGCTTGGTCTGTCCAGTGATTTGAAAAATGATTTTTCAAATCAAAATTTAAATGGATAATGTGTGAATTCTCAAATCTAATTTATTTAGTGCTTAAAAGATTTGATTACCATGCCTCCCTTCTGTTGAAACGTTTTATGAGAAAATTACGTCATTCCTCCACTAAACAGAACTTAAAGGGGTAACTTGTATGGCCTGAGTCTCGAAAAATTATCGATAATCTAGTACTTAGTAGTAGTCAAAAAGTTTATCACGCATCTTTCATTAATTATATTTTTGAGAAAGAATGATTACATCACTAACCCACGGAGCCTCTAAATATTTTTGTAATTCTACAAAAATTATTATTTTTTAAAATTATTTTTTGGGGCACTCTTCGAAGCCCCTAGAGTCAAAGACCTCACCTGTTGAACAGGGCTAATCTCTCTGTACATGTGTGCAGAACATTTGAGTGCAAAAGCATACTGGATGGTCTATACAGATTTTTATAAGATCATCAAAAAATGGTTTGCAATACACAACTACAAGCCTTATTAATATAATAGATATACAAGTACAAGTTATGTTTTACAACAGACTGGCGAGAGAATCTTCATCATGAGGATTTTCAAGAGCCATTATGTGTTTCTTGAATAAAGTTGCAGCTTCTTCCCTATCCACCAGTCTCCCCAGTTTGTCAAATACCATTGCCTTTAAATAGAAAGCTTCTGCCGCCAACTCATGATACTGCACATCATCACCATTAACGAAAAAGCTAAAACTCGAGATTGACCAACAAATCAACAATTAAGTTTATTCGTGCGGCGTACGGATTAAGCATAAACTTTGAACAGAGAAACCACGACACATAAATAAACGAGGCAAAGGGAATGTTTGAAGGTTTAGAAGTTCGTTTGCAACTCATTAAATTTCAAGAGTACGAAAAGACAGCCTCCTAAAATTACAAGACTACCAATTTTGTTTCGCACCAAAAATGTAAATTGTAAAGAGTGTTCTTTTCTGCCCCAGCAAACATAGGCTGTTTGTCTGAATGTCAAAAGACGCTATTAAAGCCTTGGTATAAGATATATTTATCTGGGTACTTTTCTACTAGAAACTAGCAGGTGTATATTGGCTTTTCAAGAATAAAACGTTCGAAGTGAACATGGGCTATGGAAAGATGAATAAGGAAATAAAAAAGAAAAACAAAAGGTCAAGACTCTGAGAGAATTCAACATAAAACGCAATCACGGTCTCAGTAAAAATGAATACACATTACACATATTAATAGATAAGAATTCACATTACCTCTAGCACTTGAAGCTCATCAGAAGCTTGACTTAGAGGATCCAGCACAAGCTCAGAATTTTCAGATACTAGAGACGAATCCAAAATATGAAAATTAGTTACTTTTAACGCAATATTATTAGAGCTTGTTAAGAACAAAATGAAATAGTCAATCTCAATTCTAATTTACGTATCATTACTTTAAAGAAAGCACAAGAATTTAAATCCTCACCAGCCCAAACAAAATTTTTTTAAGAACATTGTCTATACGTGTCAGTTTGTCTTCTCAAGTAGAAAGATGTATACTAAGTCAGAATCTTACGTAGAAAATTGCTGAAGGACACCGGACATACCTGAAAAGTTCGGATTGGATAGATAGCACTTCGCTTCCGCAATATAGGCACGAGCACGGAGCTCCAAACCTCCATGACCAAGAATTGTGGGAAGTATCCCATGGATAAGAGACAAGGCCCTCTTTGCATGGTTTGATCCCAGTGAAAGCCACAATTCAGCCAATGTGAGTACAGCTGATGCTCTGAGAAGATCCAAGTTAAAAGACTGGCAAAATGAGAGGCTTGCCAATGCGTATGGAAGACCTAAAACAGCATTTCCTGATCTCTGATAAAAAAACAAATAGAAGAACCTTTATCCTTTTGACTAACTTGAACATTATATATGTACACGGAAGGCGAAGAAAACAAAAATAAATAAAGAAAAGAAAGAAAATTAAAGAACAAAAAAACCAAAAGGTGTGCTACGTTTAAAGTTGTACCTTGTGGATTTCTGCCAGTAATAGAAGAGTAGTTGCATTTTCAACTTGCAGATTGAATTTGTAACACATGCAAAAGAGGGAGTTTGCGACCTCTGCTGCCTGCAAAGACATTATTTAAATATAATAAAATTCGAAAGAGAAACAAGACAGAACAAGCATATTGAGAGTCAGCTTATTCGGATGCCAGGTTAAAAAATCCTAAGCATTTGGTTTGTAAAGAGAATGTAAAGTCTGCTTTACAGTTGAGAGTTCTAAGTCAATGAAAGAATTATAAAAAAGGGTCAAAACCATCAAAAGAAAATTGAACATAGGAAGAAAAGAAAAGTAAGAACTAGACCAAACAGGAACTGATACCTATACCAACTTATTCCAGCATTCCATCTACTCTAAACACAATTTTGGGGCATCGACCCTGCTTAAAGGATAAGTAGAAGCACAGCCATACAATTTCTCAAAGGACCGATTTCGCTCTGGGCTAAGAATTACCTCACTGAACTGGTCAGCTGCAAGCAATGTACGAGCACGCCGAAGGCCTGCCTCGGTCTTCAGTTCCATGTCCACACCAGTAACAGATGAGGCGAGAACTCCCAACTCATCACATACTTGTTGAGCAAGCTTGAGATGCCCTCTACATGATACAATATACATATACAAGTCATATAAACATAGTTAGAAAAATCTTATATAGGTTGTAAAAAGAAACTTACCGGTGTAAAGCACGCTCATGGAGTAGCTGTAATTTCAGTACCAAGATACGGGACTTTGAAACAGTTAAAAACTTCTCCTCTGCTATTTTAAGAGCAGCAAACGCCTCTAAAAATGGAGAGAGAGAGAGAGAGAGAGAGAGAGAGAACTCATCAAGGATGAATAAATTTGTCATGTTTGACGAGAACAAACATGCATGTGTATGTGTGCAAGCGTGTGTCGAAGAGAGAGGCAGCAAAAATTAAGTTAAAACAGAGACACCCAGAGAAATCTTAGTTCAAGAAAATAACTACCCAAAATAAATTTTTTAAAAAAATTTTTAAAAATCCTCAAGTAGTTAATTGTTTGGAATGAATGTTCTCACACAAACCCAATCAGAGAACATGGCATAAGATAGAATGAATAATAAGAAAGCAAAGATTGCTATAAACACATTCAAGCATTTAATCTGACCTTTGTATCCTTTGAAAGCTGCTAGATGTTGGATAAGCTTCACATATGCTAATGATGCATCAGATGTACTGCACAGATCAAAGAAACCTAATATAAGTTCAAGTGGATGGCGACACAATACAAGATAGAATAAGGAAAAAGGTATTGAAACTGTGTGATAGTTTCAGATAGATTACCTTGAAACATCAGCAAAGCAAGTTGCATAAACAAGTGCGTTTATTTTCGCAAGAGAGGCACTGATGCCATACACAAGAGAGAAGTTTTTAGACAAGCAAACCATTGTGGGCAAAGAAAGTAAATTCTTAAAGTTTTAATATGCTTTTCTTATATAACGAACTTCAGAATCAAATATCATGCAAAGCACATATTATCAAAATTTGTTGGGAAAACTTTATAGCTGCGTAGTAACACAAGATAATAATTAAATTTCTCAAGCTAAACCAAGGAACCTTTATGCCTTTGGAAATAAGATAAAGCTATTGAGAAAACAAATTCTATGTAACACATTCTGGAGATACGCATTTTATATAAACTAGTTCACATTCTAGTGAGGAATCTCCAGAACCAGTGTGTCAATATTAGAAGACAATGAAAAACATTCTTCAGAAGCTAAATCAGTGTAGCAAAGAAGGAAAGGAATAAAGGTCATTACTTACCTTCCATATAACTCCCATGCAGTGGCACGGAGTAAGTATGAAGAACCGACTAATTGCATCACGGATCCAGGAATTGAAGTTGGTTGTGCACAAAACTGGAAAGAGCTATGATTGCTTTCAGACCCATTTTCTTGAGATAGTACTTGTGAACCCATAGGTTTTTGTAAATTCTTAAGCCATGCAGTGCTAAAATGACCATCAGTTGTTAGTGTAGTACTTTCAAAGACAAATTCGCTAATCAACTGAGAACTTGATCTAAGCTCCTGCATCGAAAGTTGAAAAGATTATCAAATGGAATACGTGGGGGAAAACACAGCATTAAGAGTGAGATGTTCTAAGCTTCCATACTACCTTGCAAACATTAATTGGCGAGGTTCGAAGCTTCATGGAAGCTTTGGGACCAAATGATAGCAGAGGTCTTTGAACGTGCTGTGGAGGATGATACAACAGTTACAAGTTAATTAATAGGATACCAGAAGAACAACAAAGTTTCCACTCTAATATTAGCAAAAGAACATAATACAAATAATAGACTATATATAACTGAAAAATAAATTAATAATAAAATAAATTTTGGCTATTTTACAAGAGTAACTCATACCATGAGAAACAGCTGCATTATCATATGGCAAGACACATATTAACAACAGCATTAAACTCACACTTAAGTGGGGGAGGGGGGAAGTCAAGAAAAAACCAAAATCTGTTCTTACCGTCAAATCAAATCTGGCCATGGCTAGATGATTGGACGCCACTAGTTGTTTTAACTTCAAGTTTTCTGCTCTCTTCAGAGAGCCTCTCAAAAGTACAAACAATTGTTGCTGGACAGAGAGTGAAATGCCTATGCTAGTCAAAGGTGAGTATGATGATCCCAGTATCCCAGTTGTACTTGAGATGCCAGTTTCTGACAGCAAATTGCAGATAGCGGCTAAAGTGTATGCGAGACAAACATCGTTACTTTGCTGCAACAGTCAAAACCCTACGGCCTTAATGATAAAATACATATGTAAAGCTTCAAATGGGAGAGAATCTTAATCCGAAAACTATCTATAATATATGTGTAACTACAAACAGTGGAGAAATTGACGAAGATTAACAAGTCAAGTACCTGTTGAGAAATATGAACTGCTTCAGTGAGTACCTGAAAGAGTTTTAAAAAAACACAATTACCCAGCAACCAAAGGGGGCAGCTCCTTGACTCACAATTAGTGGAAAAATAGAAAAGGGGGTTCAGGGGAACAGGAAACCAATCCTGCATACTCACCTCCAAAGCTTGCTTTGGGTGCCCATAATGAAAATGCATGATTCCCAAACACAATAAAGCAACTTCGTATCTTCCTAAACTATTGCAACTAGATGCAGGAGGAACAGAATCAAATCCTTCAATCCCTGCACTACAGTCCCATTATCTACTGGATCAGTTCATTTGTGGAAAATTATTTCCGTCAAAGTTTTTTATTCTTTTTGTCTGCAATGAAATACATGTAGAGTATCTCAAAAGATATATGTGTGCATAGAGAAATGAAAAGTAACACAAAAGCCAACAAAAACTTAAGAAGAAAATATTTAAGATGAGGCAAGAAAAATTACGAATAAAGTTCTTAAATTCAAATACCAATATAATTGCACCTGTTACTATTTAGAATGACAACTCCAAGCGCATGTTTGAAAGCAAAAATTGAGAACAGTAACAAAGAGGTATAATGCATGCAAAAATACTATGCATCAGCTCAATTAGACCACTTCAAACAGGCAGGATTACAAGCTTCCAACTTATAACCAAAAAAAAAAACCATTAAAACATGATATGACAATTCCAAGGACCAAAAGGTAGAATGGTAGATATCTCGCAAACAATAGAATCAGATGGAATACTCTACCATATCTCCATTTTGTTCACACATAATTTCTGAAGACAAACTGCTCTTATGTCCGACCAAGGGGCTGTCCCCATTTATTAATTAGGAAAAAACAATGTCAAGGATTAAATTCACAAGATGGAAATTTTCTGCCATAAAAATCAGTAGTAATAGAAATACTTAAATAAATGATGTTCAAACAGGAAAAGAACATGATGCTAAATCTACAATGCCAGACGAAGTCATCTCAAATAGGAATTTCAGGGGATCATTTTAACCCAAAGAAGAGAAAGTAACTCAAGCTCAGTCTTCTCCAATTCACATTGAATTTAAGTTTATATAAACTGAAGAAAACCACAACTCCTCGAAAAAACATGTTAGAAAGTAAATGAGAGTTAGGTTTTAGTTTTACCTATAATCGAAATAACAATGAAGATTCTCCAACGCAGCAAAATAATCATCATGATAAAGATTATTCAAGTAACGCAAGAAGTGGACCTGAATCAGAGACCATAATGAAAGAAAAAAAGGAATCAAAACAAAACAAAAGGAGACAAACAGAATATGGATGACAAATTAGCCTGGTTAACTTACGCGATGGAGCTTGGGTGCTGATTTTTGAAGCTGTCTCAAAACAATTTCAAAAGCATTTAAAGAGAAAGAGCCCCCATGCCTGTCACAATGATGGCAATATTACTTCAGAATCTAAACTGCATAAATAAGGGAAGAAATAAAAAAGAAAGTAAGGAAAATCAATCAAATCAGTACATGCCTCACCTTTCAATTGCATCAGCTTGCTCTTGTAGAAATCCTTGTATCTGCCAGTTTGTGCGTAGAAACAGAGCACCATTGCCATCAATCTCCCTTAATGCATTTGTTGGCGGATGCACATACTGACAAACTTCTCTATCATTGTCACTATGTTTCGATCTTGGGTCAGCAAGAACCTCAATATCTGTCGATTCCCTTATGTGTGATTATGATTGTTCATCATTTTGCTATTAAAATGTATCAATTTTGTGAAATATAGTTTCCATAAATAGGATTGTAAAGCTGTACTATATGGTGTAATTTAGTTTCGTTAGATAGATTGTCTTTCAATTTATAAATTTGATGGTGTATAGGTTTCTGAATCAATGAAAAAAAGAGTAATTTTCTCTCTCAATATGTTCAAATAATAACAACTTACAAAGAAAGAATAGGCTGAAAAATTATACCTTCGACCAGACCAGAAAGCGCTTTGGGCACATGAAGATGAAAAGAATTTCCTTCACTAGCCCTTTCTCTTGCTTCAATCTCTTCATCAACCTTTTCAAAAACTAAATTCTCCAGATCCATGTTCTCATATTCTGATAGCACTTCCAAATCATTACTAGAGTCATCTAAATGAGGTGCATCATAAGGAGGATAACTTGAGGGTGCTTCTTTACAATAGCTTCCAATATTTGTCAAAAGATGGCACACACCCTGCAATAAATTTTGAAACGCATAATATTTATTCCAAAGAGTGCTCTAAAGAAAAGTTTTGACCTAATGTGAGTACTTGAAAACAATGCTTCGCTTCTTCTAAAACAAATGTGAAACATTAAACCAATAACCAACAGTACAAGAATTACAGAATCCTTTGAAAAAAAATAGTACCTCAAATGATAACAAATTAAAAGCAAGTACACAACGGCGGAGAAACATCCCTAGGTTGCTATTTGAGTCCAAAATGACCTGGTCATCGTCAACAACGCCGGACTCGGGACCCCCAAGGAGTCCTGAACACAAACATTTACTCCAATTATTAGAATTAAAATCTTAGAAAAGGAAACAACGAAACATACATGTAAAAGAAAAATATATATATATAAAATCAAAAGAAGAAGAAGCTCAAGAGAAACGAAAGAACAACATTGGTAATAGTACAGAATCGCCTCACCTCGCATTTCACCAAAGAAGTCAAACAAATCATCTGGTGACAATAGAGATGACAACCGGCTTGTTAAATGATCAGTTAGCCAATGACTCAATAAGCCCCCAATTTCCCTCAACTGGTTTATCAATTCCTCCAATTTTGGCTCGAAAATATCATCACAGGACTGCCACAGAAAAAAGAATATATATATATATATATATATATATGTAGAGAGAGAGAGAGAAAGAGTTCAGAAGAGTTCGTCAAACATTTTCTATCACCAAACAAACAAGAACATATTATAGCATTTAATTGAGCAAATAAGCAAAATGATTTTGGGGAATTACGCGCGAAAGAAGAGGAAAAAGTGAGAAAATCATGGAGAAAGAGGATGAGAAATTGAGGACCTTAGTGAGAGCCAACAAGAACAAGCCGAGGCGGTTGTGCTGAGCGACGGAGGAGAAAGGGAAGGGCACGGAGATCTGACCCGGCGGCGCGTAGATTGAGAGCAGTATACATACGGAGACTTTGTGAGGCGTCACTGAGAAGTTCCCCGCCGGCTTCAGAATCCCCGCCATTGCGAGCCAGACCTCCAACCTCTCTCTCTCTCTCTCTCTCTCCACACAGATACAGAAAGCTCTCTGCTTTGCCCTTGCCCTAGGTTTGGCAATATTTTTTGCAGAAGCTTTGGCTCCGCTTCTTTTATCGTCGCCGACAGAGGGTAACTGGTTCGGTTTCCGATGCCTGATCGGAGTTTTAGGGTTTTAGCGGGATTTGTTTCCCCGTTTGGAAGGATGGAAAATGGAAATTCAAAAAGAGAATTACCGGGAAAAATGGATGTGCCCAGTGTGGAGTAGTAAGAGTCTATGAGTCTTTCTTGAAAGTGGAAGTGAGGGGCTAACTTGAGATAAAAGTATAGTAGTGGGGCTAAATATGTAAAAACAAAAAACTGAACTCAAACGAGCTCGTCAAGACTGTGATGCAATACAAGGGTTAAAAAATAAATAAATAAATAAATAAAAGATCTTCACCTGCGAGTCCATGAGTACAAACCTAACAGCCTCGTGAAATATATTTGCCTAAAAAAGATTATTTCGTCGTCGTACTTTAATTTGGCTTTACGCTCTTCATCCTTCTCAATTCTGATCTACCATGGCCTCCAATGGTGCTTCTCCGGTCTGTCCTCTCTCTCTCTCTCTCTCTCTCTAATATCTCTATCTATATATCTGTATTTATGTATGTATATATGTATATAAGTTGATTTTGTCTCCCCAAATGTCTGAATTTTGATCTGTGGAGTGGCTAATTCCGATGTAGCAGAGGGCTGGGGATGCCGAGAATAGCTTGGAGAAGATCAAGCGCCAATTGGCTTCGGGTTCTGGTCGGAATTTGCTCCAAGGTCCACTTCTCAAGCGCTCCGAAACAGTACGATCTCAAAACCTTTTCTTTCTTTTTCTTTACTTTTTTTGTGGTTTTCTTTACAAAGCAATTGATTTGTTGTCGGTGAGACAATTAGGAGTCTTTTTGGTGTTTAGATAATATCAATTTGTAATCTTGTTATGCTTTAAAATTGGATTCTGACCGCTTTGATATTATCCCTCAACCATAGGGATTTGTGGAATGTGGTTCTGTTCTGTCCTAAATAGAATTTGGATTCTTTTTTTTTTTTGGTTTTTGGTGGGGGGGGGGGGGGGGCGTTGGTGGTTGAAAATGGTACTGGGATTTGTAGTTGTTACTGAAGTGAGCAAAAGGGCATGTCATATTGGTTTAGGAAAATGGGAATATGACTTCTTCCATAAGAAGGTTCTGTAAGGGTTCGACAAATGCTGAAGAAAAATGACTCACTGAGTTTCAGAACTTATGAATTTTAAAGACTACAGCCCTATACAGAGCACTTGGGTAGAATTTGATTAGGATTCTGTGAAGATCTTAAAATGTGACGCGGGTATTATGAAGGAATGCTACATCTTGGCACTTTCGTTTTTAGTCTTTACGGAGGATTTCAAAGGTAGGAGATGTATTGCTTTTTGTATTGGATTTTGGCTGATATATCGCATTCTTATTTTAAACAGCTTAGAAAATGGAATGAGCGGTGGGTGATCTTAGATCCAACTACAGGGAAAATGGAATATAAGTAAGTAAAATTTTGCATCAATTTTGTTGCTTCAAGCTACGTTGTAACAAAGCACTGGTGATCTTTAACTTAATGATTGTTCTGCATCAGGGTTAGGAGAAATGAGCCAACCGTCAAGGGAACCATTATATTTGATGCAAATAGCACAATTACAATATCTCCTGTGAACTTTAAGTAAGATTCTTGCTGTTTTTTTTAGGAGCCCCCACTGTAGTTTTTAAACAGTATCACTCCCAATTGTAATTGACGTGTCTTCTCTTTTGGTTATATTTTTTAGTGGTTTGCCAAAGTATGAAGGCTGCTGTTTCTGTATCCTTACTTATCTGCTATAAATTGTTTGGGGGAAAAAAAAAAGGTTTCATCTTTTTTTTTTTCAAATTCTATTACGTAATTTTTTAAGCTGGATCAGATACCATACATGCATGCATCTTAACTACATCATACAGATATAGGAACCCCACAAAAGAAAGACTACTTTCTCTGTGCAGAGACACCTGGTGCAGCTAGGGCATGGGTATCGACTTTGCAGTGAGTTCTTTCCCTTTGCAATCTGCTGTATCGAGATTGTGTGTGTGTATGTGTGTTTATTTATTTATTTTCTCGAATATTGAGATTGTGTGGTTATGTGAACTTATTGCAGTTTTCCTCATTATGCAAATTTTCTTTGCGACTATTTATTCATCTTTAAAATATTCTTAGGCATTTAGATTTAGCGTATGAAATTTTGATGTTATAATATTTCATTACTTTGAAATAATTCAAATATGTAACATGTGCTTGAGATCATTTTCATACTTGTGGATGGGGAGCAGAGAAGAAGAAGAGCTCTATGATTTCAATATTGCTATTTCATGAGCCAAAAAAGTTTTAAATTTGTCAATTTTGAATCAATTCTCTTGGTTAAAGATGTACTCCTGGTTTAAAAGAATCTATCTCTACCGGTCGGTTTTCTCCTGTAGATCGATTTTTAGAAACCTGTTAATTAGGTTTTGTTCTCTTTGCTTTTGTTACTGGTCAGACCTGATTAGAGGATTCCTTGTTTCTTTCTCTTAGTTTGAATTCTTAGGCTGCATGATTTAACCCGTGTTAGGAGCCATTATGCATAGCCATAGGTAAACACAGAATGAAAAGAGCATCTTTTAGCAAATTTTGATGCTATGGAGGGTAAATATTATGCACAAGATTGTGCTAAATGCTTGTATTGTTTTTACGTTGTGAATGATTTCCTTACTTGATATTCATTCGGTGCATCTTGCTTTTAACTTTGAAGCGTGCATTACATTCTTTGAGAACCATCTTAGTTGCAATTTTCGGCCTATTTTCAGTACTTTATTTATTTTTATATTCTTCCTTTTCCTTTTGACTGTCAGTGCTACACAATTGGTTCTAAAAGCCCATAAAGAGGCTGTAAATTCCTTAAGTGGCACTGGTTCTGCAAAATTAGGAACTGTTGCAGCAGTTGTTGCTGCGGCCAATTCAACTGCTTTGGAATGTTCTAAAGAAATTGAAGCAGCTATGCAGATTTCGCTTAGAAATGCTCTCGGGGTGATGACTAATAAGACTGGTGATGGGCCGATGGATGATTTTTCTATCATGAAGGTATGGTAGTGAACTTTATTCATTTGTGATGATAAGTATATTACAGTCAATGCTAAAATGCATAAATAGTTCGTTAAATATTCCGTCTTATGTTTTGTAAAGTTACGTTTTAACAATCCAAACAATTAGTTGGTTAACTGTTTCAGAAAATGCAAAGGTTATTATATTCTATACCTGTCTATGTACTCTTTCATAGTGTAAACGCTTCCATTCACAAATAAATTTTATGGTACATATGGTTTGATTTAAACTAACTTGTTTTATTGACACCTTTTAGTCTATCACGACTACTTTAAATGGTTCCTAGGATTGTTTATTTTAAAAGAACTTTTAGCTGGAAGCTAGAGTTAACTCATGATTAGCTAAGAACTGTTCATACACCATAAAATGTCCTGCCTGATGCTGAAACGGCTAGAAGTTTGGCTACTTATATCAATGATGATACCGAAAGTGTAATTAATATCATTAACTGACCATATAACTACTTATTGTAGGAGACACTCCGGGTTAAGGATGAAGAACTACAAAATCTGGCTCGGGAGCTTCGCGCAAGGGATTTGACAATAAAAGAGATAGCAGACAGATTATCTGAGACTGCTGAAGCTGCTGAGGCTGCAGCATCTGCAGCTCATACAATGGATGAACAAAGGCGAATTGCCTGTGCAGAAATTGAGCGCATAGCAAAAGATTCGGAGAAGCATCTCGAGTTCTCAAGATTGAAGGTAGCAATGAATTAAAATATTTTTAACAGTTGATGTCTCGTGACATATAGGCTTGTTTGCTGAGGTGCTTGGTCTATGAGAATGTGTTAATCTCTTTGTTAAATTTTTTTCTCCCCACTCTCTTCTCTATACAATCACTTTAGAAAGGTGTTTAAAAAAAAAAAAAAAAAAAAAAAAAAAAAAAAAAAAACCAAAATGAAATATCGGTAATGTTGTTAATTCTCTTTTTTTTTTTTTTTTTAACTTTCGTTTAATTCTTGTTTTAATTTGTTTTTGCAGATAAGAGAATCTGAAGAAAAACTCATGGCATTAGGTAAAGAAAGAGATGAACTGATTAAGCAGAGAGACTCTGCAATTCAAGAGGCGCATATGTGGCGCTCTGAGCTTGCAAAAGCCAGAGAGCGCGTTGTAATTTTGGAAGCAGCTGTTGTGAGAGCGGAGGAGAAAGTGAGGGTTACAGAGACAAATGCTGAAGCTAGAATAAAGGAGGCTGTGCAGAAGGAAATTGCTGCATCGAAGGATAAGGAAGAGCTTCTGGCTTATGTAAATAATTTACAAGCACAACTTCAAAGGTTAGGCATCTTATTTCTACTGTACTATAAATCAAAAACTGTAATTATTTATATATTGTATTGGCCAAGATGCCATTCAGTCCCCCTCTTGTGAAAACAAAACCTTTTTAACTGTCAATTATCCTTTCAAATAAGTGTGTAGCTTTGAGTGCCAATAGATTAACGAAGTTTATCGACGTTTTCATGTGAGCAGACAACATATTGACACACAGCAAGTTTTCGAGGAGAAGACCGAGTCTTGCTCGGATTTAGGCAGTACCCTTCCCCTGACAAAACATGTAGATTTGTCCGGGGAAAATGTTGATAAAGCATGCCTCAGTGTCTCTAAAGCAGTTTCGGTTTCAGGGGAGAATGTAGTCCACATGGCTGGTGAGCAGGTGAATCGCCGGCCTGTTGAAGAAGGCGAATGGAGTGATATTCAGGCTACAGAATCAAGTATAGCTGATGTAAGAGAAGTTTCCCTCGAGACAGAAGCAAGCAGCTTGGATATCCCTATTGTTAGTCAACCAACCACTGACCATCTTGGGCAAGCTGGTAATGCTTTTAATCAGCCATGAAACTAAATTTGTCATACTATTAATAAAGCAGAAACAGTGTATTCACAAGCTATAAATGTCAGGTATAGGAGAGATGTGAACCTTCTTGGTGTAGTAGTTCATTTAATTCCTTAAATTAACAGGTTGATTTGATTTATGGTTTTTGGCTGCTTCATCTTGGAGGATTTCAACTGAAACCAATTCTATCTCGACTCTTGAGAGCTTAACTTGAAGCGTTTCATGTATTTGTATAAATGAGCCTACGTGGAAATATTCTTAATGTGGAAGTGTGATATTTTCTTGTGTAAACAATCTTAGTCTCTTAAAACTATTGTTTACTTGGTTAAGCTATTCCGACTTAACTATGCATGCCTGAGTTGCACCACCAGGCCGGCCCCAAGTAGCTTCGACCCGCAATGGGACTTTCGCCCGTGGACTACAAGCACATGCCAAACCTCATGACCATAAGGCCAATGCAATATTGGCTACCATTGATGTTGTCCATGAGACATCCTTACTCATGGAGACAAATGACACCGTCGTGGTCCTCGTGTACCCGCCCTCCTCCAGGCAATCTTGGCCTGGGGATGGTGCACTTGGCACATTGTGTGTGAGGGTGTGGGATAGTTGATACCAAATCTCTTCAAAGGGACTTCAAGACTGCATACCGACTAATCGAAAAGGACATTCCTCACACACTGTCATGACATGTTGTGTGACAACCGTGTTCAAAGATGAGGTCATTTTCAAGTCTCAACAAGATAGTTTGGGGATCAATCTACTCACTCGTAACTTCTATTTCTCATAGAAAAGCGCGGACAAAGGTGCTTTCCATGGAAAAAACTTGGGGGTCACTTGTTACCATGTCAAAATTGCAAATTATGCCTTTGTAGACGGTTTTATTTTTCTTTATGTAAATTTCCTTTTGTTTTGTAGGCAATTGAATAATCGGCAAATTATTCTCTTTGTTGGAAAAATATGTCAGATATAGGAATTTTCTACAGGGAACATTTGAGTGTTAAATAAAATAAATAAATAATAAACCACCAACCTAGGGGCAATGATGTCAAATGAGGAAGTTGTGGTCCAATGTCCAAGTTGGCTAAAGTTCTTTCCAATCAAAATACTTCTGGAACTTACATTTGGGAGAAAAAAAAAAAAAAAACATCTTTATTGATCTTTCATTGATGGGGGAAAAAAATGCTGCATAAACGTGAGTAGAGAGAGATAGAGACGTTTAGTAAAGAAAAAAAAATAATGTTAAAAGAAATGAAACTGTAGATTTCTCGACTATTAAAAGGTGTTTGGTGGAATAGTTTAAGTTGGGATTTTTAAGTTTCAATAATAAATTTTTTTGAATTTTCAGGAAAAACAAAAAATTTTTGAGAAAAAGACAAATTTTAAAAAAAAAAGACAAAAAAAAAAGTTTGATTGAATGTTTGACTGGTGAACCAAACACCTCCTAAATAAATTATGTATGGTATAAAGTCAAATTAAAGACTAATTATTCACCAAAAAAAAGTTAAAGATTAATTGCATAAATTATTTTCTCCCGATTTCAGCCGCACAAACTTTTATAAATTGTGTTTTCAATGAGAAATATTTTGTCAAGATCTACCTTCTAGAAATCCGTAAAGTTTAGTTTTATGGCCATTGATTTCTTTTCTTTTCTTTTATCTTATCTTTTATAAATTTTGTTTTCAATTAGATATATTTTGTCAAACTCTTGTTACTACTTGACGATAAATTATTCAGAGACGAAAATGTTGTTGTTGTTGTTTTTTTTTTTTTTTTTTTTTTTTTTTTTTTTTTTTTTTTTTTGTGTGTGTGAAGAAAATCCTAGTTAGTAATTTGGATTATTTACACGTCTGCCTTGTATACAAGTTTTGGTTACGTAGTTCTTACGCTTGTGGTTCTTTCAATTCTAAACCTGGAAATGCATAATTTAATCTGATAGGCAGTGGAAAATATTGGTCAACGTGTGAATATATATATTATATATATATGACCTACAAGACACATGCTGCCAAACATCAAAATTAGATATTCGTATAAATTGATTCTTTTTAATAGAATATTGTGTATCAAATTTCAATTTCAGAATATAAAAAATTGAAAAGTTCATCAAAGCATAAACAGCTGCAAAACTATCAAAAAAAAAAAAAAAAAAACTGAAAGTATCTTATAGAATTGTTAAACTTAACCTATTACTTATACATAGGGCTGGCAATATGGGTCATGACACGGTGACACGTTCGAAAATGAAACGAATGTCATGGGTTCGGGTTGGGAAAAATAGAGGTCGGGTCAAATTCGGGTTACTTAAATTGGACACAGGAAAAAGAATGAGTCGTATTCGGATTGGACCCGTTGAATCAAAACACGGCCCGTATGTTTCGTGCGGATCAATTTCATGTTAATTTTAAGTCCGACCTAAACACGACCCCAGTCCGACCCGAAAAAATGTTTGATATGCTTCTTTGAAAAAAAAAAAAAAAAACCCTAAAGCCTATTTACCTTTAGTCTTTAGTCTACGTCTGGCCGTGAGTCCGTGGTATACTGGTATGTTTCTTAATCTCCCTTTTGAGTGTTTTTTGTTTGTATCTTGTATCCTATAATATAACTAACAAATCAGTAGATGGGGGAGTTAGAGAATGGGAAGCGCCACTAGGTGAAGCTCTGAGAGGCGGAGGCTGACAAGGATGAGAGGAGGATTCAGGTTGTTGTGGAGGGTGGTGGTGTTGGTGTTGGTGAAATGACGTGTCGTTTGACGGAGGTGGTGGAAGTGGTCGTAGTGGGTGGGAGGTGGAGGCGGGGAGAGGAGTGGGGTGAGGGGTGGTGGGACTGAGGGCAGTTTAAGTGCAGTGGCGGAAGAAGCCACAAGAGAAGAGCTAGGTCTTGAGCTTTGGCTGGCGGATTTTCATTGCTTAGCTAGAGAGAGAGAGAAAGAGAAGCGAGAGAGAGAGATGGGGTTTGAGAAAAGAGATAAGAGGGGTTAGGGGTGGACGGGTGGTGAAGTAGAGTAGAAATTGTACATGCAATGTTGGGGGTGGAAGTGGCACATATGTTATCAGTTAAATGTAATTTGAATCTTTGATGCTAATATGTTTTATCTATTTGTTTGTTTGTTAGAGAATGAAAATTTTTACTGTTTAATATCATCATTAATTCATTACTTGTCTTACTCTTGTAAACCCATTATAGGCTATAGCTGTGTATTTCACTAGTAGTTGGTTATCTGATTTTGTCATCCTCAAAAAAAGTATTACTTATTAGGTGTGTATATACTTTATTATTGGATATGTGCATGTATTTATATATTTTGAGAATTTGTTATATAATGTACATGGTGGGCAAAAAGTTAAGAATTCATTTCCTAACATCTCATAGAGGTTCGAATTTCCAAAAGCAGAGGCAGTTAAGTGCATTGGTGCCTAATCTTGGCAAGCTATATGCAATTGAAACTAGATATGTATATATATACACACACATACATATATATATATATATATGTATAGTATAGATATGATTATTGATTCAAAATATTTCTCTTTATCTTATTATGTTTTTTTTTTTTTAATTTGTAGATGGATCATGTTGATCTTGAGGCACAAAGTGAGAACATTGATTTAGAGAATGCAGTTCATGTGGACATTGAGCTTGACGAAGATGTGATCGGACTTGAGGGCAGTGATCTCAATAAACCATTAAAAGAGAAAAGGTTGAGGTCGAAAATTTGGGATTTCTTCGACGTTCTTCCTTTTGGTCCATATAAGAAGTTGAAAAGTATTTGCAAGAAATGTGGGCAATAATATATTGCCTCTAGCAAGTACGGGACAGGTAATATTTTAAAGCATATTAAAACTTGTCCAAGAACGGAAACTAGAGACATTGGTCAATGCTTCTTACTCATTATATTGGTTCGTTGTCTTTTGGCTCTTGTCAATTTGATTCTGAAAAATGGCATGAATTGATAACTAATTGCATCATTTTGCACTATTTACCATTCCAATTTGTTAAGTACAAGGGCTTAAGGGCAATGCTCCAATATTTGTTGCCAGGTATGGAATTAGTGTCTAGAAATACTGTTAAGGCTGACACTCTTAAGTTGTATAAGAGGAGGAATGACAAAGTGAGAAATATGTTACAAGCATGTCCTTGTAAAATAAGTATGACATCTGATTTGTTGACTTCTTTAACTACTTATGGATATTTGTGCTTGACTGATCATTATATTGATAAGAATTTGAAGTTGCATAAAAAGATATTGAATTTTTGCTTTATGCCACCTCCACATACTGGTATAGCATTATCTGACTTTTCTTTATTGAGTGATTGGGGAATTAAGGAAAAAATTTTCAGTAGCACTTTAGACAATGCTGCTTCTAATGAGGTCTCCGTAGATGCATTATAACTTCAATTGAACTTGTGTGGTTTGTTGCCTTACTATGGTGAATTCTTTCATTTGTGATGTTGTGGCCATATATTTAATCTAATTGTGCAAAATGATCTGAAAAGTATTGATAAGGCAGTTGGGAAGATTCGAGATAGCGTCAAATATGTTAAAGGGCCACAACAAAGCAAGCAAAAGTTTTTAGAATGTGTTAAGTTGGTCTCAATGGGTAGCATGAGAGGCTTGTGTTAGAAAAATGGATCTAATATCAAAGTTACAGTGTAGTAGAAGTTTTAAAATTTTTATGTCAATTCAGATAAGAAGCTCATGATGTATATAACAATAAATGAAATACATGATCAAACGTACCTTATTTCTCAGATTTCGAAATTGCTAGAGCGTCGACCAACATGTCTTCTCTACTATTCTCGAGTCTCCACATATCAGAATGTGTATGGGCACACATGCTATGAATCCAAGCGACCGGTAATTATTTTGAAGTTTATATCTCACCTTCTCAATCCCGATGTACCTCATTCAGAATTCGATCCAAGTTTATTATTCAAAAGTACAAAACAAGAACCGATTAACTTTTTATGAAAAATATCTAAAATTCCCGGGTCGAAACCAAGTAATAGGCACTATCATGCATAACTATTGGACTAACGATGAAGGTCGTAGGTCTTAGTGTGTAAAACCTTCTCCCACTCAATATTTGAATTAGGGTTTTTGTTTTTTATGCATAAATAATATTTATTGAGTGGCACTCCCTAATCTATATCACATGTTACCAATATATCACAAAATAGTATAACATATTTATTTAGCATCGCATCATCCATGGTTTGCAAATTATATAAATAGTCATGGATCCTGATTCCATCCTATAAACAAAAAAATTGTAAAATTTACAAAAAAATTACCCGAAACATATATCGGCCTTTTTTTGTATATCGAAGTCTTGTATCCTTCTTCAATATGTCATCCTTCTCTAATGTCACATCCTTTCAAATTTAAATTAAATTTAAATTTCTAAAAGAGGTTATGTATGATTTTTAATTTTAAACAAAATTATAAAATATCAAAAATTTAAATAAAACACGTTTTTAATTTAAAATTCAAATTTTAAATTTTCAAAAAAATGTGATTTTCAATTTTAATTAAAATCACAAAATTTTTAAATTCTTAATAAAAAAAGTCAATTAAATTTAAATTTAAATTTTTAATTTTGATTTTCCAAATTATCATGATCATATATCAATTTTCAAAAGAATTTAATGTGATTTTTGTTCCAAAAAAAGCCAATAATGTGAAATTTGATTTAATTAAAATTTCCAAATTGAAAAAAAAAATCACATCTTTTGAAAATTTTCATACCTTCATTCATCTTCAATCTCCTCGACTTCATTGTTGCCTGAATTTACAAAAAAAATTCCTACGCCGTTTCCGGCTAATAAAAAATTCTAGTAATTGAAAAAATAAACTAGCGGTGATAATAGACTGCATTTATTACACTTTGAACAAAAAACTTAGATATAAATTATAACATCTATGGAATCATGACGAGCAAAATTGAACAAATATCATATATTAAAAAAATAATATAAAGCATTCATTCATCTATACATCCATTCACAATATATTTAACATACATAAAATAAAACTTAGAGTGCCAACTCTCTAAAATATTTCATTAATGTATGGGGAGAAATTCATTTGATCAAATAATTTATGTTATATACATGATCATAAGTTGGCTCCGATACTAATTATTGGAAAAACAGATCCAATATCAGAGTTACGGAGCAGTGGAAGTTTTAAAATTTTTATGTTAATTCAGAAAAGAAGCTCATGATATATATAATAATAAATTAAATACATGATCAAACGTACCTTGTTTCTCGGATTCCAAAATTACTAGAGCGTCCACCAACGTGCCTTCTCTACTGTTCTCGAGTCTCCACGTCTCAGAGTATGTGTGGACACACGTGCTATGAAGACAAGCGACCGGTAATTCTTCTAAAAGCTAGATCCCACCTTCTCAATCCCAATGTACCTTATTCAGAATTCGATCCCAGTTTGTTTTTCGAAACTACAAAACAGGAACCGGTTCACCTTCTATAAAAAATATCACTCGGCTTAAGTTTCCTCACAGTTTTGATTCAATGGAAATTTCTCTCTTTTTCTAACATCTAAGAATGACGAATTTTCTCAAGCCCAAAAACCCTAGTTTTGGCGTATTCTCTCTCTAACAAAAACGTCCCCTTTTGAGTGTATGATAAATGGTTAGCTTTTTTTAAGAACCCTTAACCTTTATATAATATTCTAATCCTTTTTTAAAAATATCTCCTACTTGAAAAATAATTAATAATTATTTTTTTAGATAATTTTTTGAACCAAAGGATCATTCAAATTTTGGACTAATTTCTTTGAACCTAATAGACAGTTTTTGCTAGGGGAGGGACACCAAAAAATTCGTCCCCTCTCATCTAGGAGAGTCAAATTCGTCCTCCACATAATGTGGAGGTTGATCGGTGGTTCAAATTTAAATAAAAAATCTATATTAATCAAAAAATCATAATCATCTCTAAATTCAAACTCCTTTTAAATCTTTGAATTTAAATAAGATTATCTTATTTGAATTTAAATAAATATTTTCCATAAACATTATCCATATTTAATTAATTTAAATAAATAGATCATTTTATATTTCCTTTCCACTAAAAAATCGTACAATAATTTTTAAGAAAAGAAAATCTAACAAATAAGCTCCCTTATTTAAATCAATTAATAATTTAATGTTAGGAATATATTTAAATAATTTTGAAACAAAATCTTCTTCCCTTCATCCATTAAAGTTCATGCACTATTAATTAGGATAGAAAAATTTTGTTTTCTAAAAGTAAATACTTCAAATACAATCTTATTTCTAAAATTCAATTAACCAAAATAATTAAGAAATAATTATTTTATTTACAATAAATCATATGTTGACAAATCACATTCTTTGTCTACATTAATTTCATATGTCCAATCCTTTTTCGGGATTGCATGTTAGAGGTACCATATCTTAATAGACATTTTTAAATTCCCATTTAATTTACCGATGTCATTAGGAACAAATTCCGAGACGCTTCGTGGAACTATATGAGCTAGTAAAGGGACTCAATGGAAATATGTAAAAAGGCTCCTATAATTGTGAAAAATTAATCCCGGATTAATTGTTCATCAATTTTCAACTTCAGGACTATTCTACTAAAGTCTGAAGCTGAATTTCCGTTTACATACCATATTACACACTACTTCAAAAGTTTACTTAGACGACGAAGATTACACGATGTTTGTAATCTTCCGAAAATCACTCTAAAAATTTAAAATTTTGTGATTTGAAATTTGAAATTTGAAATTTGAAATCACTCTATCCCAAAATTACACGTCAGTTTCCCTACACCATCGGGTAACCTTGGATTACACGACAGTTTAGGAAAACCATCATGTAATGTCGGAGATTACACGACAGTTAACCATCGTGTAATCTTCTGAAAATCACTCTAAAAATTTGAAATTTTGTACTTTAAAATTTTAAATTTTAAATCACTCTAACCCGAGATTACACGACGGTTTAGGGAAACCGTCGTGTAATCTTCCGAAAATCACTCTAAAATTTTGAAAATTTGTGCTTTGAAATTCACGTGTAAACCCTTAACTTAAATCCACTTTCCTCATCCTTTCTCATCATTTTCATCTTTCTCCCTCTCGACCACTCAAAGATTTCTCTTACCCACTATCTTCTTCGTCCACCCACTAACAGCGTTACTGCCCTCCCCACTACCGCCTTACCCTATCTCTTATTCTCCTGGTGATGCCGCCACCACCCTCCCGTCTTCCTCATTCGACTGTCGCCTACAACACCATCATCCCCTCCCCCTCATTCTTCCGTCGCCCTCAACGCCTCCCTCCCCTTTCTCTCCTTTTTCCATTGCTGCCATCACCACCTCCACTGCCACCCTATCTTCCCATCTAGACTGTGACTATTTTACATCAAAGAAAGGTAAGGTGACTTCCATATTGCTCAATTTCTTATTTTCCAACACAAATACGAACACACAATTCTTTTATAACTTACTTGGAGTGTAATTTGTGTAATTTACTGTTGTTCAATTTTTTTTATTGTTGCTCTTTGTAGACGAATCCTTTATATAATTTCTTGGTATTTTAAGATCTACGAACATACAATATTCAATGCATTTTTTTTTCCGCCTACCATATGCTCGATGAAATGTCAAAATGGAATTTTTGCTTGATTTAATCTTAATGATATGCATCTTAATGATTTTGAAATTTGCAAACTTGTTAGGGTCCTAATGGATTAAAAGCTTAGAGCTGGAGAAAGGATTAAAAGGAGATGAGACTATAAAACAAAAATCTTATATCATCCTTGTCCTCACCAAGAGAGAAGTGTTGAATGTGGTTATTTTGTTTTAGGTTTTATGAGGGACGTAGTGTTGAATGTAATTGACGTACTTGAAAGAAAAAAATTTTATACTTGGGATGATATGGATTGATTAGGGGAAAATGGACTAAATTTGTAATACAATTCATTAATTATGATATACAAACTGGTAATCTAATGGATAGTTTTTTTTACTTTGATACAATATAGCTAATATTTTGTCAATCATATCCTAGGCGATGTAATGGATAACACATGGGTTAAGCCACCCGCGAAAAATACCAAATTATTTTTTTAATTCATGTTGAAAAGTTCTCACTTTAGTCAAATTTACTCCCTTTTTTCTCTATTCAACGACGATTCACACCGTCGTGGAATATTAAGATACCACGATGGTTACAGTGGATTACACGACGGTTGTCTAATCGTCGTGTAAACTTTAGGCGACGGTTATAACCGTCGTCAAATCTATAATTTTTACTAGTGCGAAAGCTCTTTAACACAGTGCTTCTTCTATGATTTATTCATCGCTTGCTTAATCCTCATATGTTATCCATGATTGAATTAAGGACTTTTTCCGTTTTACCTTTTCAATCATTTGCACTTAAAGTTCCATTATTCTCTACTGAAAAAATCACCAATTGTAAAGCCATACAATCGGTAAACCATCAGAGAACACAAAATAAACTGATGGCCAAGATCTTGTTATATTTTCTTTTAATTCCCGAATAATTCCTTTAAGTAGATAACATTGTTGAAAAAAATGGATCCGATATCAGAGTTATGGCACAGTGGAAGTTTTAAAATTTTTATGCCGATTCGGAAAATAAGCTCATGATGCATATAACAATAAATTAAATTCATGATCAATCGTATCTTATTTCTTAGATTCCGGAATTACTATAGCGTTTGACCAACGTGTCTTCTCTACTATTCTCGTGTTCCATGTCTCAGAGTGTATGTGGGCACACATTCTATGAATCCAAGTGACCGGTAATGCTTTTCGAAGTCTAGATCCCTCCTTCTCAATTCCGATGTTCCTCGTTGAGAATATGATCCAGTTTCTTTTTTCAAAACTACAAAACAGGAACCGGTTAACCTCCTATGAAAATTCTCACTCGGTTTAACCTTCCTCACAGTTTTGATTCAATGGAATTTTCTCTCTTTTTCTCTCTCACAAGATAGCCGAATTTTATGAAGTAAAAGAAACCACAATTGGTTTTCTCTCACTCCCAAAAAATGTTTTTTGCCTTAGTGACAATCACCAAAAAATCTTTTTTTTTTAAGAATTCCTAGCCTTTATATAGAAATCCAATCCTTTTTCAAAATTTATCTTCTTCTTGAAAAATAATTAATAATTATTTTTTCAAATAAATTTTGAACCAAAAGATCATAAATAACTTTAGGACTAGATTTATTAAACCTAAAAACATTTTTCCAAGGGGAGATATATCCTTTAAAAAATTCGGCCACTATGAGAAATAAAAAAAATGTTGATTGGTGGTTCAAATTTTAAATCAAAAATCTATTCTAGTCAAAAGATCCTAGTCTTATCTAGATTTAAATTTCTTTTAAACCTTTTCGAATTTAAATAAGATTCACTTATTTAAATAAATATTTTCCATAAATATTATCCATATTAATTAATTTAAATCAATGGAATATTTCATATTTTCTTTCCTCACAAAAAACCGTGTACCTCTTTTAAGGAAAAAAAATCCATTAAATAATCTCCATTATTTAAATCAATTAATAATTTAATGTTAGGAATATATTTGAACAATTTTGAAACAAAATTTTCTTTCCTCCACTCAATTAAAAACCGTGCACCTCTTTTAATTAGGAGAGAAAAATTTTGTTTTCTAAAATTAAATAATTCAAACACAATCTTATTTTCAAAATTCAATTAACCAATCACATGTTGACAAATCATATTATTTATCTATACAAATTTCACATGTCAAATCCTTTCCGGATTGCATGTTAGAGAGTACCATATCTTAATAGACATTACTAAATTCCATTTAAATTTACCGATCTCATTAGGAACAAATCTCGAGACACTATCTGGAACTATATGAGCTAATAGAGGAACCCGATGGAAATATGTAAAGAGGCTCCTATAATTGTGAAAAATTAATCCCGGATTAATTATTCATCAATTATCAACTTCAAGACTATTCCACTACAAGTCTGAAGCTGAACTCCCGTTTACATACCGTATTACGAAAGCTTTCTCACGTA
Source organism: Ficus hispida (assembly GCA_025413025.1). Lineage (NCBI taxonomy): Eukaryota > Viridiplantae > Streptophyta > Magnoliopsida > Rosales > Moraceae > Ficus > Ficus hispida. Next base: position 16,639,513 of record CM046365.1, on the reverse strand, counting down.
ATGCTGCTTCCATGATTTATTCATCGCTTGCTTAATCCCCATATGTTATCCATGATTGAATTAAGGACTTTTTCCGTTTTACCTTTTCAATCATTTTAACTTAAAGTTCCATTATTCTCTATTAAAATAACCACCAATTGTAAAACCATATAATTGGTGAACCATCAGAGAACATAAAGTAAACTGATAGCCAAGATCTTGTTATAATATCTTTCAATCCCCGAATAATGCCTTTAAGTAGATAACATGTATTATCGTTAAAATAGCTCTGGATTCCATATCTATGAATCTTGATTTCTCCATCCATAAGTTATGCACCCAAAACACAAGTATATTGACCATGAATTAATAGTTTCTCACCTGTAGTGCATTAAAGTACATAAGTCATGGATACGAACTCAAGTAATCATTTCAGGATTAAGATTAATGTAGGATGATAATTAAAGCTTCATTGATTCTTATAAATGGAATTATGAAACCGAATCAATTAACACTTTAGGTCCAGTACAATGTCATACCTCAATACTGGTATACATTAAAGTTTCTACTCGGAACCTATCCAATGCTCAAGACAAGTCATCCCTCCAAGGAAATAGACAACCTTTACAATCTTATCATGAATAAGATCCCCAAATCTTATTCCATCGATTACGGACTATTTATTTCAACTGTTATCAAATTACCACGTCTTCTATGTATATCCCATATATATATAGTAATCTGATATATTATCAACAACTAATAAGTATTTTATGTTTACTTAAAATAACCATACAATCAACAAATAAAAGTAAATAGGACAAAACTTATTAAACATGAATAACCTCCTCTTATTAATATCAAAATGTCATATTTATAGAAAATCCTTAATATTGATTTTCTATCCTTATGGCACATTCAGATCCTAACAAACATATACTATCGTTAAGATAGCTATGGATTTCGTATCTATGAATGTCTCGCCTATAGTAGATCAAAGTGCATAAGTTATGGATGCGAACTCAAGTATTTATTTCAGAATTAAGATTAATGCAGGATGATAATCAAAGCGTCATTGATTCTTATAAACAGAATTATTAAACTGAATCAATTAACACCTTAGGTTCAGTCCAATGTCATACCTCAATATTGGTATACATTAAAGTTTTTACTCAGAATCTATCCGATGGTCAAGACAAACCACCCTCCAAGAAAGTGGACAACCTTTACAATCTTATCATGAATAAAATCCACAAATCTTATTCTATCGATTGCGGACTATTTATTTAGACTATTATCAAATTACCATATATTTTATGTATACCCAGTATACATATGGTGATCCGATATATTACCAATAGTCCAGGAGTATTTTATGTTTACTCAAAATAATCATACAATCAACAAATGAAAGTAAATAGGACACTACTTATTAAACATGAATAACCCCTTTTTATTAATATCAAAATGTCATATTTACAGAAAATCCTTATAATTGATTTTCTATCCTTATGGCACATATAGATCCCAACAACTTGTCCCAAGACGTGATTACTCGGTAGAATTCAACTTACCTCATGCTTGAAAGTGTCACCTTTTACCAACGTGCTTTTCAACACTTGAAGTTGGGTGATTCGAATTATAAGCATCGTCTTTCAACTGAGGAGTGGGAAAGAGTTCATAAAATTTAGAAATTTCTGAAAGGGTTTTACAAAGCAACACTTCTATTTTCTGGCACCAAATATCCCACAACCAATTTGTACTTTCTTGCAATTTTTTATTGTTGTATCACCTTAAAAGCTACTATGGAATCTAGAGACGAGTACTTGAAATGTATGGCATTGGACATGTGGAGCAAATTTCAGAAATATTTGTCAGAATTCAGCCTCATCCAAGCTTTAGCACTTATATTGGATCATCGATATAAGTTGGAGTTTGTTGCTTTCTACTATGACAAAGCTTATGTGAAAAACTCTTCTGAGTTGTTCTCATTACGTACGAAGTTGGAAATCCTTTTTGAAGAATATAAGTTGAAGCTTGCTGAAGGTGCAAATGTCACTCCACCCTTTAGTAAGAAAAAGGACAAGAGTAAAGCACTGCAAATAATGGATGTGGATGAATATGATCTTTTCAAGGTAGTAATCCATTTCCTTTTTTTTTTTTTTTTTTACTAACTATTTTATGAACTAATGCTTGTTGTTTGTTGTGTAGGAATTTGATGATCTCCCCTCTTATTTAGAAACAAAAAAACAACCTAACTAAAACAAATATATATATATATATATATGGTGTTAATACAAGACATAAAATACATCTAAGTCTTTATTTGGTGCGCAACAATAAACTGTGGTGTATTGCATTATATTAACAACAAATATATATTGATTAATATAATGCAATAGACTACAATTTATCGCAGCGTACTAAACAAAGACATATCTGCAAAATCACGTAAAAAGTATTTAAGAAAGAAAAAAAGAAAAAAAAAAAAAAAGAATAAGATCTAGGAAGAGCTAGCTATCATATAAATATAGCTAGCAATTGTTTCCAAGTGCATACAAAATAGAATTGCCTGTCCCCAGATCCAGCATAAACCTAACTGTTATGACATATCTGTACCATCAGAAAGTTGGGATGGGTGACGATCAACGGCCAGCTGCACTACTGATCTGAGCTCATCCCAGCTTTCATTCGTGAAGAAATCAGGATCTGCTGTGTTAGGGTTCATATTAAAGCTTGGAAATATAGGACCTTGATGATGATATTGTTGATGAGGCGCAAGAGGAACATTGACATTGTTGTTATAGATATGTCCTACATGAAACCAGCTTCCGCGGCTCGTTTGATCAAGATCAGATTGTTGATTCGAAGTGACTGGTTTCGATGATCTTTTGTTGCGTTGTAAAAACTGCGCGTTCCGATTGTGATGATGATGATTGGAGTCTAGTTCCAAGGCTTTACGATAAGGGTTGTTGTGGTCAGTTTCCAAGCTGCATGTTTTGGAGTTTGAATCATCAACAGGACATGATATGATTGACGTTGATGATGATTTTCTTGGTGTGCTACTTTCTTTCCAATTTTGATTATTTTCTGTGGGGACGTACTTTTTGTAAGATGGGATCCGTTTGAATATTCGGCAGAGTGTCCAAACTTCCTGCGAAAAATTAAAAACCAATTACTTGTTAGACGCTCTACATATATTATATCCATATATGACTTGATAGGACACACACACACACACACACATATATTTATATATATAATTGTTGCAAGAAAGTAAAGAAACCTATACTAGTCTCAGGTGTTGGAACTATCTTTGGGAAGAAAAAAGAATGATGACTCATAATGTCTTAGAAAATATAATAAACAATTCGGATGTAATTGCCAACTAGACTTTGTCCAAAGAGGCAGCAGATTCAATATGGACTGCAAACTTTGACCAATAAATATTTGTTAAGAATATTGCAATATATATCGGTGTATGTTTCATTTCAATGCCTTTGGTATTTTATAATATCCTTTATATGACCTATTTTCTTAATAGTATATTAAAAAAAATTAAAATATCTCATAATACTAATGTATTTATGTATGTCACACCATCAAATATACGTGCATCTATGACTCCTAAAGTAGATGAAGGCAATATTTGAGTGTGTATATCTAATCAGTGACGGAGGAAGCTAGAGTTTAGGGGTGTTTAAGCCCCCAGACAATTTTTTTTTTTTTTTTCAAAAAATACTCTATAATTTTGAATAAATTTTCATGAAAGCCCCCTTCCTAAGAGTAAAATTTTCTCATAATAACCTCTAATTAATCATTATTAGCCTCCCTAATAAAATGTTCTGACTTGATCACCATCTCTATTTCTTGTTTGGACCAAACATCTCTATCTCCTATATAACATCATAGTATAGAAAAAATAAAGAGAGAAAGTAACTAAACAAGGAAATAAGTAGATTTTCTTTTGTTCTAATTGGCTCTAGAGAAATGAAATCAAATAATGATAAAAATGAACTTACAGCTTCTTGAGAAGTAATAGGATTATCCTTGGGATTTGGGAAGTTGGGAGGAGCAGGACGAGCAATAGAGGAAGTAGTAAAAGAAGAAGTTTTGGCCCCAAAAGGAATGCCAACACTAGAACTAGTAGAAGGAGTAGTAATAGGAGGGAGGCGAAACTCATGCATCATCCAGTCAGTTTTGGTGCCTTTGCCAGCACTGCCACGGTAGTACACCAACGACTTCTTCAGGCCAATGCAGTCGTGAGGCTCCTTCACTGAATAAATGGGTTTGTCTATCCCTGTCGCCTTCCAAAACCCTGACCCCGTCACCCTGTTTGGTCTTATGCTGTTCCTGTACTTCCTCCCTCTTATGCAGAAGAAGTACCACTCTTTGTCCCCTACATTGCTTACTTCATTTGTTTTTTTTTTTTTTTTTTACCACAAACAAAAACAAAACAAGCATTACAACTTACAAGAGGCAAATCAAATCTAGCTATTACATGTAATGACTTATCTACCACCGACTGCGGTGCTGTTGCAGTGGCAAATATCTTTTCGAGATCTCTTTCAGTCCCAACACCAAAGTTTAAATCCTCACGTACATCCTCACTTTAAGGCACAACCTCAAAAGTGAAATCCCTTTTATATGGGAATTGGTGGATTGGATAACTATACGATGAGCTTGGTGGGAGAAAAATATCGTTCCACCTGTAATTCTACTAGATTCCTAAATTAACTATAGACAGTGAATATGAAGACACTCTTTTGATTCATTTTTCATCAGCAATTAAAACATAATAAATGTAATGACTTATCTAGTGTTTGATGTATTTGTGAATGTTATTTTACATCAAAGTCATCCAAGAATAAAATTATGTGCAAACCTAATTGTGTCTGGTGAAAATCTAATAATTCAAAACTATATACTATTTAGGATATATCACTACATCTTATTAAACAGTTTATCTAATATTTCTTAATTATTAAATTTCTATTATGTCTCTTTATCATCCATTATCAATATAGTCATCTGATATAAGTTTTTTTCCTCCCTTACTTTCGATATATTCACACATATACTACCAGCTCTCTAACAAAAAACAAAAGGAAAAAAAAAATATTCCTCATAGTAGTAATGTCTTCCTATAAGGAAAAAAAAATATTAGTCAAACAATAGTTCAGACTAACATATGCCACTTCGTAGTCTGAAAATATGAAATAATATGTAGTTAGGTGTAGCCCGCCTATCTTTGATGGGTACCGCTACGTTTTAAATCATGCAATATGCTAGCTTGCAATGGAAAACAAATAAAAAAATACTTTCTTTTTTTTTTTTTTTTTGGTAAAGAAAAAAATGAATGATGTCCTTAAGCGTTAAAATTATTATAAACCGATAGTCAATGTTGAATACACTAATTAAAGTTTTTGCACTTTTTGTTTTTGTTTTTAATTAATATGAGCTTTATATTTTCCATTTATATAGATATATTTAGTATTTGTATTTGAAAAGATACATAGATTGAGGCAGAATTTTGTTCTCAAATAAAGCCAAATCATATTGCTCAATAAATTGTCCATTTTGATGTGTGTACCTACCTATTCAAACCTGAAAAACCAATATGTGAGCTTTGTCGTATTTTTCCTTTTTGATCAATGTGGAAGCCTTTTATTGCTTTCTAACATGTACCAAAGGAAGGTATATTATTCATGACTTGAATTTGATATTGTAAAGTAATTATAATAAGCCCATTGAACAAACCAAATAATATTCTATAAATTAAGTAAATTGAGTAGTATATTATGTACAATATTTAAAAGATTTTCAATTTATACTTTGATAGGAGTTCAAATTTCAAATATTCTCAATATAGTAAACCTGAGTGTAGAATTATCTCTCTGATTACCCCTTGAATTTGACGCAAAAATATAATTTACTTCTTAGACCAAATAGTTCTTAATAATTTAGTACAATTAATTAATGGTCTTCAATGAATCACAAGAGGAACTAGTATATATATGCATGTAGGGTGGTTTCACGAGGATAGCTAAATTCTTCACAAACCCCGTGCATGTAGCCACCTATATATGAGTTAGCAAGGGCAGGCACGTATTTGAAAATTTTGATTCTATCTTCATTTTTAGTAAATTGTCGATTAAACCCCTACTCATCTCATATATGCTCCAATTATATGATAAATAACGATGCTCCCTTTCAAATATTTGAAATTTAAAATTATGTTTTCATTTTGATAATAAAAAAGATAAAGTACATAAATGACTCAAATTTAATGATTATTACATTAATATGATATAAAATTAAACTAAAGTCAACTAAAGTTTGTGTTATATTAGTCAAAATGGAAGACTTTATATTATAGATAGAAAAAAAAATGTAGTTATTTGGGTAATTTTCTCTAATAAAAATTATCTACATTTTTCCTTATAGTTCCCTAAAAAAAATTTTTTGGCTTTGCCACTGCACTCATGATCCCACTTATTTGACTTTGAAATCATCTAGACTTGATATAAGGAATTCTTTTTTTTTTTTTTTTTTTAATATCTGTAGTTCAATTATTGTTTGTGGAGAATCTGCACAGTTGTCTGCACAGTACGCGTACGATTAATATAATGCCGGCCCGCCGGAATCCCTTTTTTTGTCTTTTTTTTTTTTTTTTTTTGATAAATTACTATTTTTGTTTTTAAAATGTTCTCCCCCTTTTCTTTTCATGGCTATTTTCGTTAAATATACTTCAAGATACACACACACACACACATATATATATATATACTCTTAGATTTGATCGTTGTTTATTGGATTCTGGGATATTTTCCTTTCGAATAAATTGATCAAAATTAATAACATCAGAAAGCTTACCCTATGAGTACATATAAATCATGAATACTAATGAAAATTTCTACAAGTATAGCTTTTACTTGTTTTTTCTTCAATGAATCTTATAGCTAAATTCAATGACCATCTCGAGTAGAAGATGAAAAATAAGGACGTACGCATATAAGTTCAACCCGAAATTTCAAAAAAGAAAGAAATAGAAAAATGAAAAATGAAGTATATAAATTAAATTTAAAAATAAAATAAAATAAAATAAAGTATGAAACTTACTTGGAAGATCCCAGGGGTCATATTTGTAGATATCAATCTGTTTGATGAGCTCAATACGGATCGGCCTCTTCTCCACTTTCCTCTTGAGATAAAAACCAACAAGTTCTTCATCAGTCGGATGGAATCGGAACCCTGGCAGAGCACCTTGATCTTGATCTTGATCTTCCATATTCATAATTTTATTATTATTACTAATTTTGTTATCACTATTGTTGTTTTCTTCTACATGAGTAGTACTGTCACTGCTTCTACTCGTGACCTTTTCGACCTCCATTTCTGATCTCTCTCTCTCTCTCTCTCTAAACTGTAATGATTTTGATGAGGCTATAAATTATATAACTTTCTATAACTGGTAGAAGCTTCTTGTATGATACTAGAGGAGAGAATATTATTATTTTATAATTGGCTGTTGCTTTGGTCAAGTCTGGACTTCGAATTATAGGCAAATATATATATATATATATATATGACTTGTTCCTGGGCAAAAAGGACTTTCTATTTTTTTCTTTTTTTTTTTTCTTTTATTATTTATTATTTGGTGCTGAGAAAAGCCGAAACGACTTTAGCAAAGACCGATGAACTCGTCTTTCGTCATTTCTTGATAATCATGACTCGTTCGGCAAACTGATTACAGTAATTAAAAATAAATTTTGTTGATTTTTTTTCTTTTGTTAATTTGAAATAATTTTCCGTCTTATATATATATATATATATACGCAACGAAATCGAAATCATGTGACTAGAGCGTTTTGAAACCAAGAGAAGCTTGTAGAGAGAAATGAAGAGATAGAGAAAGTCCAACACGTATATGCATCATAATTTTGACTAACTAAAATTGTAGGCAGATTGACACTTGAATAAAATGGTAAAAAGATTTCAAAGCTGGAGTTTTCAAAAGATATACATATATATATGTAGGGTGCAAACAAAACAAAAACATGTGTATTGTATAAATTGACCTACATATATGACCAAAACCCAAACCCAACAATTTTTTTTTTTTTTTTTTGGTTTAGAAAAAATGAATGGCCCCTATTTGGACTTTTTTTTTCTAATTTCTATTTGGATTTTTTTGCAATTGCTTTAAAATGCCACTTTGATAATTTTTTTTTTTAGCTAAATGGAATAAGAAAAAGTATTTCTCCCATAATAAGATTGTTATTTTTCTATAAGTTTTTATTGAAACCGATGTATAAATGTACTATACGCTTTCTTGGAGAAGTTCTTAACATCACTTGGTTATTTTCATCCTTATCTAAAAATAAAACTTAAACTAATATTCACTCTTGAGGTTGAGAGACGCAACCCTTGGTTCTAGCTAGGAGAACTATATTCACGAATTCAAGTTCTAATTTAATTTCCCCTCGAAAGTTTCAAGATTTCTTATCTTTTTATTAACAAAACACGAGAAAGTTTAGACTTATCACCCTACTAATTTAGAATAGAATAACTGTCAAGTTAAATCTAGTAGTCTCATGGTAGAAAAAATATATTTTACTTTTAAAACAGAGTTCAAAATCTTTTGATCCTCTAGCAAATAGGTCTATTTAGATTATAAGTTCAAACTCGCCAAATAGTAAATCAAATTTTTGTTGGAAAAAAAAAAAAACACACTATATGTTCAAAATTAGGTGTCAGCAGCCCCGAACCAGAAGCTGTCACAAGCAAGTATGTTGAGAAGAAGACTTGAGGCTTGGACCACTACAAAGGCATATATGTAAGCATTAATTGCAATTATATATGAACTAACTAATGAACCCTAGTTACGATCGAGTATGGAAATTAATCATTTTCCAATTTTGCTCAAGTGGTTTCTCCATTTTTCTCTGATTTCTTAATTAGTCATGAATTTTGGGTATGCATCTTCTTCACTTTGACAAGTACTACACATGAAAGCCACGATTAAATGCAAGATTTTAAAAGAAATTTCATTTACAAATTTATTAATCTTGTGGTCTCTATATAGGTTTGTATATACATATAGTACATTATGTGTACGGTGAAATGTACAATAGAGAATAAATGTCAAGCTATGTTGTTGTCATCAACTAATTAATGAGACAAAGGACCATGCGAGGAAAGATTAGACCTTCTACCTACACTGATTTTTCTCTATCACTTAAAAATAATAATAAGGATTTGTTTAGTGATTTAACTTAACTCTTAATTAAACTGTATCTTTTTAATGGATTTTTAATTTTTTTTTAAAAGTCAATAAAATTATTACTAATTTTTGAAAAATCAACCAACTCAACTTAAGAATTTTAACTCCAACTAGCGAATCCAAACAGAAGTTAAATTTATATATCTTGTTTGGTGATCTAGAGTATTAGATAATCAATATTTAAATTATAAAAATCAATTCTACAGAATAAAAATAAACAAAATTTCAAGAATATTGCTTACTAAGATTCTTGCCAATTTTGATTTCGATTTCTCTATCTTTAGCCGCAGATAAGAATAAAAATAAAAATAGAACTTTCGTCTCTCTTATTTTGTCTGCATCCATTTATCTCTACGCTTATTGTATCAACTATACATCGAATTGACGGCCCTTAGAAAAGAATGTATTTTACAGTATATGCTATCTAAACTTCTAACTTTTTGCCCTCAGCATATAGCAAACAGTTGGTACTCAATTGCATTTTTAATTGTGTTTGATATGTGGACTAACAAGACAAACTAATTACATATAAAATACTTAAATCTTTGATTTTAAAGTTCAGATATATATATATATATATATATATATATATCATATGGCACGCCTTAATTCTCACTCCCAAATTCTGAATCTAAAAACTCATATTCAAAACTCTCATATCTTGCCCGTTGAGCTAGCTCTAATATGAAATAAGTTACTTCATATATATATTATATCTTAATAAATTAATCAGCATTAATAATGTTGTGAAATTAATTATCACTAGACGTGGACCATAAGGAGCTTAATTTCGCATGAATCCTGCTATACATGATAGATCTAAAATAATTAATTGCTTATTAATTCATGTCCTTCAGCCACAACAGAATAATTGTCACTTTTTGTTGATGGTTAATTTTGTCTTATTTGTTTAATTATTTAGTCGACCAAAAAGAATAATGTATTTTGTTTTGTTCTTTTTGTTTTATTCAATTAGTTATACTAAGACATGCGCATGATATTTTGGAAATTAAAAGCACCAAAGTTCTTAATTTTGCTGCTAAAAATAAGTTCATTGAAAGAATATTAACGGTTACTTTTGGAAAACTTTTAGTTGGTCGATCTCCACCCGAATGTATTGACTTCAAATGTCCACTAATTACTGGACAAATATCCCTCCTCGTATTGTTAAGAATTACTTTATTGGTTGATTTAGGAAAAAAAAAAAAAAAAGAAAGAAAGAAAAAAAAAAGGATTACTTTATTCGTTTTCCATTTAGATAATACTGAAGAGAGTTTGTTAAGTATCTCACTATTTGAAAAATGCTACGACATTAATTTTGATTTCAATATTTGAATAACAATTTACAGGACATGTGAAGTGTCATTTTTTATAAATTTTTTAAATTAAAAGATTGTATCTTCACAAAAAAAAAATTGATAATTTATATCACATGAGTTGGTAATTAAAAATTAAAATTGAAATTAATTCTTTAACACTACTTTTGCTATCTATTTCTCCTTTGCCATTTTATTAGTGTCTAATTTAAAGGTATCATTATGTTTCACACGCAGTCTTAGCCTTCACACACACACACACACACACATATATATATTTACATACACACATACATAGACCATGCATGATCACCTCCAACTACAATATAAGTCATGCAGCATAACCAACTGATATCTAACTTCCATGTCCCTTTAAATTTCTTTTCTCCAATTTTATATCCTTTCAGAAATATCATCTCAACTGAATAAAGATGACGTGTGAACTAAAATATCATATTATATATATGTATAAATTAATTTAAATGTCATATATATTAGAATAGTTTAATTTGACATGATATATTATTAAAAGGATGTTAAGAGGTACAAAAACAAAAGGACAAAAAGACGTGTGAGCTGAATTCGGTATTGTAGCTGTGTACAAAGCTTGTTTACTTGTCCACTTTTAAAGGTTGGATTTCAAATAATTGAGATTGAACATAAACCATATATCAAAGCACGTATTGTATTGTAATCTTCAGAGCTTATGTATTTATATATAAATAATGGTGATAAAAATCAGTATATTTATCATGGCATTCCAATTAGGTTAGCATCCTTCTAGCACTCTCATCAATCTTTAGGAAACTATGTACACACACAAATAAATTTCACAAAATATATACACACAAATACTTACATATAGTAACGTAAACTGCTCTTCGGTTTCTGTTTCATGTTACATACACGTAGGATGGATGCATGCATGCATAAATTAATATACATGCATATAGGCTGATCATGATTAATTACCAGATGCATGTATTTTTCTTGAGTAATCTTCATATTTATGCCTATATAATTAAACAGAAATTAAATCACTTAAGGGGAAAAAAAAAACAGAAATTATCAAGTTGCACCTGAAAACTGAGCTTTCAAAATGTGGTACCTACGCGCAATAATAAAAGAACAATGGAGAGAGAGAGAGAGAGAGAGATCAAGACATGAAATCATGAACGAAAGGTTAGAAGGTTTTCATTCCAAGCCAAAAAAAAAATGATAATATAAATAGATATATGTATGGCCCAGAAAAATTTCAGGTCAACCAAGTAAGAAATTAAAAGAACTACTTGATTGATTTTAGATTAGAATGAACAAAGATGTCCAAAGTCATTGATTTGACGAGACATATACATTTGCAATTTAAAGTCAAGTCTCAAGGAAGCTTCCTCTGTCTATCCATGGACAAGAACTTGATTTAGAATATGAGCCTGATCTCTTTTTCTCTTAAAAAAAGAAAGAGAAAATAAAAAATAAAAATAAAAATAAAATATCGGCCTCTCAATTTGCTAATCCTTTTCAACATAACTTATGGTCCATAAATTTTTTTTTTTTTTTTTGTCAGGAAGGGCTACTAACTCCAACCAAAACTTTTATTAAGATCAAGAATTCTTAATTCATTATTATTGCACCGGAATGGTTTCTATGCATGTTTAAAAAGTGTTTTTATAATAGCCCGATTTTAAATGCTATTGAAGATTTTCAACAACAACAAAAAAAATCAAATCAAATCAAGACTAGCAAAAGATGTCTTTTTCGAGGCATGCCTTGACTAACGAATGAAACCCTTATTATAAAACGAGAAAAAGGCATATAAGAGGTCTGTTGCTATCGACATCCTTACAAAACTACATTTGTAAATTTTTTTTTTTAGAGATATTGTAATAAACATGTAATTCTAATGTAATATTATTTTTCGGTGATATTTATTATTTACATCAATATTTAAATAGTATCATATAATAATATTATAAATAAAAAGTTATGTGTAAAGTACTAGTTGTTATAAGTTTGAAAATAGAAAGTTACAAGTCCACTGGATGCAAGACCTTTCTTTTTTTTTTTTTTTTTTCCTTTCTTATTAAATTAGGGTGTTTAGAGTGTTAGGACATTGAAGGTATTGGAATTTAATTTTACTGTATGTTGAGCATTTCATGAGAGTGATATTTCTTAAATTTTGGGGCAACCCTTCCAGGGGTTGGTCAATTTCTACACCCGTATTTTTCCCGGGATGATAGAGGCACCATACCTTACTCAGCCAAACTCCTAAATGAATCACCCAAAAGATATTTATGGAACGAATTTAACTAAGATAACCCCATAAATTTTTATAAGAGAAGGTAATAATGATATAACGGATAACTTTAAATTATTGTAATCAAGTATTAATATTTTTCAGGATTATTATGAAATTCTATTTATAATTGTAGACCATTTTTTGAAAAAATAAAATAAAATAAAAGTTGAGGGGCGCTTAAGCCTCCAGTCTAGAGGGGTGTTGTGTACTTTGTTGTATATGTATTTATTTGAGTATAGGTTTGGAAAAAAAAAAAAAAAAAAAAAAAAAAGGTTGAGGGGCGTCCTGCCTTCATGTATGATCGTTTTAGGGCAATCCGTTAAAATGTTAAAATTCAGTGCTTATCTTAAGAAACGATTTACGTCTATTATCTTTTTTGATAAGATAATCTGTTAGAATTACTGTTTATAAACTCTAATCAATTAAATGCAAATAGCTTTCAAGGACTAGCCATTGCCCCATAATTAGTACATATGCAACCCTAAAATTAAATTAAATACATTTGCACCATTTCCCCCGCCCCTCAGACTGTAGTGTTAGGAATTAGATTCACAATTATTATGAATAGATCCTTTATTTATTGATACAACAACTAGTCAAGGACTTTGAGAAGTATTCGAGAGACTTTTAAGTGGTCAAAAGTATTCTGTTAGTCTACTTGCCGGTTTTGTCATTCAAGGGGTTCTATAAATATGCATTAAAAGCAACAATTGAGCTGTAGACACAAAAAGAAAAGAAAATTCAAAAAAAAAAAAAAAAAAGGACTATATTTTGTTCATTGTTCAAGAGTCGTCCTATCAAGCCTCTATTTATTATGATTGAAAAAAACATAGAGTGAGAGATGGTGGAGATAATCATTAATTTTATTTTATTTACACTGCACTACCACAAGAGCCAAGGGGGAGATAAATCTAGATTCTTCAAAGACGTGGAGAATTGCATTTAGCCAAGCCAAATTTTGTTAGATAAGAAGTAGATATTCCAAGTCTTAATTAAGTTAAATGTTTTTATAGAAATAATTTGTGGTTCAAATATGACTCCCAACGTGTGGTGTATTTACTAATTCTCCATAATTCAAAGATCATATTGATGATTTAAAGCTAAATGAAAATATTGCTCTCTCAATGGAGTTCCTTTATTCGATTTCCTTAATTAAGAGTTTCTTATATTTATCACGAAGGTAATCAAATTGTAGATGATGTTCGTATTTTGATGTTGTTTCCTTTAGCTTTTTTTTTTTTTTTTCCCCTCTCTCTTTTCTTTTTTTAATTTTATTTTGATGGAACTTTTGTATTTTTCTTTTCTTATTTATAAATTGGAGTGTGTGGGTTGATGTGGGATATAGTTTGCTGTATATGGTGATACACCCTAGTTTATTAGAATATGTATGTCTTCTATTACTTAGATGTTGTTTGCTCTCCTCAATTTATTAGAAAGAGGGTCTTAAAAGCTTTCAAACTATGGCTTATTATTTAATAATAAGGCCTTCCGTATTAGTCCACCATAAATTTATTAACAATTTACGCTCTGAATTTTTAATTTTAACAATTTGTACCTAAACTTATAAATCTGTACAATTTATACTACATTGATAAACAATATTGATTTTTTTAATGAAAATTGATACTTCACTTGTATATAAAATCGTTAATTATAATAAAGATAAAAATGATAATTTATGTCATAAATTAACAAATCATATATCAATTTCCTTCAAAAGATTAATATCATTATCAATGTTGCTACTCATATGTAAGTTCAGGGTGCAAATTATTAAAATTAAAAATTTAGTATGTAAATTACAACTCTACAATAAGTTACATTGTATCAATATAAAAAAAAAAAGTCTAATAATTATATTCCTTTATGATTTCCATGAAAGCTATTTCCACGTAGATTCAAGGTGGAGACTTAATATTCAACCCAAAAATAAAAAAGGTGGAGACTTAGCCCACGTTTGGCATTCAGGTTTAACTCCAACTAAACTTATTTTTTCATCTTAATTTTTGTTTTTTCTAAAAATCAACAAAATTTATAATAATTTTAAAAAATTAACCAATTCAAATTTAAAAATTTCATCTCATCTTAAATTCAATTCAAACACAAACAAATCCTTAACAGTTAAGAATATTAATTTCTTCCGCAGTACAAACATAAAGATGGTAATAGCAAAGCAAAGACTTTAATATATACACACAGGTGTTGCTATATACATTCTAAGCCCTTCATTTTCCGTCATGACTTGAAAATTTCTTGCCTGTTTGACAAAAATGCAAATAGAGATTTCCACGTATGTCTCTATCGATCCCTAGCTCACTGCTTTGGGAAAAATCTACCTTCCATTTCTTCAATGATAGTTATTAATCCTCCAAGCACTTGGAAGGAAATCTTTTTGCAAGAAATGGAGAGACTCTTTCTCGTTTTGTTTTTTTTTTTTAATAATCAAAATTGCATTAAATATAAAATAAAAAAAGATGAACAAACCAAAAACTTGAAGAGCAACCAATTAAAACCAAAAAAAAAAAAACAACCAATTTTTCTCAATTTAAAATCCGTTATCTTACAAGCCCTAAACTTGTAAGTCTAAGAGGTCTTTTTCCTTCAGGCTTGTTTCCATCCAGTTCTGTTAGTTTTTTTAAGAACCCAAAGCATGACTTTTTTTTTTTTTTTTTTTTTGAGCAAGCATATAATTAGTGTTGAGTTCACAGTATGCTTCAAAATTTTGGTCATTTGAAAAGTCTTCTTCTGTTATATCTCTAGCTCTAGCGTTGTAGGGCTCTGTCACAGTATTTCAAAGTTCTTTTTTCCTTGTTTTTTATTTGTCACTACTCACCAGAGTGAACCCTTCATTCTCTAGTACTTGATCACCGTTTTTAGTAGCAATCACGTTCATCTCCTTACGAGCGCATTGGAAAAAATTATATATATATATATATATATATATTAAAAATACATAATAGAGAAATAATAATACATTGCAAAGTTAAACATATTGTTTTGTATAATTAGTTTGTCCATGCATGCTAATAAATTCTTTCCGGATTTGATGATAATAAATTATTAAGAAATTTTCCAAAGAAAATTCGTGGCCATGATATTAATCTCACTTGAAGCCAATGCTCGTGTATGAAAAAAATGAAAATATTTCAATAAATCAAGTCCATGGTTTAAATGTATTATAATGGAGATTGAAGAGCGGCTTTGGAATCTCATAATCATCATAGTGCAAGTCAAAAGTAAGACGCAGTCTAATTTTATGTTCTTTGGATTCATCTCCAAAGTCGTTTAGTGCTCATTCTTTGACCAAGAAACTTTCCATCTCTTTCCCCCAGAATTCTCCCAAAGGCCGCTCCATTTTTCACGGACGAAGAAAACACGTTGACAAACCTGCACAATTTTGGATCGTTCATTTGTATGTGTCTGCGTATATCTATTACTAACTTTTAAATTTTGAATTTTATTTTTAATTTTACTTTACTTTATTTCTCTATTATGCACTCGCAATACAACTAGTATATAGATATATTCTAGTTGTTTTCCAATTTTCTCAGGTTAATTAACATAGTATCTCCAATAAATTAATTTTCGCCTACTAGTAATATTACTTTGTGTCACGTTCACTTTAATTATGCCCTTGAAGTACTATAAGTTGCAGGGTCTTCTTTTCCCAACCTTAAATTTATGCATATGATTTTGTTTTCTTTAATAATTTATAAAAATTTTCTACGCTATTCGTCTACAATGTAATTAACTCTAGTTATTACCTGGATTTAAAATTGTGTGTTAACAAAAAATTTTCTGGCTCTACTGTAAACGCGCAATAAATATTTAAACCAAAATTAAACAGGCAAAAAGTGACAATCCAATAATTTACCTAATTTTTTATTTTTGGTTTTTTAAAAAAGGGAACAAACGACAAATCGTTGCCCAAGCTAGCCAACAATATTTAAATTTATTTGTTCTCAACTAATTTGTAGGGTCCTCAAACGAATTCATCAAACTCGGTTCCAACCGAAAATATTGACTTGAAGAGGGAAAAAAAAAAAAAAAAAAAGCTTTTGTAGTAATGAATTAATGCTTCCATATACTGCACATATATCTAACCCCAGGGAGTTTCAGGCGAAAGGTCATTAATTTGCCTCACAAATTGACAATAATGATACAACGAAATAAACAAAGTTAAAGTGTGAATACAAAGACCAAAACTCATAGTCCTCTCCCAAAAAGTTGATCTCTCTGAGATGTGACAAGAAGAGATGTTTTTGTGCTATTTCTATGCATGACTAGTTTTATTCTAGAATTGCACCTACGTCCTTGACAAACAACACCGAGGGATTATAAATATATATATATATATATATGTATTTATGTATATATATATATATGTATGTATGTATGGGAGTGATCGATTCTAGATTATCCGGAATACAAACTTTAACGGATAATTTAAATGGAAGTAAGTTAAATGACAGCGTTAAAGGAACCAGATAGAAATAGAATTGAAACGGTCAGGTGGCAGAGCAAATTCTCCAGCCATGTGGGACAAAACTGAAGACTAAAAGGAAAAGAAAATGACACGTGTAAAGTGGAGAACAAGAGATTGAGATTTAACTATTATATTCAGAATCTCTTGTATCAAGTGAGTCTATAAATAGGGGGATATGAAATTTGTATGGTTAGACGCGAGATTTATAGAGAAATTAGGATTGATTTCTCTAATTTCGAGAATTAAATTTAACTTTGTTTTTTTTTTATTTGTCGCTTAATCAGATTTTGACACAAATATATATATATATTGATCGTATTCGGTCCCTAAACTTATAATGTTGTTTCAGAGACTATAAGTGTTAATTCTAATTAAAGCCACTTATAATTGTTATCGGTTTGGCTTAAAGCATAATAATGTTCTTTTTATTATCTGTAGCCACATGGTCAATTATATGTGCATGATATTTTCATTTGTTAACGGGATCACCTTTTAACGTACGACTACTAGTTCAAATTTCTCTCTCTATCAACAAATATACAAAACGCCTTCGGCTTAGAAGTGTGCGATGAAAATCCTATAGTGGATAGATGCAGAATTCGGAAAATGAATTTAAAGAGGTCTTAATTATTTCTTTTAATACATTAATCTTTTAAGATAAAATCGAAGATCTCACTATTTATATATATATATATATATATATATATATAATATAAAGATAAGCAGACTTCCATCCCAAAAAATGTAAACAATGATAAGTTTGTTGATATATATAAAGTCTGAAGCCCGATGGAATAAAATTTTCTATCAAAATTAACAATGGGAACGAAGGCCTGAATAACATCATATACCTTAATAACGACAACACGGACGAAAACGACATGGAAAATGAAGAAGCAAAAACTACAAGATAAACATGACATAAATCGCGACAAGATAAAGTATACAAAATTTTATACCAAAACGATGAACACGTAAAAAAAAAAATTTAAAATAAAAAAAGAAGAAGAAGAAGATTTTTTTCATGGTTGATTCTTAAACTTTTCGCAAATGGTAAAGGAGTTTCTAAACTATAAATAGTGATAAGTGATCCCTCAAATTTCAAAATTTATTTTAAATTGACTTCATTCAAAAATAAGATTAGTTTTTACCGTTTTCTTGCATATGAACCGCATGTGATTATAGTCATGGTAAAACGCCGTAAAGAAAAAAAAAAATTTAACCTTGTTCTTTTGTTGAGATTAATTTTTTTTATTGAGATTAATTGTAACGATATTTAAATTTGAGAAGTCAATTGTCAATATTTTTAATTTGAAAATTGATTTGTCAAATGCGAGAAATTTATATAGAAGGTACAGATAAATAAGAAAAAGAAAATTATTAAGCTTTAAAACGACGACAACCTAAGGAGGACAACATGATAAAGCGACAGTTAAAGAGAAAAAAAAAAAAAAACAATACCAACATTAGGATTGCAAGAAGTTTAACGTTTCGTGATTTCCATATTTGAATGTTGAAATTCTGATATCTCTAATCGAATGGAAAAAAAATAATAAAAGCATTTAAATGACAATCTGAAGCTACATTTGAATTGTTTTTTCACATTTGGTAAATGAGTTTCTAAACTATAAATAGTGATAAGTGATCCCACAAATTTTAACCTTGTTCTTTTGTTGAGATTAATTTTTTTTTTATTGAGATTAATTGCAACGATATTTAAATTTGAGAAGTCAATTGTCAACATTTTTAATTTGAA
Organism: Ficus hispida; assembly: GCA_025413025.1. Taxonomy (NCBI): domain Eukaryota; kingdom Viridiplantae; phylum Streptophyta; class Magnoliopsida; order Rosales; family Moraceae; genus Ficus; species Ficus hispida. The sequence goes on along the minus strand of CM046365.1, from coordinate 16,620,394 downwards.
AATTAATTTGTCAAATGCGAGAAATTTATATATATAGAAGGTACAGACAAATAAGAAAAAGAAAATTATTAAGCTTTAAAACGACGACAACATAAAGAGGACAACATGATAAAGCGACAGTGAAAGACAAAAAATAATACCAACATTATTGCGAGTAGTTTAACGTTTCGTTTGATTTCCATATTTGAATGGTTGAAATTCTGATATCTCTAATGGAATGGAAAAAAAATTAAAGCATTTAAATGACAATCTGAAGCTACATTAATTTGAATTGTTTTTTACGCCCCCATTATTAAACGTTACTGTAATTCGTACATTCGAATGGCCAGATTTTTTTTTTTTTTTTTTTTTTTTGAGTGAAAGTAGTAATTCTAAAATGTGCCTATGATGGCCATCCGGATGGAATAATGGTCAATCGAAATGGTGAGTCCTCACAAACGTCATTCTGAAAGGCACATTTGAACGAAATGGTCAAAATACTGCAAAATGGTTTGAACAAATAGGGTGTAAATCCCATTTGATTGGTCCCCTCCAACTGAAATTTTGAACATGTTTTTATTAGAGTTTAGTTGAGTTTTTAAACTGTATATTTGGTTAAAAATAAACTATTTGAAGTTAAAAAATAAAAAAATTTGAAATGTGCTTAGGAAAACAATAACAATGTGAATCTTGTTTTATTTATCTTAAAATTCTATATAATTTTTTTTAAGAGAAAAAATCATCACATTTCGACTTAAACAAAGTAATAGACCTATTAAGTTTGAGTTTTTAAAAGAAATTTGGATACGTGAGTAGTAAAATTGTAGTTTAAGTTGAAGAAAAAGACGGAAAAAAAAAACTATTTAAGTGATTTGGTTGGAACAAAGTTGCCAAACACAATCTGAGTCTACATTTGACATTCAAGTTTATTTTGAACTAAACTATACTTTATGATTTTTTTTCCTGAAAAAGTCAACTAATATTATAATTAATTTTTGAAAATTCAACCAACTACAACTTTAAAACTCTATTTCATTTCAAATTCAACTCGAACACCAAACGTGCCCTAATACTATTAAATCTTTTTCTTGTAAAAAACACAATAAAGTTGATTAAGACTCTTCCACTTATTCTAATATTCAAACTGGTCAATATCCAAACCTTCCATAGCAAAAAATAATTTTAAAAACTCTATTAAGACCGTCTCTAATGTATCTGTCATTGTAAATGTAAGATTTGCTATAAAAGAATATAATAATAATAATAATAATAACATTTGAGATTTATGTTCAATGTGTCATGAAAATTTTAATATAATATCTATATCCTGTTGCTTTTGTTATTGTCATTAAGGTTTGGAATTCACAAATATAAAATTTAATATTTAAATAATTTAAAAATGACAAAACTGTAATGATTATTTTAAAAAATTATATCAACAAATAACAATCAAAAATCAAATTTAATATTTATTATATTTTACCAAGAAATTTACTACCAAGTTTTTTTTATTTTTTTAATAAATTTGCTAACAAGTTTGTTATATGACAAATTTAACATTAAAATAGCACCATATTAGATTACGCATTTTTCCACCCTCAAATGTCAAAAATTTATCATTTACACTAATTTAACATTAATTGAACAAAATTGAATATACTCTTAGAACAGCATCCAAAAACTTCAGAAATCCACACACCCACCCTTCAAAACTAGTGGGCAGTTTCATGTTATGGTAATGGAAATTTTCCTTGGTCCAAATTTCAACCCGGGGCCTTAAAAAAAAAAAAAAAAAAAGGACAAACAACATAAAAGTGAAAAACAAATGACAGGAAATCAGTGACACAAAAAACGACAGAAACCTCTGAAAACAACGACGACAGAAAGAGAACATCCAAACACGAAAAACGACGAAAGATTGAAGAAAACGACATATGCAGATTAGACATGATGAAAACGACAGCCAACACGAAAAACGGGAGGCAATATCAGGGCATGAATGAAAAAGTTAGGAAAGAAAAAAGGCAAATGGGAGATAAGAATCAGAAAGAACGTAGCGAGCAGATTTTATGATCATGTGAAAACTACAAGTAATCATCACCCGCAACATTTGCTCTCTCATCATATTCTTTTCGCATTGAAAAATACTAGAGGAAACGAAGAAGCTCCAAAATTCATCGGAATTCAAAAATTCAGTTTAATTTTTCTGAAAATCTTGAAAACCTAGATCGGAACTCCGGCAGAGAAAACAGAAGACTGGTTCCAGAAGAAGAAGAAGAAGAAGAAAACAAAAATAAAATAAAATAAAATAATTTTGAACCTTCAGAAGGAGAGAAGAACATCACCAGGTCCAAAGGGGAGGGGAGAGAAAACTAAGAAAGAGAGGAGAGAGAGAGAGAGAGAGGGAGGGAGGTAGAGGAGGAAGAAGAAGAAGAAGAAAATACGAGCAGCAAAAGCACAAAAGAGAATTCAGATTGAAAACTATTTAGCAAAGGCATCACAAAAAGCAATCCCCTCTCAGATCTTGTTTTCTTTTCCACATGGCTCTGTTGTGCAATTCGCCGCTTCCAGTATTTCTCCTTCCTCTTCGCTTTTCCCCTTCCCCTTCCCCTTCCCAATCTCTCTATCTCTCTCTCTCTCTCTCTCTCTCTCTAGTTTCTAGTTCCTCTCCCCAAACAGGATTTGCCACCCCTTTAGACTCGCCTCGGCGGCGCCACAGCTTCTCCTTATAGTATTCTCGACATGTCTAAACCCAAAGGACCCTCTAAACTTAGGGCTACTACTTTTTTTTCTTTTTTTTTTTTTCTTTTTTTTAATGGGATTAAGCTATGATTTTTTGTTTCCTTAAACTATAACTCTAATCTAAGTTTTAAAAATATTTATTCATATTCTATATTTATTAATAGATATTTAAAAAAATTTTGAAATTGATTGATTATATTTACAAAAAAATATATACATATATATAATAATTTATCATTACATGAATTTATATTTAAAAATTAAAAATTAAAATTGATATCACTAATATTATGTTAAAAATAATTATAAGTTTGTTGTATATGCATATTTTCGTACGTTGCGATGGGATGAGAAAACTTCTGCAATTACAAAACTTAGTATGAATTTCAAATCAATTACTGCAAAATTTTCTCTATTACAACTTCCAACCAAGCAAAGACTTACCCTTGAGCAACTAATTTTGTAATGTCCCCTTTCTTTTTCTTTTCTGTTTAACAAAATAATACCTACCTATATATGTCCGTTAATTAAAACTCCGTTACGTAGACCCTTTTGTTTCCAATGCTACATTTAAGAATCTCTCTTTTTAGTACACACACACATATATAAATATATAAATATGATTGAGTGAAGGAAAACTGAATCGAAAAAGAAATGCCAAGATGGGACTTTCTGTATACACAAGCATCTTTTCTTTTTTGCCAAAGACACAAGCATCTTGGCATAGGGCTGGTATGTCCCACAATGTCACGCAAAACAAAATTTCGAGTAACCGCTCTATCTCTCAATGCCTTTTTTTTTTATGCAAACTAATCGCCATAATCCACGAGGTTCAGATTTTGGACAACTTAACTACACCGCTAGAGCACAGCATTTGAAAAAAAAAAAAACAAAAAAAAACAATCCCACAGCACAACAGAGAAGAACCTATCAGCATGAAACCACCGACTTTGGATGGGGTGAAGAGTGCAGCTGTGAAAGTGCAGTATCACTTTCCTCATTCTCATTGAACATTATGGGCGATCCGGAGACAGGTTTCCTGCAAATTTAGCATATCCCGGATGAAAATTTTGATATTCGATGTATTAATTCTTTTTAGATTTGAGAAAAGATGAAGCAATTAGAATCACAGAATGTATAGATATTAGATATAGAGAGTATCAATTCAGCTTTCGTAAAAATGACTACTTGCTGTTTCCATTTGTATTTAGCATGATGTAGACAGCAACATGAGAAGAAATGAAGAATAAACTCTTCTTGACCTTTTCATTTTCTTTTTCCTCTTGCCTTGAAAGAATCATTTAGAATTTCTATGTTGAAGTGGATATAACAAATGCTAAATGTGTTCTAAGAATCAAAATCAGTATTAATCATGGACTCAAATGGATATTAGCATGAAGTAGACAGCTATCTCAAAGCATAAACTTGTCTGACCTTTTCTTTTTCTCTGCTCAAAAGAACTCATTTAGGTGCTTCTATGTTTAAGTGTATCTAACGAATGCCAACTTTGTTCTAAGAATCAAAATGAACATCAGCATAAACTAGACAGCTACATCAGAAGCATAAACTCCTCTAGACCTTTTCCTGTTTCTTTTTCCTTTTGGCTTAAAAGAACTCATTCAGGTACAGTTTCCCTCATAAAAGACGGAAACTACAGGTGCGCAAAGAAATGAGGATCCGAGATCATACCTCTGTGAGATGAAGCTTTCTTCAGACAATGCCTTTTCCAACCTCTCCTCAAAAGGTGTTGCATGCCAACTCACCTTCTGATCCTGAAAATATAACACGGACGTTAAAAGATGGTTTAAATACATGAGGCAGAAATGAAGAAAGAAAATAACATGATATACCTCCTTGTACTTATTGGTTGAGTTTGGGATTCCATTGCCATCCCACCACTTGGGTGAAATACGAGAGGGTTCTTCCTCATTCCAGTGAGCAGCAACCATCCCAATGATGGGTCTGTCCATAGGGGTCCTAGCAACTCGAGGATGATCAGAAACACCCACAAAGTTCTGATAATTGCCACCCTGATTAGGTTGCACTGGCTTCAACCAACTAGACAAACTAGCTTCTACCTTCATCTCCTCTAAAGAAGTCTCTTTTGCCCTCTCCTTTAACTTAGGAGGGGTTGCATTTTCAGGCTGGTCAAGAGATGCTTGTAGCTCACCTGAAAGTTGGTGGGAATTAGGATCTTCTTCCTTCAGTACGTTCCATTGTGAAACACTTTCAACTGGGTTCAAGACTGGATACACATATTGCGACCTGATTCGAGTCTTCCCATTTGGAATATTACCCAAGTGTGCAGGGAAAACAGTTCCAGGTGTTTGCATCTCATCAGAAAGCTTTTGTGGGGTTGGATAAGGTGATGGCTTCGACATGCTATGATTACCCGGTGACTCATCTTTCTTTGAATTTTGGCTATGGTTTTCAGATGACGAACCCCTAGAGGAAGACAAGTCTGAGTCACAATCAAAACGTACAGATTTGCACTTATATTGAGCATGTGTGGCTGAAAGCTGAGGTGTGTCTGACGCATGAACCTTGGTTTCTGCGGAGATGCTACCAGTTCCACTACCTTCAGTAGAGCTGAAAGAAACTCTTCTCCTGTTCTGAGTGTTTGATACAGAGCCACTGAAAAATATATAACAAAGGATGCGTCAAATATAATATATTTTTCATGAAGATTCCAACCATGGCAAAAACAAATTGAATAATGAGAACCCTTACAAAAATTTAGAATGCTTTTCCTTATATAAGAGATAAAATTTATTGTTGTAGACTTGAGCAATTCATTTTGAAGTACAACCTGCTAGGAGTTTGCTCCAAAGAAGCTGAAATCATAACCCTTTCTTCGCTGAGTTTAATGGGCGTAGGAGGTTGATCGATTTGATTGTCCAGCTGAAGTTTCTCAACGGATGCATTGGGAAGCCATGAATGGAATTTTGAAGATCCGGACTCTCCACCATGAAGGGGTGAACCATCCAACTTGGAAGATGCTTTGCGAATTTCAATTGGAGTTTCCGCCAAGGTACCACATGCTTTAAGAAACTTGGCCTGCTAAACCAAGTTTATAAGTAGTAGGTACAATAGATAACTTCAAGAATCATATTTGTACAACTAACTGAAGTCCATAAGGTCCCTGTTTTTTTATAGGACATTAAATTTCATCACCAATTGTAACATACTCTAGTAAGGCTTATGATAATGACCTCTTATCATTCTTCTCAAACCATTCTTACACTTTTATCTCCGGCATAAAAGTGTAAACAACCTAAATATCTACTGATTCTACAACATTTTATCTCCGGCATAGCTCAAAATTTTCTTCAACCCCACTTGCATAAAAGAACGGGAACAAACTAACACAACATATATCTTAAACCTCAAGATATTGAGCAGCCCTTGACTCTTTTAACTTAAAAAAATAATAATAAGTAAAAACCCCCGCAGCTGTCCAATTCATTACAACTCTGCTCCAGTAGTCAAGCATATGGATTAAAGCTACAGCTAAGAGAACATCATAAGAAAGCGAAATTTGAAAGCCTCATCTATCCAATTAATTTCAACATTGCACTTGTACCCACCCAGTAAGATTAAAACGACATCTTGAAAAAAACAATAATTAAACCAACACCGAGCAAACAATCGTACCTCCTTCTTTAGCTGATTATCAATATTTGGAGTCCCAACAGAAGCAGAACCCTTGTCCTTGGAAGGAGATTCCTCTTTATCTTCAAAATGAACACGGAAGTCAAACAAATGGTCAACCTTGGAAATTTCTTAGTTCAAATTTTCAAAACTGAACTTTTAAAATTTAAAAAAAAAAATCTATTTAATTGGAACAGATATATACCTTCGGAGAGAAACAGAGACGACAAGCGATTTTGAGATATTACAGCCTCCTGATCATAACATAACAAACAGAAAATGATCAGAAAAAAAAAAGGTTATAATTTGCCGATCATCAGACCAGTCACAGATTAAAACCAAAAACTAAACAATGATCAGAAACGTGATCCTTTCCCTTTCAATTCTCTGCCATGTTTCTCAGAACCAAACGGTCGAAAATTCCACTCCTAAACGATAAGTTTTAGAGATGAATGTAAACATCAAAAGAAACCTAATCATTTTCTGCTCAATTTTCTCCTCCGTTTCTCAGAACCAAACAGAAGGACAATTCCGCTTATGTTCAAGAATCGAGTTCTCATAACTCGCATCGATTTTCTCGGGAAACAAACAGGAAAACGAAAATGCCAAAAAAAAAAAAAAGAAGCGGGATTTGAGCGCACCGTGAGCTTGGGGTGGGAAGAATCAGCAACAAGGTGAGGCTGAGAGCGGGTCCCGTGGCGGCGATCGTCTCTGACGCGGAAGCAACCGATGAAGCAACCCATGGCTGTGGAAATGGATCTGTCGAGGAAGCCCAGCACCGATCTGCAGACGAACCCTAGGTCACGGTTCAACAGCGAGCATATCATGGATTTTCAGACACGAAGAAGAAGAAGAAGAAGAAATCAAAACCCTAAAAAAAGAAGCTTTTTTTTTTTTCTAATATATTTGGAGAGGGTTTAATTGGTGATCTGAGACATAGAGAGAAAGAGAGACTGGGACACAGAGAGAGGAGAGAGAGAGAGAGAGGAAAAGCGAGTTGGTGGGTCGTATTCGAAATTTGAACTACCGAGACGAGGGAAACATGTACGCTTCTCTTAAATGATGGGTTTGTATTCTAAACTTCGCGCGTATGGTTAAGGCATGTACTCGCTCTCTTTTTACGCCACGTCATCCAGAAGTGGGGTTGATTTCTATTTTGTTAAAAATGTTGGGGTTAGAACAGTGAAGAAAATAATTATCTCCGTGAGTGGTATTATTGTTGGGGGGGGGGGGGGGGGCCTTTCATTTTTTATTTTTATTTTTTCTTTTTAGGAAACATGTCTTTTTTTCTTTTTTGGGTAGAAGGAAATCATGGAGGTTTAATTATGTAACGGATAATTGGATATTAATTTGTGTTAAATCTCTCTCCTTGTTATCATCATACTCTTTTTGTGGAACTTGGTATGAATTCAAATTAGAATCATAATTTCCTTGTTGTGTGTTAAATGTTTTTCATTGTTGCTTTCTTTGCTTCCTTTTTCTATTTCTTTTTTTTTTTTTTTTTGAGCTTATTTCTGGGTAAGAATACAAATAAGAATTTCACTTTTCTTGTTGTCATCACTTGTTATTACGAAGAATTCTCAAGTACGTTTTATTTATTTATTTTTTTTTAAAGGAAATGTTTTAACTATTTATAAGGCCAAGGAATTATTCCATCAAAAAGAGGGGAGAAAATACGAGGACATTCAACCTCCATATATACATTTTTTAATATTTGTTTAATTATACATGGATTTGAATCCATAGCACACTCGCTAAATACCAACTAATATCTACATACTATGAACTCTCTAATCTCTTATTCTAAATAAAATAAGATAAATTTTTTTTTCTTTTGGATATTATGCAAGAAAGGATCGCCCATTGAAATTTGAGAGCGAATAATTGGTATTAGAATTAAGAAATACATTCAAACTGGATTAATGACACCCTTTTCTATGATTCGTTGAGCTAAATTCCCAACTAAAAATTCAGTAAAAAGAAGAAGAAATGTACAAATCAGGAGAAAATAACAAACCAACGCAAAATCACAAGCCAGAACAAAAAGACGACCCCCTAAATGACACCATGAGAGAAAGTTGACGCTTGACTGGACTTTGTAGAAGTTGTTGTTAATCCATTTCAAAACTTGAAAGCTTTTATCACCTTTTTTTCTTTCTTTTTTTTTTCTTTTTTTTTTTTTTTTTTTTTGGTAATAAAGGTCTTATTATGTTGTCCCCTCAATTTCTAGTTCATCCCTTCTATTTTAAAGTTGCGCTGATTCTTATTAATTTAATTTTACAAGTATTTTAACACAATTATTTAAATGAAAAAAAAAAAAAAAGTAAAACGAACTTGAGAATGAGTATAGAGTGATTGTATTAGATTTCGATATTAGAACCTAGTGACAAAGCCAGACATTTTTATCAGGAAATTAACTATATGATGGATGGTTAGAGAAGATTATGAACAAGTTTTCATCTTAATTTAGGGGAGCTATTATGAAATTTCTTTCAAAATGGTAGGATATTTTTTGAAAAAAGAAAATTTGAGGCCATTCACTAACTACGTCCCTACAACCCTTACACAACATTCCCCGACTGTTATTATTAAGTTTGTCCAAAAACACAGATTTATAGAAGATGTTTAATATTTATGAAGCCATTTTTCCTTTGACTGATGTTTATTTTGTAGTCTTATATGGTGGCATGTCTTATGCATATAAGGACGTGAAAAAGTAATAGCAACCTTTTTTCAATTAAAATAATAGCAACCTATAAGCACATATTATTACTAGAAGTTTATTTTACAAACTATTTATATGCCAATTTATTATGGAGACTTGTTTTTCGCCTTTATATATATTCCAACATTGCAAACATAGAGCCCTTTCCGTTAAAGTTTCCGTATTTTTTTTAAATTGAACAAGAAACATAAATAAAAGAACACGTTAAGACGTTATTTTAATTCAAAACCTACACCTCTTAAGTTGATATTTGTTTATAGATCTCGATTTTCCTTCAATAAAGTTGGGGAAAAACTTTTAGACTTAATAAAATATTGAAACATCTGGAGGAGTGTGTGTGTAGGTTCTATCGTGGCCATGTCCATCGGTACCAAATTAACGTGTTAATGCTTATGAATTGTTTTACCTTATAAATTTACAGTCCTCTAGGATTAAATGGCTTTCAATCCCTGACACTGGCCTTGCATGCACTAGAAAAAGGTGGCAGCCCATGTGGTCATCGTCGTTGTCGTCGTCACCGACATTTTATTTTATTTTTATTTTTTTGTGACAAAACCCCCATGTTTTCACATTATCCAGAGGAAAACAGAAAACAAATTACTATAAGGAGAAAGGGCAAAGAAAAAAAAATTGAGAAAATTATCTAAACGACCATTATTTTTTCATATATTAATCAACAAGACACAAATTCTTTATTTTTACCAATATAACATAAATTTTAATTAATTTTAATTTAACTTTATTCATGTTAGTTAGTATTAATTTTTATATTATATTAATATAATATTTTTAAATTTTATAATTAAGATGTAAAGAAATTCAATTAAAATCCAATGAAAAACAATCGCATCAAAAAGAAATTCCGGAATCGACAATGTCTGGGCTTCTACTTTCTGGTTGGCCCATATTCGACACTTGGGCTATCTGGGCCTACAATTCGCCCTTGTGTATAGCTGAACCATTGGCCGTTAACATGACTTACAAAAAAAAAAATGAGGACACAAATTTAAAAATTATTATATCAATATGATAAAAAATTAATATTAAATTAATATGATTTAAAATAAATTTTATTAAAAATCTGTGTCATGTTGATCAAAAATGAGGAATTTATATCACGTTAATCACTAGATTAAAAGAATGTGGTTATTTAAGTAATTTTCTCGACTAAAAAAAAGGATAGGGGATTACTTATCTCATTCCATGTCAAGGGCCAAGCAGAAAATTGAGAATCCATGTTCTATATATCTCATATTCCAATTTCTTATCAGGCAACGAATGATCAATGATCACTAATGCATTCATATAAAATAAGATGATATGAGACTTTAATTGAAAAAGACAGAATTCTTTTCCAATCAATAATTATATTGAAGTTATACCTCATAAGTTTATTGGGATTCCCTCATGTTCGATCTGTTTGCTAGAAATACGCGTGTCTTGCTTACGTGAATAGGAAAAATAAAAAATAAAAAAAAAAAATTTTGAACAAGAAGCAAGTGGAAGACAAAGAAAGATGGGTCTTTGGTCCTAAATAGAAAAAAAGCCCACGAAAGGGATATTCTCAATTTCCATTCGGCATAACCTTTTTGGATGCAGCTGATCAACATTAACCACCTCGGCAGCAAAGAAAAAGTGCCACCGGTGGATCGATAGAGATCAGTGTCTGGTTGAAAAGATTTTGGAGAGATGCCATTTAAATAGTATAATTAATATATAATGGCTACAAGTGAGGCACGAAAACAAATAGCGACCCATCATTTTACTTGAACATATATTGTTCACTCGTTCACTGTCTCTATATATATATATATATATATATATATATCACTGCTTTTAACTTCTCTCTTTTGTCCCTTGTCTTTTGTGTTTGCACACACGCATGTGTATTTCGGGTAAAGACAAAGTAATTCTGGTCGTTTCAGTCGCATTCCCCTTACGTGCCCCACTTCAAATCTATAATATTGTTTCACCATTATACAGCTAGTATATGTAATTGTGAAAACGATTTGACATTGATTATATATATATATATATATATATATATGTATGTATATGATCACTAATAGAGTGGCGTACGATGCTTTTCTTTTCTTTTTTTCTGCTTGACATTATATCCCCACTACTCGGTAACCTCTTCATATATAGGAGATCATGCTAGATAATGTGATCAGTGAAACTGGAAAAATCTTTCGAATATAATTATAATTGTTCATTTTTTATTTCATTGATGAGTCTAGAGATGTCTTTTATAAAAACGATAGATGTTTTGGGTGAGTTAATGATCTTATTTTTGAGTAGCAACATATATTTACATTTCATATATAAAGAATAAGCACATATTTAGCATATAATAATTGTATTTTTTCAGGGGAATCATAAAAATAGATAACAAACACAGCAGACATATATGGCTCGTATTGCTCTTTTGGTTGGTGTAAATACCTCCCCTTAAATTTTATCTGTTGAAATATCAGAAATCTTCATCTGTTAATTATAATACAGACAATACAAATATTTCTTAAAAGGAAAAATCATTGTAACAACATGCAGCAGGTGCTAGTGCTACTTCAGTAATTGTGTTACAAGCAGAAACTTTGGTTTGTACTTATATATATATATATATATATGTATTAATGTTTGATAAATTGTGTACTTGTATGTTGATAATAAAAACATAGGCCTATTTTCACATGATTCTACACTCATATATTAAGAAAGTCCTTGTCAACTAATGTGCCAAACAACATGTGATGTCTAACGTGAAGTGCTGAGTAAAAAAAATCCTATTCTAGATACTAAGCACCACAAAAACTGTTAGCACTTAGCACAGTACCATGTGAGAGCTATAAACAGTTAGCACCAACAAGAACATACAAAATTTATAATAATTTACTCTTAATGTATGAGCTGACAAACACTTTCAATCGATCGTTACCATAGTTTATTATGATTTTTTTTTTCTTTTTATAAATGAAGATAAGAAACTAAGGTTTACACTCAAATTTATTGAAAAGAAAAAAAGAATCAAAATAAAAATGAAAATAAGCAATTTCATTCTCAAATTAATGTTTCATTTGGATGGTTCATTCAATTTGAGTGACATATAATACTCATTTGGTGCCTCAAAACATCGTATTTGAACACAACTCCATTTGAATCATACACCAACTTATTTTACTATTTATTCATTTTTCTTTTTTTTTTTTTTTTAATGTTTTTATCTACTTTTGTCAATTACATGAGATAATCTCTCACACTAATAACTATTAAAATGACTATTAAAATATAAACAATCTAAACTCATTATATTTAAACCTAAGAGTTAAAAGAGATATCCAACTACATATTAGAATGCATTCATTTCATTGTATAATATAGTATCAAAGATAGTAAAACATCCAAACACACCAAGACCTCTCGAACAAAATTTTGATCCGAAACTCCACTCCGACCTCTCTACAACAATCTTATCACGAAAAATAATTACACACTATAATTTAACAATTTAAAGAAAAATTGTAAAAAACAAAATCTTAGGACCACTCCATTAAGGTACAATATATATAATATGGAGTCACAAGTTGAAGTGGTGGTCGGATCTGGAAGCATATGGAAGGATCTTCTACCTTCTGATATGGTTCAGATCTAGCAACAACAAAACTCACAAAGGGCTCTTTATTTTATTTTATATTTTTTTATTTTATTTTTGTCATTTTCCATCTTTGCTTAAAATTTTTCCCTCAAGTGTGAAAGAGAGAGGCACAGAGACAGGTTTCTCGGCAAAGCTCTGTGGGGACTGGTGAGAAACGACAGACGACAAATAGCCAAGTTTGTTTTTTGTTCATTTGTTTGTTTTTTTTTTTTTTTTTAAATAAAAATTTCTAAACGATGAATCCGACAGAACACTGAAGGGATTCAGACTGTCAGCTGCCTTTTGTTATTACTTGAATTTTTGTTTGATCCCCCATCTTGAAAATGTCGGAAGGCCAACCGCTAATCAACGATGTACATATTTATGTGATAAATATGGCCTTTATATGAGATAAAGTAGCAAAGACAACTTTTCTTGTGTTTTTTTTTTTTTTTTGATAAAAAATATTAAATATTCTAATGCGACGGACAACAATTAACAGACAACCCACCTTCGTATCAACCAGACTGATACGGTATTCTTAAAATAATTAGAAAAATTAAATAATTTAAGGAAATAGAATACATGTCTAATTAGGATAAACACAGAGAGTTAAACAGATACTCATACAATAGAGAAAAGGAAAAAAAAAAAACATTAAGGTTTGCCCAGGCCAGCCTAAAACAGTAAAACTGATCGATTAAAAGTATTTAGAATCACATAACGCAACTCTACGATTAACATATTCAATAGGATTGAAATAATACGCTCTACATCAAAGATAGAGCTTGATCGACACTAAGACCTTCAACAATCATCCCATTTTCTATATTTTTTTTTCCCCAATTAAAGAGGGCTCGTGAACTAGTTTTCAAAACTAAATAAGAAATCTTAAAAATTTAAAAAAAAATGGTGAATAGGATCGTAGAATCATTTTATAATATTTAAGGCAATATGAAAAACTCTTATGCCATAATATGTATGGAACAAAGAAGAGTTTAGGCTAATGAGAGGAATATTGTATTTTAAAAAAGTAGTGTTTGGGTCAATAACTCTAATATCAATTTTTTGAGTACCAGCTCACTTGTCATCTTTTTCATTTGTAGAAATAATAAACTGATGTGTAATGTTTTAATCACTTATCAATAAAATAATGACAACTTATATATCACATAAATTGATACTCAAAAGTTGGGATCATAATTGACGTCCTTAGCATTTTTCATTTCTAAATTGTCATAAACCAACATTAGATACTCTCATTTTCTAATTTTCTAACTCTGTCCAGATTCCATTACTTATGATGCACTAGTTCAAATCTGTTATATCATTTTTTGTCTCAAATATTGTCTCCTCAATAAGAATTTGACAACTTATCAATTTGTTTAATAATTTTTAATATTTAACATTTTTTATGTGGCTAAATTTTCAAATTTGGATGATATGATATAATATTATTTGGGAACAATTAATGAGATATAAGATCGAGGACAATAGATCTTGATTTTACGATGCATGAATAGTCATAGATCAGTTTAGGTACTAACTTCCCTAATTTCAAATTGAGACAAGTTTGAAATTATTAATGCTAAACTGATCTATTCATGCATCATAAAATGAAGATCTGTTATCCTCGATCTTATTAATCCCCAAAATGAGTCAATGTCTCCAAGAAATTAAATAGGACACACCTTCCAAGTTGAAACTCCGAATTAGAAGTTCGGAAAAAAAAAAAAAAAAACAACAACAACAACTCTGAATTGGTAGGACCAAACCCACTTGGTGGGGAAAACTGTCCTTGGGGTGCGTTTAGAGCACATATTGCTATTGCTGTGAGTTAAACACATCGCTACGGCACTTAAGTTAGACACATCGCTACGGCACTTACGTTATTGCATGTATAATACGCTATTGTTTATAATTGGCTCCCAAAGGATTTCTACCCGGCCACTTCCACATGTTTTATTCACTTTTGTTTTGTTTTTCCCTCCTTCAAGAAATAATCAATAGTGTCATTATACCCTAAACCTAACATTATATTTTAAATCTATTGATATCACGGATAGCAGAATGAAAAAAAAGACCGATTTATACTTTTTTGTGCACGTCAATAATACGCAATGGTATTATTAGCTATGCCAAAAGAATATCTGCTCCCGCATTTTTTAATTTGGAATCAATGTTATATTTATACTTTCAACTTAATATTTTAAAATCTGTTGAAATCACATATATATAGAAAGAATGAAAAAAGGATCACCGTGCACACTTTTATGACAATCCTCAATAGTATGCAATAGTATTAATTAGTAGCTACGCCAAAAGAATATCTCCTCTCACATGTTTTTTTTTTAAATCAATGATTTTTTAATATTCTCAATAGAGCATTTTCAAATCTATAATGCTATTAGAATGACAATAATAATTAAAAAGAGATCTAGAGAGAGAGAAAGAGAGAGAGAGAGATCATTTTGCACACTGTTGTGAAGTCTCAATATATATAGGTACATTCATGCACATAACACATGATATTACCTCAAAACTCTAAATAACAAAATGTTCATGCACATCTCTTACTATATTATAAAAACACAAAAATAAATAAATAAATAAATTTACATTGTCTTTCATCCTTCCTCACGAATTTTTAAGTGACTGGCTCAACATTTGTTACGTGGCATTTATAAAAAATTAATTTTTTCTTTTTCCTTTTACTTTGTTTTTACTTGCGTATTTCGTATATATTGTCCAACTATATATACATATAAATTGAAACTATATCAAACAATCTTCTTTTATGACTATGTCACTATTGTTGATTATCTCCTCTTCCATAAATGTACCCCCATCCAATTCTTCAAAAGCCATTTGATTTATTGGTTTGGTCGCAATCTTGACATGTAAAGAATTTTTTGCGAATTAAAAAAAAAAAAGGGGCGGGGGGGGGGGGAGAGTGCCGTATCTTATAATATTGTTTTTAATTATTTTGTAAGTGTTGTCTTATATTATTGTTACCTCAGCCACATGGTCTTTAAATTCATTCATACCCACCTACGTTTGTTTGTTTTGTGTTTTTCTTTTTTTCGCATACGCAATGTATGTACAGAGATCCAATCGGTCAAGGCATGCAAATTAAGAGGAAGAAAAAGTCAACCAAAAACTTTTATTTTCTCTTTGCAACACAGTTGACGAGGACGAATTTATTCTTCCAATTGACAGGAAGAATGAGAGTTTTTAACGTCTTGATGATCAATTAAGTAATTTCATTTTAAAGTTTTTTCTCCAACACAATTACATTGTTCCGTCCAAATTTAACTCATGTGTGTGTGTGTGTGTTTTTTTTTTTTTTTTGTTAACTTAACTCATGTGCTTTTTTTTTTATATATAATTAATTTAACTCATGTTTTAAGATACTACAGAATTATATAGAATATTAATCAGACATTATAAATATACTAAAAGGATGTATACTTTCACTATTCAATCCACAATATACTATAGTAATTTTTGATTTTTTTTTCATTTTCATTGTTTTTGCTACAGTATTCTATAGTAATATGCAACAACTGTATAGTAAAATGATGTTTTTGTCCTTCAAATTCCTTGCATTTTCCATGGGCTGCATAGTGAGTTAATGATTTTGTCCTTTTGGCATTGTCCTGTTATTAGAGAGAGAAAGAGAAAGACAAATATGATGTGTGGCAGAGAAAGAGAAAGACAGATAGAGATAGAGAGAGAAAAAGTAAAAGATATCTATATTTATATTAAAATAAATTTTTAAAAAAATAAAGATAGAAAAAAAAAACCATAAGATAAAAAATTATATTTTAATAAATTATTTCCAATTATAAAAAATAAAATTATATATGTTAAATAATATTTGAAAATTTTAAATTATTGAATTAATAAAAATTTAACAAAAAAAACAGAATGATACATTTAAAGAATAAATTAAAACAATTAAATTATAATATTCAAAATAAACAAACAAACTAAAAAATTTGAAGTTAAATAATAATTTACGAAAATTCTGAAATATAAAAAGGTTTATAAAATTATAATAAAATTAATAAATTAATAAATAATTTTTTTCCTGTAATGAAACACATTACGTAATTATCAAAAATATATATTTATAATTATTATAGCTAAATTATTATTTATGTCATATATTAATATTATTATTATTTAAAATTAAAATTTTTTAAAATATTTAATCTATTTTTAGGTTTATTTATTGATTTAATTAATTTTGTTTAAATTTGATAAATTTCCTTAAGTTATTAAATTTTTTTGACTATTTAAGTTTAAAATTTTTTAATTTTATTTATTCTTTCTTATTTTTTAATAACAATTTATTATTATATTTTATTCTATTAACAACAATTCTTACTCTTAATATTTTATTTTAGTATTTGATATTATTATTTTTTTATTCTTTGACTTCTTTTATTTTTTTCTTCTTCTTTTTTTTTTTAAACAAAATGTTCAATAAGTTTCTTTTATATTTATATCTATAATCTTTAGAAATAAATTTTTTAAAATTTCTATTCATTTTTACGTTTATTTGTTAATTAATTGATTTTTATTTTATTAAATTTATCCCATAACTTTGTTATCCCTTTGATTTTTCAAAATTTTTTAATTTTATTTATTATTTGTACTTTTTTATTTCAAGAAAATTATGCTTATAAACATAAACATGAATATACGTACTTTAATATATAATAGTAAATACTAAAAAATATATACTTACTGTAATTATAATATATAGCTTAATTAACTGTTTTTATTATATAATATTCAATTTTTTTTCCATTTTGTTTTTTCTTCCTTTTCCGTACAACGCACGGATATTAAACTCGTTTCATATACTTCAAAGGGTATCACACTACATATATACATGAAGCTTTTGATGGTAGAAATATTATAATCTTATACATATTTCTTAGTTTGATTTGATGAAAATCATATCAAATTGAAAAAAAAAAATTACAATTTCCTCAAAGGGACATTTTATTTAAAATCATAATACTATTACAAATACAAAATGTAAAGAGACTTACCCTCAAATAATGATAATATTAACTAATAAATTAGAATGAATTGTAAGGAGTTTAAACAATGGAAAACGAAATAGACATTCTATATATCAATTACATATATAGCTCTTTTAATAAATGTCTGGGCAATCAATGAAAACTTTCAATCGACTGAGATCAAAAGTAAACAACTCTAGTATACTATACAAAAAAAAAAAAAACTATGACTAACTTTGCATCGTGATTGATCATATCAAAAATAAAAATAAAAAAATAAAACAAGAAAGATATCTTGAATCACACGATGCCTTTGATACAAGACAACTACCGAATATGAGGGGACCTAAACCAGTGGCACTACAAAGAGCCGGACAAACTGCACCATGACACGGGGAGTTGTAGACCTGTCGGAGCTCCGACAAGCCCAAATATGATGGTTGAAGTAACAAAGCTCTCCCACCAATGAGTGACAAACCCTCTCATATCTGACACTCAGGGGATGTTTAGTGAATGAGTTTGAGTTAAGATTTTTGAGTTAAGTTTGAGTTAAGTTAAGTTGAGTTTAAAAGTTGAGTGTTTGGTAAAAAGTTTGAGTTGAAAAATTTAACTTGAGTTGATAGTTTGGTAAAAAAGTTTGAGTTGAAAATTAAAAAAATAATAATAATAAGGGTCATGTTTGGATGTTCAAAATTTGAGTTAAACAATTAAAAAAAAAAACATTCTATTGTAGGTTTTATTGAAGAAAAATGGAACAAATAAAATAAGCTCAATTAATAACACACATCAACTTGGGTCTGCAAAAGATTTTGTAAAATTTCTTACATAGCCATAAAATACACCAATAAAAAGTACATAGTTGGTCAGTAAAATTTGATAACAACAAATTAATAATTACAATCCTAATGTATCGCAATTATATAAAACTGAGTTTGCTCTCACTTGGATTTATACCATAGAGATGATTAATATCTTTCCCACATATCATCAGCCATCAAATCTCTCAGCTGATTCATTGCACCCCTCCTCGAGTCATGTTGCTGCGTTCCTATACTTGGGCCAGTACATCGATCCCGTCGTCAAACACATAATCCGTGTTAACATCGACATTTCTATCTACAGGCACACAATCTGCCGCATACTCTTCTAGAAAAGGGATCCCTAACCTGCACTATCCTTATGAAATTATGTACAACCGCACACGTCACGGGGATCATTACTTGTTTCTACATTAGATAGCTATTGATGGCTTTAAGTATTTTAAATCTTGCCTTTCAGACACCAAATGTTTGCTCAATACAATTCCATAGCGATGAATGTGTGTAGTTAAAAACTTCCATGTGGTTGTCTAGCCCAATACGACGTCTTCGATATTCTGGTAAATGATACGACTCTCGTCGAAATGGGCACAAGAACTAATCCTTATTGGCATAGTCCGAATCTTCTAAGTAATATTTTCCTACAAAATAAGCATCGTAATATGAAGACAAGTCCAATATTTTAGGACTAATTTATTATATGTAAATAATGTTATAATTTGATAATTATGCTTACCGAGTGGAGGCATTGGGAAACCATGGAATGCTATTACCTCCTCCAACATTCTTGCATCATGACAAGATCCCTCATACCCGGCCAACATATATGTGAATTTCATGTCAAACAAACAGGCCGTTAATACATTCTGCAAGTGAAACCCTTTACGATTAATCCAAGCGTTAGTATTTTCGCGCCGTGGAACACATGGGACGTGTGTGCCATCTATAGCGCCAATACAACCCTGCATGAAACATTATACTATTTAATATGCATACCATCATTAACAATAAGAGATTTTCATCAAAGCTCTTTAGTACGATAATGAGCTCATATTACATCAATAATATACATCAAACCATGGCCGGTATTTTTCCGAATGCTCCAGAATCAAATGTTGAACACCTGTGCAGTCAGGTGGTCTGATGAACTCGTCCTCTAACGAACAAATAACCTTCAACACTTTAAAGAACCAACGTGAAGTTGTCTCTCTAGAATGCTGGAATAAATACGAAATATGTCGGTTAGTAGTACCTTGTGCACATATGGATAAAAAAATAAACAACTACTCATTCACATTCATGTTATACGTTGGCATCAATAATTCCCGACCACCTAATAGGTTACTCAGTGATCTGAATGTTTCTAATTTCACACTGATCAATCCTTGAATTATTTATTCATGGCCATTTAATATCTCTCTCACACGCATGCTGCCAGTTAGTCTTGAATTATGTATGGGTTGTGGAGCTCCTGTTACACCGACTGGCTGTCACGGCTACCACTGCCTGCATAAGATAAATGTCATCATCGCTAGACTCATTTTCTGTGTATAAGGCATCTTTTTCCAGGTCGGATGAAGAACTACACTCGTTCATTTTGAGAATTGATTGAGATCCGTTCTAAAATTTTAGGTTTACTTGGTATAAAATAAATGTTAGCCAGTTTGGTATAAAATTATTTACACTAAACACCAACATACTATGATCGAATATTCGTTTCAAATAGCTCGATAACTAAATATTTCCCCAAGATCGGTACGAAACACCAGGACCTCGTACTTGAAAAATGCAGCTATGTAAAAACATAAAATTTCGTTGCCAACATGCTTGACGGAATTAAGAAACATGAATGACATAAATAAATAAACACAGGCCAGTCATAAGATTAATGTCAAATTTATCCGTATAAATTAAACTAAAAAAATGATTAAAACAATAAAATCAATCGGCTGGGGGTCGCTGGGACTGAACAACAGATGCAATAATTTCCCGTGTATCAACATCGGGCAGATTGTGGAAGGTACGTTAGAGATGTGGATGAACATCGAAGTAGTGTCATATTATCGTCCGCTGATTGGGTGGAATACCCATCTCTAACATAATATTCATACACATGAGCATGTGATCCGTGCGGCTTGATCGATCGTTACTTGTGCCTGATTGTGATCGGTCACGGAAATGGCAGACAATTTCCTGTATTGTCATGAATGTCATCTCATCTATTTCGTCTCTTTGCTTCCTCTTACCAGAACTACCACTCGACCATGACGGACCTGCATCGGCGCTGGATCTTATGTTGTTCCAATGGCGCACACCGGTGGTTGGCGTCACATCATCTTCTAATACCGGCCACTTTCCTGAGTTATCCAGTGAAGCTTCAAAGTCAAAGTATGATGGACTTTCATCTGGCATCGTAACGGACCCATATCCTGAGGCACCTGCAGTATGATTTTTGTCGAAAACATTATAATAAAGCTCCTTGTTGCGAAGTCGCTCGTGTCAGAGATGGTTGCACTCCCTATAAACTGCATATGAAATCTTAACATCATACAATTCTAAACATCGCGTGATCAAACAAAATAACGTAAGGCCATATATTAGACAACCCCGATTACTTGAATAAAGCTATGCCACGCATCGTCAGAGCATATGACTCGATCCATCGACGGATCGTATCCTAGGCCTATTAGCGATCGCAACACCTTCCAACCCTTATAAATTTTCTTCATCCTCTCCTTCTTTTGATATAATGTTGAGTCGTAGACAGGTACTCCTCTAAACTCAGCAATAAACTCAGCGGCCCAAATATCAAGGACTGCTATGGGGGGTTGTTTACCGCCACTACTAGCTAGGTAGTCATTAATTTTTTCTAGGAATTTGTTTTCCTTCACGGGATCCCAAACGTAAGTCTCACCCGATGCTTTTCGCGGCATTTCCTTGAAAAAGCGATAACCAAAACATAGAGAAAGACTTAAAAAATAAAAAAAAAAAGCGAAGGCAGAGGAGTTGAAATTGGTTGACATATTTCATCCGAGGCATGTCAATCACCCGATATATATACAGCTACTATGGCATATAAACCTTGGGTTTGGTGTTAAATAAGTTATTGACAAGCATAACCTGTAATTAACCCCTTAAGAATGAACATGTGCTTATATATCGGTAACTGACATTATGTATCGAGTAACTAACTCACCAGTCAGATAATATTACAAGATTTGTAAATTTATTGTATACATCATCGCCAACTTGAGATGAAAGGTGAACGTTAACTGGGATGTAAACTTGTAAAAACACACAAGAACCTGAAAACATTAGGACCTGTTTTAGGTCCCAAACCACTAAAATCAACCCAAAAATAATATACCAAGTGTCCAAAATGCAAAACTGATACACCAAGACCTGTTTTAGGTCTTACAAATCCCAAACTTGACCCAAA
Source organism: Ficus hispida (assembly GCA_025413025.1). Taxonomy (NCBI): domain Eukaryota; kingdom Viridiplantae; phylum Streptophyta; class Magnoliopsida; order Rosales; family Moraceae; genus Ficus; species Ficus hispida. The sequence continues at coordinate 16,598,367 of CM046365.1, read as the reverse complement.
CAAGCAATCGCATTCATAAAAAACCCAACAAACTGGCCATGACCTGTTTTAGGACCCAAACCACTAAAATCAACCCAAAAATGATGCAAAGTGTCCAAAATGCAAAGTAATGACACCAAGACCTATTTCATCACTTAGGTAACCCAAACTTGACCCAAACAAGCTATCACAATGAACAAAACCCCCACAAACCAGCCAAGATCTGTTTTGGGTAAAAAAAAAAAAATCAAGCCAAAACTGATGTAACAAGTGTCCAAAATGCAAAGTAATGACACCAAGATCTGTTTCATCACTTAGGCAGCCCAAACTTGACCTAAACAAGCAATCACAATGAACAAAACCACCAGCCAAGACCTGTTTTGGGTCTCAAACATGTGAAATCAACCCAAAAACGATGCACCAAGACATCAAAATGCACAAATTTGACACCAAGACCTGTTTAATCACTTAGGCAGTAAAAAATTGACCCAAACAAGCTATCACAATGCACAAAACCCCCAAAAACTAGCGACGACCTGTTTTAGGTAAAAAAAAAAATGCAAAATCAAGCCAAAATTGATGCATCAAGTGTCCAAAATGCAAAGTAATGACACCAAGACCTATTTCATCACTTAGACAGCCCAAACTTGACCCAAACAAGCTATCACAATGAATAAAACCCCCACAAACCAGTCAAGACCTGTTTTGGGTCTCAAATATGCAAAATCAACCCAAAAACGATGCACCAAGACACCAAAATGAACAAATTTGACACTAAGACCTGTTTAATCACTTAGGCAACAAAAACTTGACCCAAACGAGCTGTCACAATGCATAAAACGCCCAAAAACCAATCCTGACCTGTTTTGGGTCAAAACAAATGCAAAATCAAGCCAAAATTGATGCACCAAGTGTCCAAAATGTAAAGTAATGACACCAAGACGTGTTTCATCACTTAGGCAGTCCAAACTTGACCCAAACAAGCTATCACAATGAACAAAACCCCCACAAACCAGCCAAGACCTGTTTTGGATTTCAAACATGCAAAATCAACTTAAAAACGATGCACCAAGACACCAAAATGCACAAATTTGACACCAAGACCTGTTTAATCACTTAGGCAGCAAAAAATTGACCCAAACAAATGCACAAAACCTTTAAAAAACAACCCCGACCTGTTTTGGGTAAAAAAAAAAAAAGTAAAATCAAGTCAAAATTGATACTCCAAGTGTCCAAAACGCAAAGTAATGACACCAAGACCTGTTTCATCACTTAGGTAGCCCAAACTTGACCCAAACAAGCTATCACAATCAACAAAACCCCTAAAAACCAGCAACGGCCTATTTTGGGTCTCAAACATGCAAAATCAACCTTCACGCTCAAATTCAACACATAACAATGCCGGATTCATCTCCAACATCAACAAAAAACCAAAACAATTCCGAGTTTAAGCATAGAAATAAATTTAGCATAAAATCGACAAACAACCCGGACTTCCATCACACCATCGTGCATTTCACAATGAATCATTTTTCTAAAAGTTTAAGAAAGTATGCAAGGGTTATTGAGTTCGAGCCGGAGGAGGAGTACATAGTGGATGACGGCGGATCAGGACAGGAAGCAATGGCTCGGTCAAATGCTTTCCGAACTTGAAAATAGTGGGTAATCAAACCTTTTGTTCTAGATTGGTTTTCCTTCCCCAGTCGGCGCCGCATTTGCCCCCGGTGGTGACTACCCCAACAGTCCATTGAACCCAACCAACGGTGTAGCAAGTTCCCCAGCTGGATTCGAGTAGAAGCCCAAAGCGGAGACACCCTAGAAAAGAAATTAGGGATTTTGGGATTTAGAAATGGTTCGGATTCTCGGCCTCGACAACAAGTATGAGTCCGGATTCCACCTAAGGGAAGAGAGGGGAGACATACTTAGGCTTAAAGAGGGTTTTATATATGTCTAATCATATCGGGCAAATTATCCCTGTAATCTACAACCCACAGGGAATCGAATTTATTCGATTTTAATACCCAGAACACAGAGGCTCTGTAAGGACAGAGGATCAAATAGCGAAGCTACACATGGGAAAGAGGAACGACAATCAGCTGAGCAACAGGGAATCATCGAACAGATGAGGAGGGAGGGCAAAGTCGGGCGGTAGGGAACAGTCGCGAAAACACCCAAGGACAATGAGCCTTGGATTTGTTGCACAGTAAACCCATTTTGATTTACTGTGCAATGGTTCAATAGTAAATTAGAACCAAACTGATATTCCAAAGGTCATAAGTTGAGTTTGAACTCAAAATTTGGAGTTCAAATGAGTTCACCAAACACATCCTCAGTCACTAGTATTATCGTCAAAGATCCTGATCTCTGCTCATCGAGAATATAAAAATTAGAGACCAACCTAGTAAATTAGATTAAAAGAGGGGGGGGGGGGGGGGGGGGACGATTAAAGGGAAATTTTTTTTTTTAAAAGGTGATGGAGCAAATAACGTTAGTTTCGACAATCTCCTGTCCACGTATCCCCACGTATCCAAGTGCCAGTAGTTGAGCGGTATGGAGTACCTTCGTTGAATTTGGCTCTCTCTCTCCCCCAGCCCCCGCGAGCGCAATATAAGGAGCAGACTTCTACCGTAACTTTACATTAATTAGTCAATAAAAAAAAAACCCAAATTAATTTTATATATATATTAAAAAAAGAAAAGAAATACTGGCCACTCATTTTTCCAAGTCCAACCAAACAACACACTTTTCAAAGAGCCCCATTCTAGACTCCTCCAAACAGGTCAGGACGCTTAGCTAGAGAGAGAGAGAGGCACAAAAAGTGCAGTACTGAAATGTCTAGTGGAGTCTTTTGGGTGGTTTGTTGGCCAAAAGAGAACACCTCCCATGCTCTGCTCGGCCTGACCACCACCACCACCACCACCTTCCTCACCAGAAATGGCTCCCCATTCAGGAGATCCAAAATGTACTCTTCTTCTTCTTCTTCTTCTTCTTCTTCTAAGTTGAAGCTGAGGCTGAGCACGAGCTTGTCAACTGGAGCTCTGGCCTACTCCGGCACGGTGGCTACTCCGGCGCGATCCTCCGAAGAGAAGGTCTACGAAGTGGTGCTCAAACAAGCCGCTCTCGTCAGGGAACACAGGAATATTTATAATAATAATAATAATAATAATAATATTACCCAAAACCAAAACGACAGTACTGCTCTCCACTTCAATCCAACCATCACTGACGGAACCACCAATTGGGATCTCCTAAACGACGCTTACTTTCGCTGTGGTGAAGTCTGTGCTGAGTATGCCAAGACTTTTTATCTGGGTACTCTCTCTTTTTTTTCTTTTCGCTTTTATTTATTCATTTTATTAATATTTGTTTATTCTTATGGGTCGTAAAGTAGTTTTATCATTGTGATTACTTTTTTTTCTTTTCGACTTTCAAAGTTTAACCATTGTTTTTAACCTTTCGCCCTTTCTGTTGTCTACTTTCGCTGCTTCCCATGGGCAATTTATTTGGTTGTTTGGCTGCTGAGAAAAACAAAAATAAATATTTTTGTATGAATAGAAAATTTGGACGAAATATAAGCATTAAAACGTCGTTTTGTGTGGTCATACAGACGTATTGAGCAGAGGCCCAAAATTTTATTTGGTCATAATTCCCAATATTACTCATATAAACCTTCCAACTAGGATATAACTTTCTAATTACCATTTAATTTAGTTATTTATTCTATAATAATTTTTCAGGCACATTACTCATGACACCGGAACGGAGAAAAGCTGTTTGGGCAATTTATGGTTCGTATGAGTACTATTCCCATTAAGCTTGCCTTTCAGTTTTCTTTTATCAGGTTTGTGGTCCACTGCTCACATACATTGCCAATATACCGACTTCATTTTTAGTTGCAAGGGGAGTTTCGGTTCTGGTTTTTAATCAATCCGTCTTTCGGTTTAACCTTAGATTTTTTTAATTTTTTTTAATTGTTATTGTGCGTGATTCTAAGCCTTGACACGCTAGAGAAATAGGAAGCTAAAGGTTCTTTCACAGATTTGTTGCTTTTGATATTTGATGAAACGAATATATTTTCGCCTTGTTGCTGCCGAAACTGAGGCGATAAGCTTGGTGTTGCTTACAGATTTTGGAGGGTAATTGAAGAGTGTCTTGTGAATGCAGTGTGGTGTAGAAGGACAGATGAGCTAGTGGATGGACCTAATGCTCCACACATCACCCCCAAGGCTCTTGACAGATGGGAACAAAGGTTGACCGATCTTTTCGAAGGTCGCCCGTTCGATATGTATGATGCTGCGCTATCTCATTCAGTCTCCAAGTATCCTGTTGATATACAGGTGCAACAGCCGCTTGCCATGAAAAAACCATGGTTAATCTACCTACTTGCATTTAGCAAGATTGCATCTTTTGTTACCATAAGTGAATCACAAAATGTTCTTTTTATTTTTTTTTCCGCCACTATTTGGACAGCCCTTTAGGGACATGATAGAAGGAATGAGGCTAGACTTGAGAAAGTCAAGGTACAAGAACTTTGATGAGCTCTACCTTTACTGCTACTATGTTGCTGGGACTGTGGGCCTTATGAGTGTTCCTGTAATGGGGATAGCACCCAAATCGAAGGCTTCAACCGAGAGCGTTTACAATGCTGCATTGGCCCTTGGGATAGCTAATCAGCTCACTAACATACTTAGAGACGTTGGAGAAGAGTAAGATTCTTGAGCACCTCTCTATTGAGCTTTATAATTCTCAAAATTCCGTGCATATATTGGGGAATTAACTTCGCAGAGCGTCTGCAATGCAATACAAAATTAGTCTGCCAATTTCAGATTTTAGTAGTTGTGCAGGAAAACCACTCTCCAGTGCAGCTTCTTTTGGCGCTAAACTTGACGTCAAGTATAGCATATGCCAAATTTTGACATTTAGTTGCTACTAGTTGATGCATTGACTTCTTTATTTAAAATTTCCAATGCTGGCATTTTGAAATTTTTTAAACAAAAATAAAAGTTTATTATACAAGATTCAAATGTAGCATTTGAACATTATTATGCATTGGAGAAGAAAATAAAAATAGAACAAGATATCAAATATGTCCTTTTTAATTGACCGGTTTAAATTATGTATTTGATCTGACTTGAAGATATTGTGGAGATGCTAAGCTTACATTGTTGAGTTGATCATGGCAGTGCTAGGAGAGGAAGGATATATCTCCCACAAGATGAACTTGCACAGGCCGGTCTATCGGATGAAGACATATTTCGAGGGAAAGTAACAGAAAAGTGGAGGAGTTTCATGAAGGGGCAAATAAAGCGAGCTCGAATGTTCTTCGATGAGGCTGAGAAGGGAGTTGCAGAGCTCAACTCAGCTAGTAGATGGCCAGTGTGGTCATCTTTGTTACTATATCGAAAAATATTGGACTCCATTGAAGCCAATGACTACGACAACTTCACAAAGCGAGCTTATGTAGGAAAAGCTAAGAAATTCCTATCCCTTCCCGTGGCCTATGCCAGAGCGGTTATGGGACCCTCCCAGGCGGCTTAGTTTGGTCACAATTACACTCAAAATTGGTCTCTTTAGATTCCGAATCTTAATCTCAAATTGTATTAAATGTTCATAGGCCAAAGCTGAAATTTGTAAATCTTAGATCAATTTTGTTGAACAAAGATGAATTTTCTCTTCAATTCAACTAGAATCAAATGATCTTTTAGATTTTGAATCCAAAGTCTCAAATTGTAAATTCTACTTATGATGTTGAATTCAAGTGTTCATATATAGGCCAAAGCTGAAATTTGTAAAAAAAAATTTATCTGTTATTAGGAAAAAAAAAAAAAATTGAATTTTCTCTTCAATTTTGTCTGTGCAAGGATTCCAGCATCCCCCTATCTCTCAGACACATGTAAGAAATAATTTATTTTAGGGAAATTGTACTGTTTGGAAATAAGTGGCTTTTTTTTTATTTTTTATTTTTTACAAGGCTGTAAATGTAAATCTATTTAGGTTGGTGGCAGGAATTTGAACTTTATTGGTAAAATTAGATAGGTACAGTAATTGAATCGGAATCGTCTGTCTAAATTAAAAAACACAGTAACCAGACTTGATATATCGCATCTTTGTAAAAAGCACAGACGGGCAGACATACGCAACCACGAAATGTTTTATTTATCGTCGTGCAGTAAATTTATTGATAATTGGGATTATATCTCCTTTTTAAGCATCTAAAGTTTTGACAATTTTAGTCAAGCTACCTCTTAAAACTAGCCAAATCATCCTCATTTGGTTTAGGGGTGGTTTTTTCATTATTATAAAAAAGATAACGGATAAAGTGGGAAATCAACCAATTCAAATCATTAATGTCTGCAATAATTGGTCATATAACATGTATTAAATTTGGGTTGGCCACGTTGATTGAACCACTCGCGTATATGATATGTCAATCGAAGAATATAGACGCTTCTTTAAGGGGAAAAAAGGATGGCGGCAGGCACTGCAGCACCTAACAATACAGTTAAAATCAGTGGTGGTGAGTTATCTACCAATGCCCAAAAAAAAAAAACATGTCCTAGCACAATAGCACACGTAACACATTGACGATGAAAAATAACAATTAAAATTAAAAAATAAATAAATAATAAAATGATAAAAGGGGTGAAAAAGCGCGGAGAGGACGTGGCTTACGTTTGCATGCAAAATGAATGGTAATGGCAACGTCCAACGCGCATATCACCCAAAAGTATTTGAAGTGGGACCCACACCCTCCCGTTTCTCCACTTTGTCAAAAACCCCACCACCGTCGTCATGTTCCTCACCACTCATGTCCCCCCCCCCCCCCCCCCCCCCCCGGCGCCTCCACCCTCACTCACTTTTACCCAACCCAACTAATGTATTGGTGGCATTCCACGTAGGAAACAGGTGTTTTTTTTTTTTTTTTTTTTTTTTGTATGCGTGGAAAAATTACCCTTCCTAAAAATTCTCCAAAGAAGAATTGCCCCTACAAATGTCTCTATCTTTTATTTAAATTTTATTTTTTTAATTTAAATTTTACGATAATGATCTTTGATTTTCACCGTATATATAAACTGTTTGTTTATTGTATTATTTAAAAAGTTGATCTTACAACTACAAAAATATGTCGACGTTAAAAAATAGTCAATCTTTATTGTCTATTTGTTTCTCAATTTTTTGTTCTTTGCTAATAAGAAAAAAAAAAAAAAGAGTAAATATATGAGGCCCGCTTGACATAATTTTGCTCTTAATTAGTAGAAAAAAGGAAGTAAAAATTCTAGTTTTTTTTAATGTTTGAGAATTACATTTTTAAAAGAGTTTTTATAATCAAAATAAATTTAAAGTTCTATTTCAAAAAAAAAAATTGAATTTAAAGTTTTCTAATAAATTATCAAAATGTTAAAATATGAATTTATAATATATAATTTAAACTTTGATACAAGTTTTATAATAAAAACTAAAAGCTCTTGTAGTAAATTAATCAAACACTTCCATAACGTAGGACACCTATGACAATTGTATCACTTTAGAAATCTATTTGGACTATAGGTAAAACGAAAAAACAAAACAACAAAGAAATTTGGTGAACATTATCATAAACTATCTCCAAAGGTTCATTTCTCCATCACTATTTAAAACCAAAAAAAAAAAAAAAAAATTTACGATGTGGAAATTGGAATTTGGACCTCCATAGGGTGGATGTTCGACCATGCCTAGAACCATCCTTACAAATGCTTTTGGCGAAGACCGACGAGCCAATTTATAAATTATATTTGTCTAATTGGATTCGTTTTAGCATAAAAATACTCGAATTTAGATCACTTAAATTATGTTTGTTTATTTTGCCAGGTTGTTTTATTAAAATGATTTTTAAAAGATAGTGCCACATTTTAATATACCTAATCAGACAAAACCGTTCAACATGCTAAGGTTTGCATTTTTTTTTCGAAATATATATATATATATATATATCCTACGTATATAAAAGAGTGGATAAAAATCTACTGTTCATTTTGATGGTAAAAAATGCACCGTTGGGTGCTTTCTCTCTCTCTCTTTTTTTTCCCCTTGGAAAACCGTTTATGCTTTTTTTTTTCTTTTTAAAAAAACTTTTGGTACTTATGTTTTCTTTTTATTTTACTTTTTTCTTTTCAAGTTTTTTTCTTCCAATCTTCTTCTACTTTGTTTTGTGATCATCATCAGTATCAATATTATCATTATAATAATTATTATTATAGTTGTTGTTGTTATAAATTTTTCAAATTTTTATTTGTTTTTTCCTCAATTTCTACTTATACATTTTCAGTAGAACTTTGTTTTTTCTTTTTTTTTTTAATTTAATTTCTTTATTGAAGGCTTAATATTTTATCACTTTCTCTTTTAAATATTCTTTTCTAATCAATATCCCAACTTTTTCACTCGAAATTCTAATTTTATTAACTATAATCGAACCTAATTGTGATAAGTTTTCTTTTCTTCGTCGTTACATAATCAAGCTTGTGTTTTTTTTAAAGAGTTTTTACGATAGATTAAAGGAGGTTTTTAACTTTCTACTTTATTATTTTGGATAATATTTATGTGATTATTTTATTTTTTTGACATGAAAATTAATTTTTATTTCATTATATTTCATTAATATTTAATAGAATAATAAATTTGGTTGTAAAATTGTACCTTATTAGTGTGTTTTTGTTTTTATTTTTGTTTTTTTTTTGGAAAACTATTTAAGTTTGTCGTTGTTGTTTTTTTTTTTCTTTTATGAAACTATTTGGTTATTCATGCCATTTTTTCATATTTTGCTTTTCTATCGTTAACTTTTTCTTATCCCTTTATTATTTGTTTTACTTATATTTTATCATTTTTCTTAAAATTCTTGCTTGTCTTTTTTCAATTTTTTTTAATACTTCTTCCTGCAACTTTTTTATTTTCTTTCTTTTTTCTTTTTTCTCCTTATTAGAAGCTCAACAACCCAAATTTTCTCTTTTAAATTCTGTATTATATCAGCTTTCTCATTGGTAACTATAATATCCTTAATTGATTGTGATCAATAAAACATATTATGAGATTACTGTTATTTTAAATAATCGTTTGCAATATAATGATATAAATTTTGATTTTAGATAACATAATAGATATTGTAAATATTATGAAAGAACAAAAGAAACAATATTATTATGTGTTTTATGTAATAAATATTAAGTCAACATAATTTTATGATAAAAAGTAATTTTTGAATTTAGATAATTATTATTATATTTTATTTTAAATTTAATTTTTATTTATTTATTTTTCAAAATGTTTTTTTATATTATACATTAGAAACTATAATTACAGTTTTATACGTACATTGCTCGTATTTTATAACTACTATTTATAGACAAGTCTCTTTGGCCAAAATGAACACCGTAATTGACTCCTTCCATCTTTAGTAGAGCTTGGTCAACTATATTGAATTTTATATTTTTATTTTGAGGTTGCATTGAATTATATTTCTTGCACTCTTATATTTTCTATTATTAGTAGCGTGATATCATTTTAAAAACTTTAATAGTGTGATATCATTTTAAAAACCCTTTTTTACGCCCCACGTCAATACATTCAACCAACTGGTACGATTCAATTCAACATTTTGTTCGTTCGGGTTATTATATTCAAGATAATTACGTATTTACATCTAACAGAATTTATTATAATGACAACACCAATATTCATAAAGACACACATATATATATATATATATATATAATAAGATGGTATGATAGGATACCATAATTAATTCCAGTATTTTTTGACAAAAAGGAAAATGCTCTGGTAGATTCTTTAATTATCTCATTTTCAGTCTTACAATGAGATTCATTTTTCTAAAAATGATAAAAAAGAGATGGATTTTAACTCAATTTTTTATATTGTTAATTTAGATTTTATTTAGAATATTATCCACCTAATACATCTAAAAAAAAATTGAAATGAATATTTTATAAGAGTTTAATGAGATTCGAATATAAATAGATAAAAAAATAAAAATAAAAATAAAAATAAAGCTAAAGAAGAGTTACCACCCCATCTATCCTGTGAATGCAGTTAATTCCAGTTTATGGTTTTGTATTTTGATCTCATTTTTCACGGAATTTAAATAATCTTTATAAACCATAGGGAGTGGGGGTAAGGGCAGCAAAGGCAAGAGGCTAAACACATATCCATATCTGCCCATGTGGCAGCCCCAGAGAAGAGGACCATATTTCCTTTTGGCTATCTTTTTATCTTTTCTGTCATTGTCATCAGTGTATCCGTATCTTTTCTTATTCACTAACCCAATAAAAAAAAAAAAAAAAAAAAAAACACTGGGAACAACCAAAGAAGAAACTCATCCTCAACTGGTAAGATTAAAGAGGATCAAAGAAGGCCGCCCCCTCTCCCCCCACCCAAAAAAAAAAAGAAAAAAAAAAGAGAAAAAAAAGAAAAAGGACTTGTTGAATTCCAATAAAAACAAAAACAAAAGAGAAGAAAAAATACTGGTCACCCATTAGCCAACCCAAGTTCAACATCGTTCAAGAAGCATCATCGTCTCTCAGCTGAACCAGAAGGTTAAAAAAAAAAAAAAAAAGGGAGCAACAAAAAAAGGAAAAATTTTTTTTTGAAGAGATTATCGTAGCACCAGCTCTAAGTTCTTGGGAGAGATGTCTGGTGTTGTTCTTTGGGTGGTTTGTCCTAAAGAAATCAACACCAACTACTCTCTGTTTCCTCTCCTGGGCAGAAATGGCATACCAATCAGACGATCCAAAATGTGGTCTTCTTCTTCTTCTTCTTCTTCTTCTTATTCATCATCTTCTTCTTCTTCAAGGCTGAGTTGCTCAAGTGGGGTTTCGGCATATTCTGGAATTGTGGCAAACCCACAAAGATCTTCGGAGGAAAGGGTCTATGAAGTTGTGCTGAAACAGGCTGCTCTGGTGAGAGAACAAAGAATCAGCCGCGAAGAGAAGAAGGCTTTGGAGTTGAGTGAACCAATTGAAAGAGACGGAACCACCAATTGGGATCTCTTGAATGAAGCCTACGACCGCTGTGGTGAGGTCTGTGCCGAGTACGCCAAGACCTTTTATCTCGGTAACTACTCACTACTTTCTTTCTCTCTTTTCTTTACTCCTTTTTGGTTTTATGTTTGTTTGGTTGATAAGAGAATGGGGGGAAAAATATTACTCATGAGAAGAGAATTTCGAATCAGAAGGCTGATACTAGTTTGACCATTTGGCGTTTAAGCAAAGGTTTTACATGTTCGGGTTTGGTCATTTGTCAAATGCTAATTGAAACACCCCACGTTATTGATCAAAACATCTTAGAGTACAATATTCGATGAGAATTTTGAAGCAAACACGCCAAAAAAAAAAAAAATTGACGAGAACTTTTTTGTGTTGGAATTGGATTACTGCCATGAAATTTGGTGTGTGTTAGTATGTGGATCGACCTTGTAATTCTCTTTTAATTTTTCACGACGAGATTCGGAAAGTAGATGTGGTACTCACGATTAAGATGAATCATATAAACTTTATGTATATGATTTTTTTTTAATAAAAATTATTGCTATTGTTAGTCAAGAGTTGGGACATTCAAACAGTAACATTACTTATTAGAGAGAGAATATTTGAAATCTATGCATATCCCACTAACTTTTGAAGGTGGTGGAAATCAGTTGGCAAAAGAATAGTTTAACTGAGTGATTATCTTTACTTGATTCTCAGGCACATTACTCATGACACCAGAACGACGAAAGGCAATTTGGGCAATTTATGGTTCGTATTATTTTTCAAACTAAGCTCGACTGTATATTTACTTATTTGTTTATTCATTTCTCTTATGTGTTTGAAGTCCACATTTATACTTTTCCAATATACTAAGAATTGAATATTTGTTTAGTTAATGGCGTCGTTACATTGATTCTGATATTCGTGTTTTCTTATTTTATGTGTTTAACAAAATTTAGCCACTTCATTTAGCAGCAGCTAACAATGGATAATTAAATGCAAGTTGTCGAAATCTAAATTTTGTCACGACGAATAACAACTTACAAAATATGATTTTAGTGATTACGGATTTTTTATTTCCTGCTTTTGTTTGCTGAGATAATTGATGGAAGCACTTTGGCTTGATTGTATGCTTGCTCGGCGATTTCAAATGGTTATTGGAAAACATTTTTATCTGCAGTGTGGTGCAGAAGGACGGACGAGCTTGTTGATGGGCCTAATGCTCCACACATTACGCCAAAGGCTCTTGACAGATGGGAGAACAGACTGACTGATCTTTTCGAAGGTCGTCCATTCGACATGTATGATGCTGCTCTATGCCATACTGTCTCGGTGTACCCTGTTGATATACAGGTAGAAGAATTATAGAGATGTCATGAAATCCTGTTTTAACTAGAGCGTTTCTTAAGTTCCAAGTTACTAGAACTTGTTTCTCTTTTGACAGCCCTTCAAGGACATGATAGAAGGAATGAGGCTGGACTTGAGAAAGTCGAGGTACAAGAACTTTGATGAGCTCTACCTTTACTGTTACTATGTCGCTGGGACGGTGGGCCTTATGAGTGTTCCTGTAATGGGGATAGCACCCGAATCGAAGGCTTCAACCGAGAGCGTTTACAATGCTGCATTGGCCCTTGGGATAGCTAATCAGCTCACCAACATACTCAGAGATGTTGGAGAAGAGTAAGATTCTAGTTCATTCTTCCAAGGGGAAACCAATTTTTTTTATTTGTTTTCATTAGAATTATACCAAAAAAAAAAAAAAAAAAAAAAAAAGAAACATGTTTTTGCTCCTTATTCGATAAGCAAAATAAGACTTAAATTGTAGAGCTGGTGATGGCAGTGCTAGGAGAGGAAGAGTATACCTCCCACAAGACGAGCTTGCGCGTGCAGGCCTATCGGACGAGGACATATTTCGAGGGAAAGTAACGGACAAGTGGAGGAGTTTCATGAAGGGGCAAATAAAGCGAGCTAGAATGTTCTTCGAAGAGGCTGAGAAGGGCGTCGCAGAGCTCAACGCAGCCAGTAGATGGCCGGTGTGGGCGTCTTTGTTAATATACAGACAGATATTGGATGCAATTGAAGCCAATGACTATGACAACTTCACAGAGCGTGCTTTTGTTGGAAAAGCAAAGAAATTCCTATCTTTACCTGTGGCCTACGCCAGAGCGCTTATTGGCCCCTCAACAATGTCCTAGTTGGTCAAGTTTAATTAACGAATTCGCCGTTTTGAGATTTTGAATCGTCTCAAAAGATTTGTAAATTTCTGCCACGTATACTATTGAAGAAAAATCTTTGTATATCTTAGGTCAATCTTGATCATATCTACTTATAAGGGCATATAGTTTTCCTTTTTCAAGCCACAAAAAATTCACTTCTGCGTCCCCTTCTTGCATAAAGTTGACCATAAGTTCATGTTGTTATCCAAATAGAAGTTGTACAAATCAGTGGCCTGTTTTTAACTGGAACGAGAAATAACTCTAAGTTCTACCATCTAATCTCAACATCTTATTTTAACAATATGTAAAAGAGATGCTCTTTTTTGTCATCCCATACATAACCGTCACGTGACTTTTTTTTTAATTTTTAATTTTTAATTTTTAATTTAGTTTATTTATCTATTCACGTGTTATCCAATTAATTTATCTGATAAACTGCATAAAATATATATATATATATATATATTGACCGTCACAGGCACTACTAAACATAAGTATCGGTTCTTTCGAGGACTTTAATTTGACTACTCTCTACGTTTTATGTTAGCTGTTGAATAAACAAATTATGCAAAACCAGGAATGAAAATGCAACTCAGGAAGTGTAATTTATGGCTAAGATTCTTCAGATAATCAGAGGAATACGAGGGGTCTGGGTTGGGCCATCCACTTAGATATGGAGCTTGGCCCTATGCTCAAAGGTTGCCTCATGTTGCAAGTCCAATTTCCCTTTTACATTTATTTCATAAATATCCCCATTGAGTTTGGATCCTTTCAAAAAATACTACCCGTTTATTCAAAACTGTTAAAAGAACTAACATCAAAATATCACCTATTCAAGAGCTTAGGCACTAGCTAATTATAATTATTAAAATATTTATGTAAGAATTTTTAATTGTTAAGTGTGCACAATGTAGTGTTTTTATTGCATGGAGACAATTAATTATATATATATATATGTATTTTGAATTTCGTTAATTAATTGAGGTTAAATATAAAAATTTAATATGCAATAAAGCAATCTACGTGGTATTTCAGAATACTATTGGAATTTTTTCCCCCTAATAAGCATACTCTTGGAAATTATATTATTTAAGCGATCCAGTAACTCCTTTGCCTTCCTCGGCACATTATATCTTCTAACATTTTCCTTTTTATACTTAAAAGCTATAACTTTTTTTTGAAGGGTTTAAAGCTATATAAAAGTGAATAACTACATTATTTACCATTCTGCATACAATGAACATATATTAAAAACAATGAATGATTCATTACTAATAAGCAGAGATACAATGAGTAATAGTTGCGTCATGTGTGTGTAAATTAAAAAAAGGGAAAAAAAAAGGTTGAGTAATAGAGCTAGTATTTTTGTCTTTCCATGATTTGAAAAAGGATTTTCAGTAATATATTCCCATAATATGTTATATAATTATGTTATATCCACATAAACAAGCCGTTTTCTAATTAAAATCTCTCTTCCTTCTGGAGTATCGTTATTAAAAAAAAAAATTCAAACCCTTATAGGTAGCTGTTGAAAACCAACTGCTACATATTATACGTGGATATTTATTCTTATATTAACTCGGAATCCTGAGAATTTAACATGAAAACGAAAAAGAAATGAAAGAAAGTTTATTCGATCTTGGTTCAGAATAAAAAAAAAAAAATGGTAAAAATGTGTTGTTCGGATAAGATTTCGAAAAGAGATAACTAATATTGTGCCCATAGTTAATTGAATGTATGCACTTGATATAAGTTAGAAGGCATATGTATATATGTGTGTACATATATATATATATATATATTGGATTTATGCTTTAAGTACTTCTCAAGATCTAGATTGAGGTTAATTTTTTTCAATTAATTTGTTGTCAAGTAAGAATTAAAAAGAAAATTAAACATATGGCTTCAGCCTTCAAGTCCTAACTTTATCTTCTTGATTTCTTTAGTGCTATGTGTAGACCTTTTCTTCTAGGGGAACTTTATGGGTGTGCCGCTATTTATATATCAAATAATGATATTTTCTGTAACGTATTGATATATCATTATCAATCATGTCTTGAAAGGACTTGATATTTTGTATATATACTAAAAGACTATGGTGTTTGACACAACTATTCAAACCATCCAACTCAAACTTTTTTTTATCTTTTTCCTAAAAGATTTTGTCTTTTTCCCAAAAAGTTTTTTATCTTTTCTGAAAATTCAAAAAATTTTACTATTAAAACTTAAAAATCTCAACTCAAACTATTCCACCAAACAAACCCCCTGCACCCCAACTCAAACTTAAAAATCTCAACCCAACTTATAAATTTTAAGTATGTAGCAACTCACTTCATTTTTTTTTTTTTTTCAAGTTTAACTTTCTTGATGTTTCTTTATTACTTGAAGCCACAACTACTCCCCAACACCCAGGTCAATAGCCCTCGTGATCCTTTCTCTAAATGTTCCAAAGCTCCAGGCTTGTAGTGCTATTTCTGTTGACCCTGCCGGGGCTAGCTAACAGAGGCTGATCAAAGGGACGAGTTTGAGGATGAGTTTTCAAGTTCGAAACTAAAAATGTTTTTGTTTATTCTTAAAAGTGAGTTATAGACCTTATACAGTTTTTTTTTTTAAAAATGTCATTTGAAAATATTAAATATATGTATCTCCATACTGACAATTTGTGCTTCTTTTTCGTTCCCAATTATGTATCGAAAAACATAATGAAACTACTAGTCCTGCCCGCGGATTGATCATATGCCCATGTGAAGATATATTTATATATATATATATATATTTATATAAAATACATATAGATATATACTTAATTAAGAGAACTAATGTTTGAAACTTTAGGCCTTCGTTTGGCTAATAGCTGAAGAAAGAATTAAAATATTGAAAAATTGATTCAACTTTTTCATTGAGAATGGGAGTATAAATAATACAAACAGAATCAGAAAATATACAAACTAAATCTGGTAACTAAATCTATACAACCAAATATGGTAACTAAACCTATTCTAGGAATATTGATAAATAGAAACTATCTAAATATAGTATATTTACAATTTAGAAAGTTAATTCAATGAGATTTAGAATCCGATTCTTAATATGCCCCCGCAAGTTGGAGCTCCGAGAGGAGAGTCCAATCTTGAGTAGTAATGATGAAAACGACTGCGAGGTAGTGGCTTGGTGAGTGCATCTGCTAACTGATCCGCAGAAGCAACATGTATAACACGAAGATTACCATCCCGAACTTGTTCTCGAATGAAGTGATAATCAAGTGCAACATGTTTCATACGTGAGTGAAACACGGGATTAGAGCAGAGGCTGGTCGCACCGACATTGTCGCAATAGATAACCGGTTTTTGAGTGGAAGAAAAACCGTGCTCACCAAGTAGATTGGATATCCAATGCAATTCAGCAGTAGTTGCCGCAACAGAACGATATTCAGCTTCAATGGAGGAGCGAGCAACGGTGCGTTGTTTCTTCGAACTCCAGGAAATAGGAGTGCGACCAAGATAGATAATAAATGCGCTGGTAGAAGTGAAATCATCTTTGTTCCCGGCCCAGTCAGCATCAGAAAAGGCATGTAAGTCACAAGAAGATCGTCGATGTAGAATGATGCCATGATCAATAGTACCATATAAATATCGTAATATGCGTTTTACCGTATTCCAATGGTCACTGGTGGGTCGATGCATGAACTGAGAAAGCTTATTAACCCCATAAGCAATGTCCGGACGTGTCAAAGATAAGTACTGAAGGCTGCCGACAATGGTACGAAACTCATAAGGATCAGAAAGTGCAGTACCGGAATGAAGAGATAAGGTAGGTGTGGTCGGTAATGGAGTTGAGGTCGGACGGGCATCCGTCATCGATGTGCGAGCAAGGAGGTCGGCAATGTATCGTCGCTGGGAAAGAAGTAGCCCAAGTGGATGAGAAATTACTTCTACACCCAAGAAGTAAGTCAAGGCACCCAAGTCTTTGAGTGAGAACCAGCGGGAGAGCAATGTGATGAAGTGCTGAACGGCAGAGCTATCATTGCCCATGATGATAATATCATCAACATACACTAGAAGATAGATAGTTCGCCCAACAGTATTAAGGATGAACAAGGATGTATCTGCAGTAGAGTTAAGAAAACCAGAGGTGAGGAGAAACTGGCGAAGCTCATTGTACCACGCGCGAGGAGCTTGCTTGAGCCCATAAATGGCTTTGCGCAACCGGCAAACATGAGTAGGGTTATCAGAATCGGTGAAGCCCTGTGGTTGAACCATGAAAACATCCTCGGTAAGTGTGCCCTGTAAAAATGCATTGTTAACATCCAGTTGCCGGAGAGACCACCCGTTGCTAATAGCGAGAGAGAGAACCAGACGAACAGTGGTTGGCTTGACAACAGGGCTGAAAGTATCATGATAATCAATGCCAGGTCGCTGATGAAAACCCTTGGCAACCAACCAAGCTTTGTACCTGTCAATAGAACCATCAGCTAAACGTTTGATACGAAAAATCCACTTACATCCCACAATATTCTGAGTCGATTCTGGTGGAACCAAGTCCCAAGTGCCATTCCGAATCAGAGCATTAAACTCTTCGGACATCGCCTTGCGCCAGTTAGGATCCTTGATGGCCTGGGTTACAGAAGTCGGTTCAATTTCCTGAGCAAGTTGGGCAGATAGGTAAGTTTGTGGATAGGTTTGTGGATATTATTGCGGGAACGAGTTATAATTGGGGAGGAACGGGAGGTGTTTCGGAGTATGGGAGGTTCAGGTGGCGTGGGAGATGGTATGGCCACAAGGGGGGGCTGGTTCGAGGGAGGCGTAGGTTGCTGAGTCACAAGTGGTGGTGGAAGCACAGGAGGCTCGGGTGTGGAGGACATGGTAGGGAGCTGGCCGGGAGGGTGATGTGGCCGAGTGGCATGGGATATGGGATTCGTGGACAAGGTTGGGAGCGTGGAGGGACCAGCAGATGGGGAAGTCGAAGACATGGCGGTGGTGGCCGAACCAATGAGAGAGACCGAAAACCAAGAGGAAATAGTGGACTCATCAGGATGAGGAAGAGATGGATTGGAGACAGACAAAGGGAAAATCGACTCAACAAAACGAACATGACGAGAATGATAGACTTTGGTGGTTACTGGATCATAGCAGAGGTAGGCGCTTTGAGAGAAAGAATAGCCAAGGAAGAGACAAGGGATAGAACGAGGAGCAAGTTTGTGAGGAGTGTAAGGACGAAGCCATGGATAGCACAAACAACCAAAGACGCGGAGCTTGGAATAATTTGGAGGGGACCCAAACAGTTTGTGATATGGTGAGGACATCTGAAGTGTGGGTGTGGGTAGACGATTAATAAGATATGTGGCAGTGAGGAAGGCATAAGACCAGAAGGATAGCGGAAGAGAGGCCCGAGAAAGAAGTGCCAGACCAGTTTCAACTATGTGATGGTGACGTCGCTCAGAAAAACCATTATGCTCTGGAGTGTGTGGGGGAGATGTAAGATGAGAAATCCCATGAGTGGCCAAGTAAGAGGACAGACCCGTGTATTCACCCCCATTATCCGAGTAGACGGTAATGATTTTGTGGTTGAAGAAGTTCTCAACGAGAGTTTTGAAGCGAGGAAAGACTATACTGACATCTGATTTTCGGTGGAGAGGATATAGCCAGATATAGTGAGTGAAGTGGTCGACAAATATAACATAGTATTTAAAGTTGTCGGTCGAATGAATCGGAGAAGTCCACACATCGGAAAAAATTATTTGTAAAGGAGAGGTAGAGACAAGTGTAGATTGGGAAAAAGGTAGCTTATGACTTTTATTGCAATAACAATCCTTACAATGAAAAGGAGAAGATAAAGTAGGCGAAATATCTAACTTATACTTAGAAACTAAATGCCTAAGGATAGACTCAGAAGGATGTCCTAAACGATGATGCCAATCGGAGGAAGAGGCCTTGACACTTGAAAATGCAATAATAGGAGAGGAAGGTTGGGTCGGCCACTCATAAACGCCATGTCTAGTTCGACTGTGCAGTAGAATTGCCCCCATCTGTAGATCCTTCACACGAAAAGTAGATGGTAAAAATTCAACAGAAGTGTTATTGGATTTGCAAAATTGTGAGATAGAAATAAGATTTCTTTTCATGGTAGGGACACATAAAACATTTTGTAAAGTAAAGGAGTGAGAAGGTGTGGACAAGGAAGTTGAACCAGAATGAGTAATATGTAACCCAGTACCATCACCAATTACTATGTCATCGGGACCGTCATACGGAGTATGCAGCGAGAGGTTGTTGAAGTCGGTGGTGACATGATGAGAGGCACCGCTGTCAAGTAACCATGTTGGAGTGTCGGTAGATGGGGCCGTGGCAACATGCGCCTTGGGTTGCCACTGGCGGTTTTGGGACCGGAGGATGGACGTGGTGGCCACGAGCCAGCGGGGCGAGTGTTGGGCGTAGAGGTAGAGGAAACCGGAACAAGTTGATACAGCGGACACTGACTAACAGAATGGCCCACAGTTCGGCAGCCTTGGCACTTGCCAAGATAGGGACGAGACGGGCGCGGAGAGGAGGAAGCCACTGGGTTCGGCGAGGAGGCCGTGGGGCCGAGACCAGGGTGTGATCCAGTTGGACGCTGGTTCGGCGGGCGATAGGTGTTGGAGAAGCGACCCGAGGCGACATTGGCGGTGACTGGGAATGATTTGGTAACAGTAGTTGATTGTTGGAGCGCCAATTCCCGATTGATCAATTTTTCATGTAATTCATCAAAGGAAATCGGGGTATCCCGAGCCTGAACAATGTCAATAATGGATTTATAATCATCATCCAAGCCGTCCAAAATTGTCTCGATGAAGTCCTCGTGGTCGAGTGGTTTTCCTAACGCAGCAAGATGATCAGCGTGACACTTGACAAACTGCATGTATTCGGAGATGGATTGAGAGCCCTTGGTTGCCTTCTTGAGTTGATCCTTGATTTGTTTAATATGCCCACGGGAGGGACGAGCATAAGTATTTGCAAGTGTGAGCCACGCGTCGTGGGACGTGGCCGATTGCTGAATCAAAGGAATCAGAGGAGTAGAGATAGAACCAACAAGGGCTCCAAAAAGTAATTTATCCTGCTGAAGCCAAGGAATAAAGTCGGGGTTTGGGGTATCCTTGTCGGCAGAACGAATAGTGGCCGATGGACAAGGGTGAGAGCCATCAACAAATTTGTAGAGATCATAGCCAATGAGAATAGCTTCAATTTGAAGCTTCCATGAGATGTAATTGGTGGATGTGAGTTTGACTATGTTTTGATGGGAAATATTAATAAGACTGAGAGGAGAGGCAGGATCTGCAGGATTGGTAATGTTGATATGTTGGTCCGTCGACATGGTGATGATAGAAGAAAGAATTAAAATTGAGAGGAGGGATTAGAGTAGTCGACTGGTGAGGAAAGGCTGAATCAATGCTCTGATACCATGAAGAAAGAATTAAAATATTGAAAAATTGATTCAACTTTTTCATTGAGAATGGGAGTATAAATAATACAAACAGAATCAGAAAATATACAAACCAAATCTGGTAACTAAATCTATACAACCAAATATGGTAACTAAACCTATTATAGGAATATTGATAAATAGAAACTATCTAAATATAGTATATTTACAATTTAGAAAGTTAATTCGAATGAGATTTAGAATCTGATTCTCTAATAATAGCTTCAGAGACAAGACAAGACCCAAATTAAATAAAAATAGTGAAAAGACACGATAAGAAGAAGAGAATGAATTAAATCAAGAAAATACTCGCGAAGAAAGTGTGTGACGGACTGACTTGTATTTAATATATAGTTAATGTAGTGGGACATCAATATTATTAGATGTCATAATTCTATATTATCGAGGGTAATAAAATTCTAAAAAAGATAAACAAATAATGATATTACGATTTATAATTTAGTTCATTATAGTGGTGGCAATACGGGTCGCGACACGATGACACGACTCGAAAACGACACGAATTTCATGGGTTCGGGTTGGAAAAATAGGGAGCATGTCGTGTTCGGGTTGGGAAAAATTGACACGAAAAAAATTCGTGTCGTGTTCGGGTTTGACTCATTTTTTTTGTGTCAATTTCGTGACCACTGTCGTGTCAATTTCGGGTCGCGTGTCAATTTCGGGTCAAATTTTGTGTCAATTTCGTGTTAATTTCGTGTCAATTTCGTATTGCAGGTCAATTTTGGGTCAAGTTCGTATCGCGGGTCAAGTTCGTGTCGTGTCGTGTCAATCCGTTACGAGTTCGTGTCGTGTTCGTGTCGCGGTTTCATGTTGGTTTTGTGTCACGAGTCGTGATCGGATTGGGGAAGAAAAAATTCGACATGACTCAAACACGACACGAGACACGAATTGACACCCCTAGTTCACTATCAATGACAGTTTTAACTTACCAAAAAACGTTTATAAAATAAAATCTCACATCTCTTCTAAATTTTTTTTTCCCCTCTAAACCATTCTAAATTAGAAAATTTATAGTGCAACTTATTCGCTTGCTATATTTGCATCAAGACAAGAATTAAGCTCTATAATCAAATATATCTTTGACCATATGCTTTAGATATGAAGCATACATATGCTAGCCTCGTGATCATTATAAATGACGAGATATGTATATATAACTGGGAAATGGTATAGTTGTATACACATACTCGTATTAATGCAGCTTACAGATAGGATCTTATTATCTATTATGGATATTGAAGCCATTTTTTCTTCAAAGAGCTAAAAAGATATAAAATTGGAACACCCAAATAGGTTATATGATTCCCAAAATTTTTAAGAATGAAACCTGGGCGTCTCATAGAAACTAATCCCAACCCCCACCCCCAACCCCCACCCCCAAAACAACAACGACAACAACAAAATATCTTCCTTAAAGAAAACACGTGCAAGGAAAGTACAATTTGTGCGTAGCTCTTGAAAAAGCGGATAGTTCAATATGCATAAATTTTAAAATCCAGCAGCTCAAAAATTCCTCTACAATTATCAACTATCTTATTTTAACTAACTTTTTTTTCTTTATTATTTATTTATTTTTTTTTGCAACCAAGGTAGCTGAAGAATAATACTAATTTTGAGCAACTGATTTTTCATCTTCTAGTTTAGATGGATAATATATTCCCCGTAAAGTCAAATATTAACTGGACTATTTTTGGTGCTGATCCGCTAAGAAGCTGCAAGTGCTCACCTTAAGAGAGTTATAAAAATAAAAGATAGCGTATCCAGATAATCTCAGGGGAGGAGAGCTCCCACATAATATATTAATCTCTCTTGAAGTGGATTGACCAATATACCCCGATTATCACGATAGTGACAACTTAAATCCAAGAACTCTAGTGGAGAGAGTAAGTATCTTGCCATCTTGCCTGACAAAGAGTTTGATCGATAACAACTTTTCCTAATTAGTCAAACCATTAAAAATTAATCCAACACTTTAAACTGTGATAATTTTTATCGATAATAAAATTGATAGTTACTAATTTGAAAAATCCAACTTGGAAACTGTATCTCCCCGGAAAACCCTCTATCTCAAAGAAATTGATCTTATAATCAGCAACTCTTTAATAAGGAGAACCTACATTAATATCTTTCGTATCATCATTACAATACTATATATTTGGTCATACATTCTCATATTTCAAAAACATGATCACAAAGGAAGTAAGCGAATAATATTCCACGAGATTTTATTATGATTCACCATATAAATGTGCGCGCATGTACGTATATGACTCTGTTTCAAAGTTATAATAATATATCTTTTACTTCGTTACACCTCCTTTTTCCTCCGTCCTTTTTTGGCCAAGGAAAAATTCTAGTTGCGTATAACCTTTAAAAGACTGCCAAAATTAATAAAAAAATTCACCCTATGTTCAAGTTTCAACGCATGAAAATGAGAACAGTGATATGATATTCATTTAATATTACATTGATGTTGGAACCGTGTAATGATCACTTAACTCAATAAATTATTACAAGGGTTCAACACTGAAAATTTTAGTTATTCAGAATTATTAATATTGTATCTTTGCATTATGTTAACTATTTTATACCTATCATCTTCATATGTTATATTATAAGGATGATCCTCCTAAAATGATCATAGATTATACACTAGACTGTATCCTGCATATCTTTGGTTCAAAACTAGTGATGTCTGCTAAGAGGATTATAAATATATATAAAGTTGGTCTCCTATCTGATACCGAATCGTATCCAATAGTGTGAATTTTAATTACTAAAAATATGAATTCATGCAGAAGGAAATGTAAAATAAGAGAAATTGAAATTCGTTTTGATTATATTTTCTTCTGTCTGAATTTATATTTTTATTAATTGAATTTTACATTCACAGCAATTGAAATTTACATACTAAATATCGTACGGTACCAAATACGAGATTTTTATGTATATTATATGTATATATATATAAATAAAAAAGGAATGGCGGAAATTCTTATATCGTTTCAAAAGATTCATAATGGTAGTAATCAATACCGTCAGACTGCAAACCACACTTAATAATGTCCTACCTACTTTAAGAGAGAAGGAGAGAGAGTTCACATTTTGGAGGAATTAGGAAACGAGGCCTAATCTTTCAAGAAAAGAGGCGGATACTTCCAAGAAGAAAACATTCTCAATGATAAGGAGAAAAAGAGCAAACATTTATGTATATAAATATATATACAAATATATATGTCGACCACTGACTTTTTGCTTGCTCATGCATGTTCGAATTAATAAGGTTAGGTAATCTCCAACGTAAAGTTGGGAAAATGGTTGGAAAAGACATGTTTTTGTGGGTAACATCTATCCGATTATCTTAAAGCAATATGTAATTATCTGTCATATACTGATCATTTGAGGACAAAATAGTTATATAGATATTCACATACACTCACATATATATATATATATATATACATGTATACATGTGGATAAAAAGAAATGTAACTTAGTAGTCATTGTAGGACCATATACAATGCAATAAACATAAAGAAGAGCTACCTATATATATATATATATATATGTCTATAACAATAAATTGTTTCAGAG
Source organism: Ficus hispida (assembly GCA_025413025.1). NCBI lineage: Eukaryota > Viridiplantae > Streptophyta > Magnoliopsida > Rosales > Moraceae > Ficus > Ficus hispida. The sequence goes on along the minus strand of CM046365.1, from coordinate 16,574,087 downwards.
ATTCCTTTTGACTGGGATAAGAAGCATTTACACATATGTAGCTAAAGTAAAAAATATACCAAATATATATAGTGGAATCTGCATCACCAATCACTGTCAGTTAGCAAACTTATATTAATGGAAATTTTGAGAATATATATCTTTGTAGTTTCCACAAAAGAATATGAATGGGTTAGTTCCATTTTTGTTCATTAATTGCTTTGAGTCTGTATAGATATTGACTGTGTGTGTATATATATACACATTTGAAAATGACTATATACATCGATCATTCATTTGTTTCGCTTTTGATTTTTTTAAATATATATACACACACACAAATCTCTGAAATAAAATATGACTGGCCTGTAGAACTCAACAAAAGTAGAACAGAAAAATCTAAAACCAGTACTAGCGGCAAACCTTGCGCATTAATATTGTTCTTGTCATTGATCATGACGTGCATGCATGGAAAATGGAAACCAGCTCTCTTATGATCAAACGGTAAAAAAGTCTCACGATCGAGGGGTTGACAATTGTTTCCAATATGTGGGCCCATGATTTACCATGCATGTGGATGCAGTCGAACGTTTATCACTTTTATATTAATTAATTTCCTAGAAATTCCAAAATCCATGGTATTAGGGTTAGCTAGGGTTTTGATACTTTTGCCTCTTTCCCTCTCTCTTCTTGTTCTACAATATTGAATTTTTGAAGGTGGGAAGTAGAAGTGTAGTGTTGAACACGGCAGGTACAAATAATATTACGATTGAGAGAGAGAGAGAGAGAGAGAGAGAGAGATGGGTCCAAAAGTAGGCACCGTCTTTTGTTGACATGACGTTGATTGAAGATAGAGATGGGTTTAGGTTCTTTTAAATCCTTACCTTGACTTCCTTGGCCCGTTTGCTTTGCCCCTTTTGTGGCTCTTTATCCTTATGAGCCAAAAAGTTGGACAAGAAAATGCATACACGAAATGTCCTAGGATTTTGCGCACATGTTTGACATACTATATTTATATATATGTGTAAATATATATATACATATATGCAAATGCATGCACATGTGTGTAAACCATACAATCATTATGTATGCTAAAAAGATATTAGAAATCACAACTGGTTATTGTTGGCTACACAGAAGAATAAACATCTATTCCTTCCCCATGGAAGAGCATGCAATATGTTTGAACTTATTTTTTAAATTCATTTGAAAAGTTAATTCTTGTAAGATAAGTCAATTAATCAGAGCTAAAAGCAATATAGTATTTTCCAATGATAATTTTGTGCTAAGAAATTAAAATATTTTTTTAATTGGGTTCAATAAATTTTGTTTTATTATTTGTGCATAAATAGCCTTTGTTTTAAATAAGTTTTCTAATAAAGACCGAAGTTTTGTAAAATTAGTAACACGGCCTTTTTTTTTATAAAATAATAAGTAAGCCAATCACTCATTGATCAATATTAATATATATTTTCTACAAATTTACTAAGATCAATGTCAATCACTGATTAACTGTCTGTTTCTTACATGCATTTTTTATCTGTCATTTACTTAAATAAGTGTTTAAAAATTGTGTATTTACTTAATTTTTTTCATCTGGTAAATTGTAATATTTTATTTCTTATGTGATATGATAGCTAAAACTATATTATAGTAATAACATTTTTAATATATTTAATCATAGAAATTTCAGTATTTATTTCTAACTTTCTGAATATTTGTTAAGATCGATTTTAAAAATAGTATCCAAAAAAAAAAAAGGAATGAAAAAAAGTACAAGAAGATAATTGTAGTAAGAGAATTGTTGCATGATCATTTGTAGGCTATTGGCACTAGATATGAACTCATTTTTCAAACCATTTTTTGAATAGAATTTTCTCTCATGAAAATAAAATTGTCTTTACTGTTAAGTGAAGAATTGATATTAGACATAGAGATAATATGATTTTTCAGCGTAAGAAAAAACAAAAAGGTGACATAGAAAGTGGGAAAACTGAAAAATAAAAATGTTTATTCTATTCTTGCACGATTACATCATGTTCTGGACTTTTGAGCTTGTGATCCTTTTCACCACTGTTTTCCTTTTGTCATCTTATCTGGACTTGTTCATTCCAAATGAAACGTTATTACAGAAGAAAAATACAAAATGTTATTTGTTACTACATATTATGGTCAACAAAATTATTATTTCTATTACGATCCAGAAATTAATCTATAAGCATGCATTAGTACTCATTAAAACCATTACCAGTATAAAATTTTAAATATTATTTTAAGTGATATTTTCAGATATAAAATTTAGTGAAAAAAAAAAATCAGAATTCAGACTAGAAACAAATTAAAATAGGAAATATTCTAATGGACGAAGAAAAAGTACCTCTTTTATATATAAGCTAAAAGTATTCAATAAGATATATTTTTTTATTCATGACGAACAGAAAATGTATTTGATTAGCAGTTAATGGTTTCATTATAATCACGCGATTATTCTAATTGAAAAAGTAAGTACTTAATAAATCAATGAGTTCTCCAGTAGTTAAAATAGGGAATTGATGTATCTAATTATAAGTTGAAGAAAAAGTCAAAATTATCATTTTGAGAAGAGATCAATTTAGTTGGAAATGTGAAAATTTTCATGAAAGAAAACAAAAGGACCAGGCAAATCCAATGGGAAACATCTATGTGTGGGACAAGAGAAATTCCTTAACGCAAACCAATAATTAGTGTTAGAATTGGTTCAAAATTGCGGCCCACATATAGGAATTTCAAATGTTGTCTCCAAAGTCTCATGTACCAAATCGAAGACTAAAACTTTTTCTATTAGATAGGAAGAAAAAAATTCTTCACAAATCCTTTTCTATCAAAAACGTTATTATCACACAAGACAGATTCAGATTTTTACTTATTTGATTTGGTTACAAAAACATTATTAATCATGTCATCAACTCTAGACTCTTTGTTAATCGACCAGATTTATTTGATTATGTAACATATCAATATGAAATTAATTTGCAGAAGCTAAAAATTAAATGACTTCTTTTACTTTATTTTATTTTTCTAGATCTTGCTAATATATGTATATACACAATATCAGGCTAATATATAGCGGCCATGTAAGAAAAAACAAATCAAGACGCAACAATAAGGATGACATTTCTTCTTCTCTTCTCAAGATGCGTCCAAAGTCCGATACTTATATTCATCTTTACGATTTAAGTCCAGTTAACTAATAGGTTATGCAGTATTGAATGTGTATATAGTGGCACAAAAAGCAAAAAACGAGTCTCTCATCTGAATAGTAGGCCAAGTTCTTTACATTTTATTAGTGGTCAGGACCTAGACCCTCCAAGTGACCAAAAAAAAAAAAAATGGAAGAAGAAGAATAAGAAGATAAAACAACACTAATAATTTATTTATTTATTTAAATTTCATATAAATAAGATACATAGATTGAATAACAAATTGAACAACAAATTCGACACGTCATGATTAAATGTTAAACTATTAACAAGGGAATGTGCATGAAAGGAAAATGTCTAATTTATACCAAGTATTTCTAAACATGTTTCTTAAAAGAAGAGCTAATAATACGCTTTACTTAAAATATTAAACTAATATACCACGTCCAAACTCACCAAACTAATAATTAGGAATTAAATAATAATGAACCAATAGTAAAGCATGTTTTAACAAGCCCTTAGGCAAATACTGTCAAAAGTTTATGGTCTAAGACTCAACAATATATATCTTTTATTTTTATTTTATTTTTTTCTTTTGCTGAAGCGGCAATATATCATCTACGGTTGGTGCATATGCATTCACATTATTGAAGACCCTATATATCACACAATATAAACATATATATATATATATATTTGTTGCATTTATATATACACAACTGAGGAGGGCTGTAGCTATCTATAATTGTGGTTTGCATGATATTGAAGAGAAGGCTATAGCTATGGATTACGCTCAAGGGCATGAGAGAATCGGAGTGAGAAAGTACAACAAATCTGATTTTCCACGCCTCCGATGGACTCCTCAACTTCATGAACTCTTTGTCGATGCCGTTCGAAGCCTCGGAGGAAAAGACAGTAAGTACAATTCTTTATCAATTCATTAATTTGTTAGTAATCATATATATCTAGTCTTTAATTTGTTTGGCGTGCATATATTTATATATATATATATATGTGTATATCCTATTAAGGGTATATATATATATATATACATCTATCAAAGGTATTTACTTTCGATCAAATAACAGATCTTCTAGTATGTGCTGATTTGAAGCTTCCAAATAAGGGAATCTTAAAAGGAATGGAAAGATCTCGAGATGTGAAATGAAATCGGTCTCAAAAAACCAAAAAAAAAAAAAAAAAAGAATTATGCAGATATAGCTTTCTTTCAGGTTGAACATGTCCAACATGTATATATGGACGGATCTGATGAAATTTATATTTATATATATAAATATATGTATGTATGTATGTAATTTTGCAGAAGCAACGCCGAAGAGAATTATGCAGATAATGAGTGTGAAGGGACTGAAGATTTCTCACATCAAGAGCCATCTGCAGGTAAGATTGGTGTTCGGTCGAATGACTGAGATTAATTATAATTATTAATTAAATTAATTAATTAATGGTGAAATTAAGATTCAGAAAAACACCAACCCTGCTGTTACGTACGGTCGACCTATGTTTCCAGGCCAGAAGGTTGGATCATCAACATCTACATACTACAGTGTGTCTGGAAGTACTAAAATGTTTATGCCTTATTTATGTATATAGGTTATAATACTTTAAAAAAAAAAAAAAAGGAAAAGGAAAAGGAAATTAAATCCTAGTGGAAGCTTAAATGGGTTCATGAATCAAAATTTTATTTCAATGATTTTTTAAATAAATTCTTTTAATTCATGGGCAGTAATCATATTGCAGGAATAAGAATTTAACAACAATATTTTTTGTATGAGCAATTAACCTAGCTAGCTAACTATTTGGGTCGAAATCATATCAAACGACAAGAAACAAGATACAAAACTTAATTGAATTCCTGAATCTAGAGAAATCAATTCTAATTATCTCTCTACAAGTCTCAAGTTCCTCTAAAAACGTGCAGATTTGGTATCACATTCCTCTATTTATAGTCTCACTTAGCAGGAAATTCTATTGTGATTCATATAACTTAACTTTTCATTCTTGATCTTAAACATGTCACTTTTCTTTTTCCCCTTCATAATCTAGTTTTGTATTCTGATACAGCGAATACTTAGTTCTGCTCAGATTCCTAATTGTCTTAGTACTTCTGATATCGTTATTTCATTTATTCTCTTTTAAATCTCTTAATGCAACGTTTTTTTCTGGATTATCAAAGATTCAACCCCACACTAACATTTGCAAATTTAAGCATGGTCTAAAAATATAACTGAATAAATAACCTCCCTTCATTTTAGGATTATAGGCAGATTTGCTGTAACTTTCTGGTTACATAATTCAGATATATATATATATATATATATGTGTGTATACACATACATATAATTACTGATAATCACATTCTTCTAAGCATATAAAAGCTTTAATGAAGACTCTAATCTCGTCCTCACGTCTTTGTAGTGTGTCCGTGGCGCATACATATTGGTTTACAGACATAGGTCGCATTTATGAACGATAAAGAAAAATAAAGACTAGCCATTGTTACGTTCTTAATTATTAAGCGCTAACCAGCTTTTCAAAACAATAGTCTCGTGCATGCACAAGTTAAATTAGGCGGACTTCTACTTAATAAATGCATTGTTGAACTGAAAAAAAAAAAAAAAAAAAAAAAAAAAAAAAAAAAAAAAGTAGCATTAGAAAAATATACTTTAGAGACAATATTTTGTAATAGGAAACGCTATACAACCCAATTCTCCTACCCGAAATCTATTTCTCTCTTTAATCGACACATGTCTGTTGAGTCAGAATTTATCTCATTAAAAAGTTAAAAACGAGATGCTTTTAATTTATAAAATTTTAATACATTATAACGGAATTACAGCCTCTCTGACCAAATAACAGTGCTTTAACGAATAGGAGGATGCGTCACCAAGCCTATAGGGCCTAGCTATGATCTTTTGTTGCTCTCTTGGTCTCTCTCTCTCTCTCTTCTTTTTTGTTTTTTGTTTTTTTTTTTGGTTGGATAATTTGCAGTCTTGTTCTTTATTCGTATCATTGTCATTTTGGCAGAAAGGGGAAAATTTTGGCAGAAAGGACAGCATGATCAGTTACTTTACGTTGAATCTTAAAGTTCTTAAATATAGGCTTTAAATATATCTTTTCCTTTGGTGTGTGTGTGATCATAGATATATGGCCTGGTACCTAACTACCCAGTTAGGATTAATTACCAAAAAAAAAAAAAAAAACCTAGCTAATTAGGGTTAGATTATGAAATTTCCTCGTCAAGATGTACGTGTATATTTTGTTGACTAATCCCTTTTATAAGTACTTCATTAATATTGTACTTCAACTTTATACGTGACCACTTATTAGGCTCGTAAATTTTAATATAGAAAATTAAACTAAAATTAAGTATATCCTGTTACCCCTCATGTCAACCACACGAGCCAGAACCTCTTGCCCTTATCTGCATGATTAACCCTAAAATTCTTTTGTATCCAAAAAAAAAAAAAAAAAGAAATCCCCACAATTCTTGTTACATATATTTACTCTTTAATTAAAAAAAATATCTGTAATTTAAGTGATCTTAATTAATACGAGATATATATTGTTTGGGACTAGATGTATAGAAGCATGGAAGATCGAGATCAGATTGATATATTTATACAGAAGAGGCACTTATCCAAGAAGGCACAGTACCAGTATGAAATACATAATCTTAAAGATCGTAACAGAGTCTTCTCACCTTTCTCGTCTCAAAGGTTTGTAAATGTGCATAAATATATTTATATATATATATATATATAGTCTCTGATATCTCTCTATGATACTTCTCTGACAATATATCTCAGCCACAAATTGCTGAAATAAGTGTTTACTTTACGCGTCCTATACAAGTATGGCTTTGTTTACGTTTTTTCGTACTGATAATTTATAACTAAGTGAATGATTAAGTCATGAATGCATGCAATCATATACATAGAACATATATATATATATGTTTGTGGATATATATTCTCCCATCTTCCTAGCTTGTTTCATTTAGCTAGAGGATATATAGTTTGGTTACATATATGGGTTTGTCTTTGATGTATCCTGTACTCCCCCTTCCCTTGCCTATATAGCTAGGTGTAATAGATACTCTATTAAAGTAAAATTTTCCCTTTAGGTTTCATGTACAACAAAAAACAAGAAAGTACAACATTGGAATATTACTCATAAGAGATAATGACATACATAGTAAGCCCTCAATGCTATAGCTAGAGGTGCAGCTAGCCGTAGTTCGTGTCATGCATATGTAAAGCACTATATATATATAGGAGAAACTTTCAATTCAACAATAATGCATATCCTTATTAAGCCAGAAGATTTTAAATTAGATGTAAATCAGAATTTTTTTTTTTGATATAATTTTAGTTAGATTTAGCGATAAAAACATGAATGTATATATGTGTATATATATATAGTTCTATTGTAAAAAGACCCCATTAATTAATTAACTGTAATTTTACATATATATTGTGCAGGCAAGTAGGGAATGAGTTGAGACATGAGTGGAAGGATTTCAATATTAATGAAATCTACTCTCAAGGTGGAAATGGACTTCGACAAACAGAAGAAGAAACTAGCGATAATAAAGCTCTTGAGGTAAGTAAATCTTCGTACTGGAATTTTGCATAAATTTCTCATATGAGAGAGAGATCAGGTTACTAATAATATTACGTATATAACATTAATAACACTACTTTTGATTATTTTCTTTCAATGTCACCATCAGAAATTATCACAAAGATTTATTTTAATTGTTATCATCTAATTATAGGTTGTATTTAAAATGACTATAATTTCATATTTCTAGTGTAATGGTATTATTGTGTTACTATTTTTTTTAAATGACGTGGCAGTGGGTGACCAAAAAAAAAAAAAAAAACCAATTGTATTTTTGAAATGGTTTTATTATTTATATATAGTGAAAACCAGTTCACGAAAAATGTTAATCTTATGCAAGAATCTGGATCTAAGTTTGCTAAAAGCCTTTAAAAAAAACTATGGTTATATACGTTGTGTACATAACGGTATATTATTATTATTATTATTATTATTATTATTATTATTATTTGTGTTTCTTACGATTAGGAGGTAATTAGTCCTTTCTCTTATATAATCCCTCCCCAATCCTGGTGCAGGTGGGATTCAATCCCAAGAATTTAAAATTGGATGGAAAAATTAAACTTACCAACTCAGCTAGCTAGCTAGCTGCTAAAAAGCATATTCATTTTTTTTTTAATGACAAGAACCTCTGATAAATACATTTAATTAAAATATAAGAATTCATCATGTGTTTTGAAGAGTTTATTTTTGTTTTTCTAATCAAATAAAATCCACTCTTGTTTCCAATCACTCAATATCCTTGTTTCCAATCAGTCAACATCCACTAAAAACAAAAATTTAACCAATATTAACGACGCAAGAAGACTTTTTTACCATTTCTAACAGAAACTATGCATTCGATTTTAAGTATGAACGACTTTATCAAGTATCAGGATGGCTTAAACTTTTCAGGGGGGGGGGGGGGGGGGGGGGGAGAATCAAAGTATTTATTCTCAAATGCTGGAAAAATTTAAGATTAAAGTTAGTCACTTTGGGATTTTTTTTCTCTTAGAGAACTTTCATGTCTTTTAACACATCAATTTGTCAGGGTGGATATTGTATGATTAGAAAATTAATAATAGTAAATAGATACAGGTGAACTAGATAATATTCTATGATCAGATTAGAAAAAACACATGGAATAATCTCAACATTTTGGACTACAGGAGATATATTCTGAGATTTTTATTAAACCAAAAAAAAAAAAGTCTTTATTCTTAATTCTTAATCATTACAATTTTAACAAAATGTCATTTTGTTTTTGGCTTCTATCACATTTTGTAACATCTTTTCGCATTTAGCCTTTTCTTATATGTATACCAGCTTAAGAAGCGTAAAAGTCTAAAGAACACGAAATTACGTACTTAAAAAAAAAAAAAAAAGAGTTAATATTAGGTGGCATATATTAACTCATATATAAATATATATATATATATATATATATATATATTCTCTAATTAAATTTGCTCTTTTTTCTGTGTTATTGTTATTGCAGGAAACAAGCCGATTCAAGGTAAATGAAAAATTAGGGCTAAATGAATTCTCTGGGCTCTCATTATACTCAACTCCTCCAATAATGGCAAACGAAGAAGAAGAAGAAAAAGAAGTGGAGATTTGGCAACATGGAAATCATAGAACTAGTAGTCGAAGTGTTTCCCGTTCCAATAATTCAACTTGTACCTTGAGTAGCAGTGACCTTCAAGTTGTCGTCGCCAATCACATGATAAACTTGGACCTAACCATCTAATCATCGATCGACCAACCAACCTTTTTCCACCTCCATTCCAACTAGAGCACTATATATACACACACACACACACACACACACACGCACACACACATATTTATATTCTACATATTTATCGCTTTGAATGTTAATTATAGTCTATAGCTAGTTTATCTTATTAGATGCATGTATCAGCCACATTAATAAATTAGAGTATTAATTTTGGACTCTTCTTGTCAAACTTTTTAGTAAAATAACACATGTCTAGCCAAGTTGAGCACATAAAGGCAAGTTTCTTATTTCTATTAACTTCATCAAGTGGTTCGACCAAGCAGTCTTTTCTGCCCCTTTTTTAAGTTGTGTAACCTTTACCATCTCCAATATCTTCGGTATTAAAAAGTGGAAAAATTAACGGCGTTTAAGATCTTATTTATATTATATTTCAATGCATAAATTCTATATACAAATGCTATATCTATTTTAATCTTTGCATTAGGTAAAATTTACGGTGTACTATAACTATAGGAAAACATAAACACATACTATAATTATAGGAAAACATAAACACATCAAATCCACAACAATCGAATACCAAAAATTGACATAAGCTTGTCCAATATAACCCAAAAAACACCACATTTGGAAAATGATTTTCCTGTCCAAAATCCTACATTTAACTTTAGCATTGCATTATAGATGCTCTTTTAAGTGATGGAGGTATTTCATCATGCATTTCCGTATTTCGAAATAAAACATCCGTATAGCTAAAATCACTATTCTGAGCATGTAATACATTAATAAACATTAAATCAAGACAAATTGGTAATTCGTCTATTATTTACACGTTAAAAGAAGGAAACCAAAAAAAAAAAAAAGGTTGGGGAAAAGAGACGGGAAGGGATACAAGAGAAAACATAACAGATAAGAAAAGGACACTCCGAAAAGTTTCGCTTCATTAACTTCTACTTTTCTTCTTCTTCTTCTTCTTTGTTTCGATCTTTTAGTCACTACTTGTATCACCTATAGAGTTTTATCCTTCACTGCCTCTTCGCCAATGTCTTCTTCATTCCTTTGTAAATCTTTACAAACCACATCAAGTTCATAACAGACAGCACCAATGGCACCAACAGAACTAAAAACTGTCCAAATCTCTTCATCTGTCTAACCTGTTGCATGAGAAACCATAAAGACGCTACTTAAATCACGAGTTCAATCACGAGTTCGCAAATGTCTTAACCAAAGGAGAATGGCTTCAATGCATGAGAAAAGATAGCATTTTCTTTATAGCCAGTTAGTACTCATAACAGTCCACACAACAAATAGTATAAATACATGATACTCGCACCACATATTCATTTTCAGTTTTAGTTTTATTATTGTTTCATGAATAATCACATTAGAAGAAGTAAAGCCTTACATTTTTATTTTCCGCAAATGTATCTAAAATTGCAAGGTTCCACCCCGTTTTTCGTTTCCTGGTAGTTAAAAATAACATGTGCAGGTATGTATTGAGCTTCTACATCTTATACCATAAATAATGTTAAGTGTGGAATGCACACCAACTTTACACGACCCTTGTAATTTATTAGGGAGAAGTTTTGTGAATGTGATCATTACCTGATCGTAGTGCAAGTGGACGTGGTAAAACAGGTATATGAAAAGGATTATTCTGGCAACCTGCATATGAAATGGAACAGGCACATCAAAGTTGGACAAAATTAGAGATAAACTAGCCTTTTCCTTGAGAGAATAGATTTTAAAAAAATTAACAAAATTAAAATTAAAAAAAAAAAAAGGGAAGTTTTTGAACTATGAATAGATTTGACATACCAGCCAAGAAAGGAATATTACAACCCCATTTACGACATATGCTCTAGACCGCTTCATACCAGCCGTGTCAAGATACCTTCAAAATGACATCGATGTGCATCAAATATTGAAAAGAAATTAGTATATCTTGTAAGAGCAAATTATTTTGTAGGTACAGTAAAAAAGCTCTTAACTCGAAATAGATTACCATCTCAAATTGATCCCAGGAGTGGTTGTCTCAGAGATAAGAACCATGTAGGTATAAAGCTGCCCCTCCCCGGTCAACATGGCATAGGCTATTGATGCCAAAGACAGAAGATGATGAACCACCTGAAACATTAATTTTACCCCGTCTAAATTTCGAGACCATTTACTCCTTACAAGAATACAAATGCAAAAACAAAAAAAACAACTACATAATAAACGGATCCAAGACAACTCCAATAAGGCTTTGTTCACACATCAAATTGTGTTGGGTTTGATAATAATCAATCAAAAAAAGATACTTACGTATTCCAATCCACCTAGATCAGGATAAAACCAAAAGATCATCCCAAGGTCCGCAAGAAAGTAACCAACTGAAGCCTGTCAAAGTCATCGCAAGGAGTGAAATGTACGATTTGCTTACCAAATGAATGAATAATACAGCACATATGAACACGTAAGAACATACCAATCTCAAGCCAGAAGCAGATTTAAGATAAGAAAAGGAAAAAGATTAGGCAGTGAAACACTTTAGATACTCAGACTAACAACATTCTTAAACTTTTTATGAAATGGATAGATGACTTTCCAAAAGAACATAATTTATTAAGAAAGATAGATCAAGTAAAGGTGGAGAACCTATAAGGTCAACAACAGAGAGTCACAATTATCAAAAAAATCTCATGCGTAAACTCCTGTCTCTTTGCCTTGTTTTCCTTAACCACCTCAAATCAGGTTCTTTAAGGTATACAGGTTGCTTTTGCGACAGCTTCAACTAGCCATCCTGACAATTATTTCCTACATTCATATTGCAGTATATGGCCGAACCAAATATACTGTCTAGCTCAACAAAATCTCACCCTCATCGTGCAACTTTACAACAAAAGCTCTATTTCATTCTTCACACCTTGCACTGGCCGCCATATGCATAATTCCTCCAAAGAATCTCCCTCTCAGTCAACCCTTTCTTTTCTTTGTTTTGCTTGCATTCCATACCATTTAATCATATGAAGACACCAAAAAGTCCATTTTAAATGTTCATATATCTCTTTCTTTACATATAGGGCCTCTTCCAGAAAACTGATGACACCTTTTATAATATAAACATCAAGGATTATTGGCTAGACTATGGTGAACATGGTGAACGTGTGCTTTCATGTACAGGTTTGATGAATAATTCAAGCTAAGGTGAGAACAGGGTGGTGAACACTTTTTTTTTTCCTCTCCATATCCTGCAAATGTTGGCAAGACCATACAATCTCCAGCAAATATGCTAAACACACACACATACAGGTTTGAAAACCTATTACGCCTGATACCACATGCCCATGTTGAAACATAATAGTTGTCGTTTCTTCAACTTTATTTGGACTATACAACATAAGGCAGTCTTGCCATTACACAAAAGTTTAATACTCTCCTCTATCCTGAAGACTGAAAGCACAATTCAGTCCCAATTCTTTGGTTCGGCTAGCCAAATTGCAGAGAAAAATAAATTTATAGAGTATCTACCTATGCTGCAATATTTTCCGAAGAAAAATTTGCTTCGGTTTATTCTCTTTCAGTGAAAATTGAAATTGTACTATCCTTATTTGTTTGTTTGGGACGACTAGACACCATTGGCAAGAAGGAGAATGATCATAATTCATACACAATCAAAACCACTTCAAAAGACAAAATCAAAAGATAAAAGAACTTTAGATGTCCTTACTCCTAATACAAATGTTGACATAGGAGAATTTCGCAGGGTAACAGGGCCAGCAAGTCGGTCATCAGAATAGAGATCCGACCAAAAAACTAAATACAATGACATAACTGTGATAAAGACGGCATGAACTGTGGACATGGCCCTGTAGAAACAGCCAGATAAGTATAAAAAGTTTTTAGAGGAAAGATATATGAGCATTAACCAGTAACCAGGTAAACCTCAGATCACCTGTTATTCCACTCCGTACGTTGGAATTTTGAAAGATTAGGATAGCTCTTAAAGTGCACAGAACTTATCAACCGAGTAAGATCATATACCTGAAAAGAGACAGAATGCTTTTTTTTTTTTTTAACAAGAAAAGGCATAAAAGAGAAGAAACGGGACATGGACTTTCAAAAGAAAAGACACACAGATCAAAAGGTACAGAGAAACATAATATATATTTATATATATATATGTATATAAATATCTCATATCCTGTCAAAGAGATTAAAACAGGGCATGATATTCCTCACTAATTAATTATAATTAACAAGTTTTAGATTTTGATGAGGATGTTATCTTACAAAGCAATAAGCTATATAGAATAAATAGAGTCACTCCAAATCTCACATACGATATGAATGTCACTAGAACAGCCCTGATTAAAAAACAAATAAAAATAAAAATAAAACAGAAAACCCAAACAAATTTATATGCTTGCTATTCCCAATTGAGTTCATCAGACAGTTAATTTAGTCTTTTCATCGACAAAGATTTAGTCTTTCATCTTTAACTTATCAAAATAACATCACATTATAATAAAAATTGGGCACAATGGGAGTCTCTCAAAGAAAATAAATTGGTAAGAAACAAACCATTTTGCAAGCAAAAGTGCCACCAACAATGGAAACATAGGGCATGAAAGGGTCAGCTAGTGCATATTCCTTTAGCAGCTGCTCAGCCTGGTCTTGGTAAGACTTGATGACCATGACCACCATTAGAGCTTCCCTTCCCCTATGCCCAATACCTCCACCAAAAACAGAAAAAGACTCTTCCTTTACACGTCTTCCGAGATCAAAAATCAACGATTTCACAATTTCAGTTACATAAATTCATAATCTAGGTTTAGTAAATTGAATGCAACCATAAAACGTTGGAAACTGTTAGCACGTCTTGTATTAGTAAAATTATTAACATTTTTAGCCGTTGCATTTTCAGAATCGCCATTTTTTTTTTTTTCAATCCCGAACACGAAAAGAAAAAAAAAAAAGGCGAGAATAATAAATTTACGACGAAGAATAGGTGGGAAGAGAATTGAAAGAGTGGGTTTTTGTTTACCTGAAATGGCGAAATTTTCGTTAAGTTTCAGGGAGAACGAAAATTCTGGGAGATTCAACTATATAGATATAAAATAGATATAGAGAGAGAGAGAGAGAGAGAGAGACGTAGAAGTAATAGTAAAGAGAGAGAGAGAGACAGAGAGAGATGAAGGTGACGAAAAGAAAACGCAGAAAAGGCCGGGGGCTATGGACCATGGTGTGGGCAGAGAGAGACAAACGACCTCAAGAGAGAGAAGACGGGGGGAGAGAGAGAGAGAGAGAGAGAGAGAGAGAGAGAGAGAGAGGGTTTGGAATTGGACCCACGCCCACGCAACGCAAAAACAGACAACAAATCAACAATCTTCAACGCTAACTTACTCGGCGAAACTTCCAGAACCCTAAGATAAGCATCAAATCACCAAAACCCCTTATAATCTGTGCTCCATTATTCGTTTTCTTTTAGTTTATACTAATTTAATATCCGTACGTTATATAAGAGAGAAAAAGAAATAGATAAATAAATAAATTAATTAAATAATATTAATTAATAACAGTTGATTAGGATAAATAATATCATTATAATAAATTTTTAAAAATATAAACAAAAAAAATGTCTTTAATAGTTTTATTTACATTTCAATTCCAAACCATCGTCCTAGAAAAATAAATTAACATAAATCAAAAAGTGAAAAACAAAATATAAAAATCAAGGGAAAAAGAAAAGCTAAAAATAACTTATAAAAATCAAAAACAGAAGAAAAGAAAACAGATCATACCTATATTTTACTCTATTTTTTTTTTCAGAATCTATCTCAATCAAAAAAATGTAAATTAATAATAATAATAATAATATAAAAAATTTCTCCGATGATGCAGAGATAAAGATAGAGAAATAAAAAAAATAGAAAAAAAAAACAAAAGGAGAAAAAAACTCAACAGGGGAAAAACATATTGGAGAAAAACAACAAAACAAAAAATAGATTCTATTATTTTTTTATTTACTGTTTTTTACACACAAAAAAAAGAACTAAATTTCATTTAGATTATATACATACAAAACACAAAAATTAACTATAACATCTAAAAAAACAAAACCCAACAAATGAAAAAGCCAAAAAAAACCAAGCACAAATAGAAAAAAGAGAATTAAAAAATTTGAAAATCGGAAATATGGAAACAAAAATTATTAAAAATTATTAAATAATAAAAATACGAAGAAAAGATGAATAAAAAACTAAACTTTAAAATTTAAATCTTAGAAAGAAAAAAAAAAACAGAAAAAAAATAAAAGGAAAAAAACTAAAAAGGGAAAAAAATTAAAGAAAAACAGTAAAATCAAAAACATATTCTATTATTTTTTTTTATTGTTTTTTTTAAAAAAAATATAAGAAAATAAATAAATTTCAGTTAGATTATACACATACAAAATATTGCACTTTAACACATCTTCAATAGACAAAATAAAAAATGCACATTAAAAGGGTAATAATGTCCAGTTATAGTAGTTATCAGAAAAAACAACTACAAAGGAAGGATAAAAGCATCCATAAATAATTTTAGAAAGACTAAATTATTCCAACATTGTAGCAAGCTGTAAAAGTAACCCAAGGGCTAAATTATCAATTGAAAAAAAAAAAAAAGAAAGGGTAAAACTAGAATAACATTATAGCAAAGGAAAAAAAACAACTACAAACGAAGGGCAAAATCGTCCGTCAATAATTTTAAATGATAAAGTTGTCCCAACATTGTATCAAATAGTAAAAGTAAATAAAACCCAAGGGCAAAATTGTCAATTTACCAAAAAAAATAAATGGTAAAACCGGCATAACATTATAATGAAGAAAAAATAATTAGTGATGAAGGGCAAAAAAGTCATTACAGTGTAGAAAAAAGTGAACATCACTGTAGCAAAAGCTACAATATATTACTGTATATTACTGTAACTAAAGCAGCGGAAATAGCAAAAATAAAAAAAACAAAATATACTGTATATTACTGTTAAAGTAACAGTGAAATCTTACATCCTTCTAGTATATTTATATAATGTCCCTATCTCGATTTGTATCCTTCTAAATATGAAATGTGTGTAATTAATATAATTTTTTCATTAATTTAATAAGATATTATAATTAAATATATATTTTTAATTAACGTATCATAATATTATTTAAGGGATATAAAAAGAACATGAATAAAGAAACACAAGAGTTGGATCCTTTTTTTTGTGCCTATTAGTTTTTATTAAAAGATTAATGCTACGTTTGGTGTTTCATCTCGAATTCAAATTTTCCTCTCAGTTTTTGTTTTTGTTTTTGTTTTTTTTCCTTGAAAAGTCAATAAAAATTATAACTAGTTTTTAAAAAGTCAACCAACTCCAACTTAAAAATTTCATCTCCAACTAACTTATCAAACGGAGGCTAAGCTTTTGTGTAGATAACCGATTAGAGTTAAATTTTTAAGTTAAAGTTGATCGATTTTCAAAAATTAATTATAATTTTTATCGGCTTTTAAAAAAAATGACAAAAATCCAAAAAAAAAAATTGTTTAATTGGAGTTAAACCTGTAAACCAAACATCCCCTAAAGTTTGAATCGCTCCGTCCGAATTAAAAAAAAAGCTCCACATAAATTAATTAAAAGCTACATTTGAACTAAAATATTATATCATATTAATAAAAAATTCAAACCGCTCCTTATATTTATTCTAAAGACTACTTTTACCTCCTTGTATTAAACAAATGCCCAAAATAATTCATGTATTTATGAAATTGATTTGATCATTTAGTAATTTACCTTAATATTATTGTAGATAGTGTTTAATACAAGTTGAAAAGGATAAACTAGATATTTTAAAAAATTTAGGCTCCATTTGGAGTCATGTTTAAAGATGGTATTTTAGAGATTGGAGATGGTATGAGTTTTAGAAACGTGTGTTTAGTAAAAATAAACTGTTTGAAGTGAAAAAGTATAAAAACTTAAAATGTATTAAAAAAAATTAGCAATATAGATCTTGTTTTATTCTTCTCGAAATTTTATGTAATTTGGGAAAAAAAATTTTCATCTCATTTCTATTTAAAATGATAAAATTATATATTTTTAAAATTTAAAATTTTTAAAAATATTTAAAAAAATAAATAATAAAATTGAAGAAAAATGATAAAAAAAATTTTGAAAATTTGTTTCTAAATTTGACCCCAAACATGGTTTAATTATTTCAAGAGTACTCCGTAATTGATTACTAAAGCTATTTCAAAAAATATGTATATATATATATATATATATATATATATATCTATTCGCAAAAAGTAAGAATGATTTTTTCTTTTTTTCTTTTTCTTTTTTGAAAATGTAAAAAGTAGTAACGATAATAACAACTTTTTTGTACAATAATGTCAAGTTTTATTATTATGTTTTTTACTGAAAAAATTTAACTCCAGTTTAATTCATGATCTTGAAATGAAAATTTTAGTTTGAAATGAGAATTTAAAATAAATTGATGATATAAGAAAGAAAAATGAATATGATACGAATTTTAAATAAGTTAAAAAGTTGATTTTGAATTAAAATAAGATGAATTTTTAGATCTAAAATAACGTGTCAAATGCACTATTAAAATTGATTTATTATCATTTATATATGTAAACAAAAATGAAAATATTAATATTAATGGATATATCAATATTCTAATTTTATAGAAATATGGACATATTATCAATGTTGATGGACATATTGAAAAAATTATAGAAATTTCGGAAATTGCTTTAAAGCATATTTCTAACGGAATAATCTACAATGGTGTAAGTTTTTTTACCCCATCAATGGGGTAAAAAAATGTGAACCCTTTAATCTTAAAACTGTGGGCTCAAGATGACGTTGTCCATAGAATGTGAAATATAAACAACTACATGAGATCACTCTCTCGCTTTCAAATATAAATTATTAAACTAGCCTCAGATTTTATATAATAACAATTTCTCCCCCAAGTGAATCCTAACCGTCAACCTAATCATCTTTTTTTATCTCAGCCCTTCATTTCTAAGTCTAAACCTATCAATAACATTAAAACTTTGGAGAGCTTTTTCTCCATAGATGCAGCCCAACCTACCAGACCCCCGCTGTTGTTGATCACATCCCACCGTCGGCACCTCGCCTTCCCAACCCACTCTCCCTTCTTCAAGCGTTTTCATAGCCCTAAGCGTAGATTGCCCAAATTTCTCCTCTAGATCGTCAGAAATTGCTGCACCCTTCCCCGCCTGCCTATCGTCATTGAACCTAGCCCTCTACGCATCACCCACTGGCCTCTCGCCATCCATACATGCTTTCCGCCATCAAAACCTCACCTCGCCTGTCAAGTCGAAACCTCGCCTCGCCTTGCACCTCATCCTCTCCCCCTGCACCCCATTCCCAACTCCGTTACCCACTGTACACTTACCTTCGTCGGCAAAATGGCCCACACCCAAGCCTAAGGGTGGCAATTCGTGTCACGAAACATGACCAGTGACACGAAAACGACTCGGAACCGCGATACGAACACGACACGAACCCATAATAGGTTGACACGACACAAACCGAATTTGATCCGTGACACGAAATTGACCCGAGACATGAAATTGACCCGCGATAAAAAATTAACATGCGACACGAAATTCAGGTTGGAACCATGTCATATTCGGATTGGACCCCCGAATTGATAAGAATTTGACACAAAATTGACACGCCATTTGACCCGAAATTGACACAAGGGTCATGTTCGGGTTCTACGAGTCCAACCCGAACACAATCCGTTTTTTCCCATGTTAATTTCGGGTGACCCAAATTTGACCCGCCTCCTATTTTTCCCAATCCGAACCCACAAAATTCGTGTCGTTTTGGAATCATGTCCTCGTATCACGACCCGTATTGCCACCCATAGACAGTAGGCACATGAGTTCTCCGTTCTTTGTTAAGCATAAAAATGATAAAAAAGAAATTTGTTTTGTGTTTATTATCTTTGAAAATTTTGTATGATTTGTGTAACTAGAGTATTGAAAATTTTTGTGAAATTCGTTTGATTTTGTGTTTAATTTACTTGATTCTTGGAAACTTTTGCATCGTTGAAGCTATTGTTATTGATATTAAAGATTGTTTAGATGCTGTTGATGGTAATTATCTGCTCATCTTCTTGCTAAGTTTGCATTTCAATCTTCTTTTGACCTTTTTTTTTCCCTAAAAAATATTCTTCTTTTGACTTCGCTGGCATGGATGTCTTGTCCTTTTTTTTTTTTTTTAAAGAAAATTCTAATGATGCAGTCTGATTTGGCCTCCCTTTTTTTTTTTTTTTCCCTAATTAAAGGTTGAAAGTGTTTCCCCAAATTTTTTTTTGATATTAAGTTTGGAATATTTTGTTTCAAATTAAGTTGTATTTTGTTTGTAAGAATTAATCCTCTCTTAAAAAAATTAATATTCTCAAACAAAAAGTGTATAAGAATCATTCTCCACAAAAGGAAAAAGAAAAAAAAAAACCATGCATATAAACATTATAAGAAAAAAAGTTTTTTAAAAACTGAGAACATTTTATCATTATAAAAATGAAAGGGTCAAAATTCGTATATTATATTAAATATTGGGTGAGAATTCATATTCTTATAAACTATTGAGGTTTTTTTGAATTATTTTTTATCAGATATGAGCTATGATGTAGTGTGAAAGGGAGCAAATACACCTCTACTAAGATTCAATTTGAACCTTTAGATTTCACCCTATCAATGGGGAAAAGCAAGTTTACCCTACTGTAAAACTCCTCATTTCTAACATTTTAGGATAGTATAAATATAAAATAAAAAGTTTTACACGATAAACTTTTAATATTATCAGTACCCAAAAAAAAAAATTCTTATGAAGAATGAACTACTAAATTGAAGAATTTCATGGTTTACTAATGAAATTAAAATGGAAGACGTGATTTCTTACAAGGATTTAACCACTGATAAAAGGTAGGATTTCTTCTTCCATTTCAAAAAGATGATTATTAGTTTCACTGTGCCTTCCATTTCCATCGTTTATAGAAGAAATTTTAGGGTTTACTAATAAAATAAAATGGACTAACTCAATTTTATTTGAAACATGAACTAGTTTTACACAAACCACAATGGGTCTAATACTGCACAATATAGTGGCCGAACAGGCCTACTATCATGAAAATAAATATTGCCGATATTTTTGAAACTTCGGTTTTGGAGAGATATCAAAATTTTTTCAATGTACAATCATTTCTATCAAATTATATTTCAAGATATAACAGGATAATAACAATGAAAATTTCGGATGCATGAATAGAATTGGCGAACTTCATACTTTTTATCTTCTATTGACCTTTTTTATTTAAAGATGCTAAAATTTTCTTCAAAAACCAGAAGAAACAACAATTCAGCAACATTTTACATAACATGTCATGATATCAATGTTGTTTCAATTAAGATGAAATTCCAACTAAATTTGAGCCTTACTTTTCATTAATGAGATATATAAGATATAAGAAGTTTCTCATATGAAAATTACTTATTTTACTCCGTCACACAATATTATAAATATGTTTAAACAAAATTCATAATGTTTCTTTTGATATTTCTACCTATATATATAATATCGCTAAAGTTTGTGTAAAATTGAAATAGTGATATTTTTCTTTTTCTTTTTAAAATTGGGACTATTAAGTACGGAACATGTCTTCTAAAATGAAAAATAAAAAATAAAAGCATTTTTACTGTGATACCAATCTATTGATTGCAATTGAAAAGACCTAACTAGAAATAAGGAATTTGTTTTTAACAATAATAGCAAGAAAAAAAAAAAATCTGTTTTGAAGTTTTGGCTGCTGAATCTATTTTGAAGTTAGTCGCTACTGATTTTGATATCATGTGCATTCTATCAACATCATGTTGTAATTATTATTGTATACTCTAGCGCAACTTCTGTTGGCTAATGGTTGTAATGATTATTCAGTACACGTACAATAAAATGATTTGCCTGTGGCTGTATTGATCGGAAAAATATTCCGCAGAAAATATCTTTTTTGTAATAATATTTTAATAATTTTATTTTATTTTATTTTTATAAATATATATATAATTACTCAAATTTAAAAATTTACAAATTAAACGAATAATTTATCTTAATATTCTTACCAAATAAAATAAAATAAATTAGAGATTTTAAAATATCTAAACTAAATAATAAATTTATTGGGTGAATTGTGTATTTGTTAGAAGTAATTACTCAATTGGACAATTAAACGTTTTTCAAAAATTTCTAACCAAAAAAAAAAAAAAAAAAGATTTTCAAGCCTGCTATTACTTGAACTCAAAAATTTTTACTTCTTTGTTCTTTCAAAATAAAATGTCTTACCAAGCAACACCTCATTTCAAAGTTGGGTCAGTTCTATTACACTATTGAACCCATAAAAGGATAAAAATAAAGATTATATGTAAGAATTCCAAACATTTGATACATCCTTATATTTATATACACTCTAATATTAAAGTTAATAATTTTATCATTTCATAATACTAAAATTATCAACTTTAACTTTAATATTAGAGTGGATAAAATATTAAGAAGATATTAAAAAGCATGACTTTCCATCTAATTTTCTCTTTAAAAAAAAAAATAGAGAAACAAATTCCAATACTATAATATCAAATCTTATATAAGTGAGAGATGCTTTATTGTATAAATGCAAATGCAAACTCATATATTCATTGTCATAATTTTTAATTAAGTTGACATGATATTTAATTGATATGATATTTTAATTTACATGATATAATATTACTAGTGGGACATAAAAGAACATAAAATGTCAAAACACAAGAATCGCATTCAATAAATATACACACATTTTAACGTACTAACCAGTACCACCAAATATAAATAACATTGTAGTTCCATGTAATTTTGTGGTTTATTATAATAAAAATTTTGAATGCTTTGCATTCATTAAAAGTAGGGATATCAATTTGTGTCACATATCAAATTCGTGTCATATTAGAATCATATCGATTTTTGTTTTTCGCAATTCGTACATGACCTGTGACACGAAAATTTCTTCAAATTTCAATTTTTCTTTGTTGAGTAATAACTTATTTCTTCAATGAAATACTCCTTCTAACTTATAAAAATTGTGAGAACGAATCAAATCAGATGGTTCTATTTCTCAATCTTTCTGACTTGCTCCTACGGAACCAAGGTTGAAAAGATTGAGAAATATCAGTCATTCAACATCATCATCATTTGCAGACAAATCCAGATCCTGTTTCATCATTAGCTTAGCTAAAGTGGAATAACACGAACACGACATGGACCCGTAACTGGTTGACATGACACAAATCGAAATTGACAAGTGACTCGAAATTGACCCACGATACGAACTGAACTTGAGACGTGAATTTGACCTAAATTGAACCTGCAACTCGAGTTGGACCTAAATTTAACCCGCAACTTGAATTTGACACAAAAACCAATTCAATTTAAGCAAATATACCCCAAATTCAAAAAAAACCAACAAGAATAATAATTGACCTTCAACAAGAACACACAATTGACAAACCAATAAGTTTTAAGGTTTGTTTTCAAACCAACAAGAATAATAATTTACCTCGTAAGTTAAGGTTTGTTATCAATTTTTAAGGTTTCTTTGAGATCCACTGAAGAGGGGGAGATTTAGTTCGGAACTTTAGACTTAGGAGTTAGGAGGCTGGCGTTGGACTTTGGAGGAAAGGAGGCAGATCTAAAGGGGCTTTAGGGTTTTTTTTTTTTTTTTTTTTTTTTCAAAAAGCATATCAAACACTAATTTCAGGTCTAACACGGATCGTGTTTAGGTCGGACCCGAAATTGACATGAAATTGACTTGCATGAAAAATACATGTTAGACAGGTCCAACCTAAAATCGACCCGTTTTTTCCCGTGTCCAATTTAGGTCAACTGAATTTGATCAAACCCTTATTTTTCCTAAACCGAACTTATGAAATTCGTGTTATTTTTGAATCGTGTCGTCGTGTTACAACCCATGTTGCTAGTACTAATTTAAAGGTGGGGGGACTTGCAAGAATGCCCAAAATAGGACACCTCCTTATAATTTTGGTTACCATAAGAATAAAGTTGATAATTTTACTGTTTTATAAAATTTAATTAAATAATTAAAGGAAAAAAATAGTAAATACACAAAAATACTCATTTCTCTTTATTTTCTTTTCTTTTATATTTATTGGAATATATATATATATATTATATAAATCTCTGACTCTATTAGCCACGACCGAAGAATACCAGCCAGTCTCTGATTGTCGGATTTTTTTTTTAATATTTCAACAAAGATGACCGGATGTATTCGGCTCCGTTCATTAGCGTCAATGTCGGTCATTGGAGAAATTCTATTAGAATCCAAAATGGATTCTAGCAGAATATATATGTATATTTTATTCAATAAAGATGGCTGGACGTATTCGGTTCCGGTTGTCGGAGAGATTCTATTGGAATCCAAAATAAATTTTACCAGAATCCGAGAAGACAAAATGGATTTTAATATAATGTAAAACAGGCAAAACATATTCTGATAGAATGCAAAATATATTCTATCAGAATCCAAAATAGATTCTAAGAGAATCCAAGAAAGCAAAACGATTTCTAATAAAATGCAAATCGAATTTTATCAGAATACAAAATAGAATTTACTAGAATCGGATAAGGTAAAACATATTCTGATAGAATGCAAAACGGATTTTGATAAAATACAAAATGGATTCTGATAGAATCCAAAATGAATTCTTATATATATATATATATATATATTTTTTTTTTTTTTCATCTCCGGTTGAAATAAAAAATCATTAACGCTTTTATTTTCATCTATAATACCAAAAATTTACACCAAAGCTTCCGCAAACCATAATTGTAACTTTTGTAACTGTTTTTGTTCATAATCCTAGAAGAACAGTGCAAATAATCATAGTTTCGACATGCTAATGGATAGACGTGTTAATCTACCATATGATGTATAATGCAAACACATGCAATAATTTATTTACAAACAATGTGCAAATATAGGTAATAATCCATTTCCTATGGCATGGATGCTGGATCACAGACAAATAATGTACAAATCACAATAATCCAGAGATTCTGCATATGCCATGGATTGCAAACAAGCTCAAATCACAAAAAGTCCAAATTTCCTTCAATAAAAACCAACTCAAAACTACACCGATTCAACCGTGGAAATCATATCCAGCATCTATCAATGAGTAAGACATGCATTTATATTATCCATGCAACTATCTGCATCAGCAAGCAATAAAAATCAAATCACAACAAATTCAATATTCATGTTCCTTTCCCTAGAAAATCAATGAAGATTAATCTTCTTAATTTGAACGAAGAAGGCCTCAAATCACCTGTTTCCATCTCCACTTTCATCCAAACCGTCCTCCTCTGCCACGTACTCCTCTGCATCGCTTCCGGAGCTACAATTCAAGTTCAAAAACCACATAATCATGTCCAACAAAACCACGATAATATGATAACTGAAGAAAGTAATACGAAAACATGTTAAGCAAGCTCAATCTCTGCAATTCCAAATTGGATCATAACTGTGAATGTAATTTTGGAATCTGTTCAACCATGTTTTCCTTCCACATAAGTTGAAATACAAACCCAATCGTAAGGCTTCGTTTGGAAACGAAGCTCAAAACTTGGTTTTCAACACTCAAGTTTTGTCTTTTTCCTCAAAAGTTGTCTTTTTCCCAAAAAGTCAATAAAATTTACTATTTCAACTTCAAAAACTCAACTCAAACTCATTTACCAAACAGACATGCAAATAAAATTCACCGTTGAAAGTCAGAAACTAACAACCTAAGCAATATCGAGCATAAATGCTCAATCATCACCGACTTTCCAATACAAATTGATAAAACCAAACTAATAGAAATGTGAGTGCTTTTATGCTAGCGAAGTCAGCCATAGAAATGAAGATTTTCAGTTTGGACCAAAAATAAAATAAAAAATAAAAAAAAACAAAAACAAAATAAAAAATTATTTTCAAATCCTAAGAAACAAAATCCAGAAAAATTAAAAAGAAGACCACCAGAGGCTTTACCATACATTCCAATTTGGACGATGCTTTACCATACAGAAGAGAGAGAGAGAGCATTGAGACAAAGAGTTCTAGAGAGAGAGAGAATTGAAC
This sequence comes from Ficus hispida, assembly GCA_025413025.1. Taxonomy (NCBI): domain Eukaryota; kingdom Viridiplantae; phylum Streptophyta; class Magnoliopsida; order Rosales; family Moraceae; genus Ficus; species Ficus hispida. The sequence continues at coordinate 16,548,336 of CM046365.1, read as the reverse complement.
AGAGAGAAAAATGGAAATGAAAGAATGCAGGTGTTTAAACACAGATATATACACAGGGACAAAATGGGGAATTCAAATTGCAAATGAGAGGAAAATAAAATTACAAAATACGAAATAGCAAAATTATCAATTTTAATCTTAGAGATGGAAAAATTACAAGGAGGTGTTCAAATAATGGCTATTTCTCGATTTTTCTCTTTTAAGGTATACAGCCCTTATTCGTACGTTGCAATCTAAGCTCATCAATCACCATCTCTTGTTAATATACAAATACAGTAAAAGCTAAAACATATATAGGATCATTAGAAATCTACTTCTTGAAGGAGAGGAGGGAAAAAAAAAAAAAAAAAAAAAAAAAACTTCACAAAACTTATCAAACTCTCGTTGCTACCCATAGAAACTACATGATCAACACCTTTTCCGGCCCTTGTAGATTACCGCCTCCTTAGGGGACGAGGAGGATGACGACGACGACGACAATACAGACCTGTTGTTTTCAGCCATGTCCTTAGAGAAGGCCTTCTGCACTTCCTCTCTGAGTTCCATAAAGCGCATCTTCTTCCTTGACTGCTCCTCCAGAGTGCCCTTTTCGAGGACGTAGACATCAGGCATGTCTATCTCGTCGTCTAAAAACTTATCGAGCACTTCCGAGCAGTGTGGGAAGTATCGCCGGCCCTTTTCCACTGCCAAATGCATTCAACATTAGTAAATCGAGCACAACTAATGACGACTTGATCACCTAGACTTGTGGTTGAAGAAGGTAGCTTAATAAGGCCGTTAAAGGGTTCGAAAATATGGACCGAGGCACAAATATGAAACTGGATTTGACACAACAAAAATTACTCTTCCAGAAGATTAATGTTAGTGAAGCGATTGACTATACCTGTTTTAATCAGGGCCTGCAATCTTGCCTGGAGTCTTTTGGTCCGTACAGAGGGTGTTTCGTTCAAATCAACTTCCCGCAAGTTTCCACTTGAGCCTCTCGAAGCTGAAAGACCGGAGGGGTTGTACATAAAAGTTGAATGAGCATCTGCCATCTCCATGGCTAGCCTGGCTTCGCTCGGAAACAACAGTCGTGCAAATGCCACTGCAAAATACAAGAAAATTGTTTGGTTACTCAGTTGAAAAGGAAGAATCAACATTAACACTATGTTTGGTAGAGGCGAAAAGTGGGAGAAAAGAAAAGAATGGAAGGATTTTTGAAGCGAAAACAGAATTGTAGGTTGTTTGGTGGGAGAGAAAAGTGGAGATGTACTATCCTCTAGGATACAAAAAACAATATTCATAGCTAGCGGAACTACTAATTTGCATTATCCTGAAATTCAACCATAACAACTACCATAATGGTATCAGTAAATAAATTGACAAGTTACAAAATATCACCTCTATTTTCAAAGTAGTCCAGCTTTGCATGCAAATCATCAGCCACAAGCTCCGTGGTCATTGACATGTTCCCAGAGATTGAATTCCTTCTCATCTCTCTTTCCAAAACATCTATGCAAATTCGGTCTTTGTTCGTTTCCTGTCCCTGCTTTGTGTTCTCGTGATAGTCCTTCGGCCTAGTCAATCTTCGACAGATTGCAACAGCAGTTTGGCCATCAGTTGTATTTTCTACTGCAGAAGCTCCTCGATCCAGAAGCGCTACTATCACGGAAGGCTCCTTTCGCCTCGCAGCCACGTGAAGCACGGTATACCCTCGGATGTTACAAAGGTTGATATTAGCCAAGTTTAGACTCAGAACCTCCTTCACAACCTTAGGATCACAGTAAGCGACAGCATAGTGGAGAGCGTAAGCGAGGTCAAGGGTAATATCAGATTCATTAAGAAGAAGCTTCACTAGCTCGACATCATCAGAGTCCAATGCTTTGTGGATTCTCCTAGCTCTCTTGTCCTGCACTTGTACTACTTCCTCCATCATGCTGGATTCATCGGCCTCTTGCTGAATCTTTCGACGGAGTAACTTGACTTCTCTTGAAACTTCATAGGGAAGCTCTTTCTCTATAGCCACATCGTCAAGATTCGAATTTGCAACCCTCTGGCTGCAGTGTGAGAGCAGCTGGTTAAGTTGGCAGTGAAAGGCAACCATGAGAATTGGAACTACATCTTCCACATAAGCTTTCTCGACAAAGTTCAGAAGCCGGCGCTACATAAATTTATGAAATTCTAGTCAGGAAGCGGAAAACACAAATGACTATAGAATATTGCTTTAAACATATAATAATGCTCCAACTGTTGGAACTTCAAAGCAAACCAATATGGAGCTAGTTCAATGAGAAATAGAGACAGATACATGAATAGAAGTTATAGGTCAGAGTTAGGAGAAATCATAAAACCAGAGAACCAATAATACTTCGATTCCGATTGGAAACCATTTTAGCATTCTAAGTTCCATCCAAATTATTGTTCTATGTTCTAATCGAAAAGCAGGAGGGGAAGTTTCGATGATACATGATACCATTATTGCTAAGAAAACGAAAAATTGAAAAATTTGGTAGAGCTTTCATACTATGATTTTCATAGAATGACTAGAAAACTGAGACAGGCGTTCAATACCCTATAGACTCATAGGGACTGTTAGTTCACCAATTGTCCCAAAAGCTTAGGCTAGGAGGCGCGCCAACATTAGTTTTGTATTCTAACACTTCACATGTGGGCGGACCAAGGGCAATCGTGTGGAGAAAGATCACATGATGACGGTTTTGGAAAGAATGCGTAAAAGGGTTTGAGCTCAGGACCTCGTGCTCTGATACTATGTTAGTTTACCAATTTTTCCCAAAAGCTTAAACTACTAGGAGGTGGGACAGTTATAATCCAAAATAAAACTTAAAAGCCATAAATAACTTGGTACTTTTCGAACGAAATATGGAAAGAATGGAGTACCTGAACAAGCAAGACAAGCTCTTTCATTTGAAAAGTTGCAGAAGCATACATCAACTCCACAGCGTAGTTAATAGCGGGTGGACAAGCATCGTGGGCGCAATTATCATCCACACATGTTGAAATCTCTTGTGGTGAAGCCTTGAGCTTTCCGGTTCCGGTATACAAATAGTTCAAGAAAACATCAAACGCCTCGCGTCCAACTTTTCCATAAGGCACCAATTCAGACATCAGATACCTCGGCTTCCCTTCCTTCACCGAATCCGGATTCCCTTTCTTGAAAAGCTCATGAAAGAACTGGCTCCTGGAAGCCAATATGCACCGGTGCACGCCCACCGGAACGCCCTCTACCATGATTTCCGCATCGGTATAGTCGGCAAACTCACCGTCAATCAAGAGCTTCTCAAGATTGCTGCTGAGTTTGCTCAGGCTCAGGTTATCAAGAGTTTGCCCGGGCTCAGAACTCGCCGAGGCGAATGCATTGTGGCCACTAGAACCGTTTGATATGTAAGATGATGAGGCAAAGCTCAACGATGAAGTGAGTTCATTCAGATTATCCATACCTCTAATTAAAAAAAATAACAATAATAATCTAATTCAGTTGCGAAGAAAATCCATTCTAAGCTCTAAAAAAAAAAAAAAAAAAATTCCTCCATAAACACTACAAGCATATCACAAAACAAACTCGATCTTCAGAAATTACCCACTAGCTGAAACATCATGAAAGTTCATAATTTTCTTACAAACAAGCCCTTTCTAAAACATACGAACTTTAAAACCATAAAAGATTTCCCAAAAAAATAAAAAGAGAGAGAACAAAGATTTACATACGAAGCAGAGATTGAACCGAGGTATCAGAAGCTATGGTTAAAGACTTCAGAGTTGACTCAGAAATGGAAAACCCTTCAGGTCTAAGAAGCTGTGTAATTCAATGAGACATGGGTTGGGGAAAACAGGAAGTGAAATTTCCAAGAAGTATTAAAAATGGGTTTTTGTTTTTTTGGAGAAGAATCTCAAAAGAAAATAAAGAAGGAAGTTTTCACAGTTTATCAGAAAGTTTGTGTTCATCTGATTGGTGGAGCCAAGGTTGACTGACCAAATAAAATAAAATAAAAAAACAGATAACTCCCAAGAAGGGGAAAAAAAAGAAAAAGAAAAAGAAATGATATTACAAATAAAGTAAAACAAACAAATTAGCAAACAGAAAAAGTAAAACAAAAAAACTCAAGGCACAGAAGCAAAAATATTCTATTTACACCAGACATTAAACAAATCTAATGAACACAATAATAATAATATATATAGATATACATATATATATATTTGTGTGCATATATAGCTTATAGTGTACGGGTGCTGTTTCTGACGTGGCCGTACAGTAACTATAACTATATGAAGGCTGTTAGATTTTGGATAAGCACTTCCTTGCTTTTGGGCCAGTGCCTAATTGTGTCCTCATTCAGTTGACTTACAAGGCTGTTTCTTTTTTTTTTTTTTTTTTTTTTTTTTTTTTTTTTTTTTAAGTTGTTCACCCTCTGGGCTCACTCTGGGGCTCTTCTCCAAACATGCCGATTCTAGTGAAAAAGTGAGAAGCATATTTTTGTTTCGGCAAGGAAAAAAAAAAAAAATCCTTTTAATTTGTGTTCTTCGTGGTGTGTGCATTGAATTTCTATTTATTCGGTCGTTATCAATTGTTGAATTTGCTAGGATTGTTTGGATACAAAAATGCCACTATCCATTTCTACTTGTAGAATATATAGGTACCGTTTTGTCGTTTTGTTATACATGACAGTTGTTCTGTTATAATATTAGATATAATAAGCCATTATGGAATCAGCTTTTTACTTGAAAAGAGACGCACATTATTACTCAATGTCCATTTTCCTTTTTTCTACAACCAGTTGGATTTTAGGATGATTGAGGAAAGACTATGTAGTAAAAATTTTGACGAAGACTTGTATAATGACAATCCATTGTAAACGTGGATAAAATAAGAAAATTGTAAAATTTTTAAAGTAAAATTAGAAAGGACAAAAATTTTAATGGGAGCAACTTCCATTATGTGCATGTTTTGGCATAATAAAACACGATTTACACCACCGTAAAGGTCCTTTAACACAAATTTAGTTACAATTACATTAACCTTTCTTTAGGGTAATGATGAAGCATTGGATCATAGTATCATTGCCCCCATTTAAGAAAATTAATAGTAAATAACATTTTTATGAAATTTTTCAAAAAATTAAATAGAAAAGTTTTTAAAATATGTAAAATATATGGTAAATTTATTAGGTAAATGAAAAATTTTATTAGGTAAATGACATATTTATATTTACCTGATAAATTGACGTAAATAAATCATTTACATTATAAATCTGATATTTACTTTAAATATTTTTTAAAAATATGTTATTTATTTCACGCCTTTTTTCAATTGATATACCATAAAATTATCGTCGAGTTGTAATTTACACTCTTAATTTTTAATTTTGATAATTTACACCATGAACTTATAAATATATAGTAATTTATACCCCCAATGATAATAATATTAATCTTTTGAAAGAAATTAATATATAATTTATACATGAGTTGTTAATTCATGACATAAATAATTATTTTTATATTTATTAATTAATAATCTATATGTAAATGAAGTATCAATTTTTATTAAAAAAATCAACATTATTTATCAATTGGGTGCAAATTGCTATAAATTTGTAAGTTTAAAATGTAAATTACGAAAATTAAAAATTCAATATATGAATTGTAATTTTATAATAAATTTAGGATGCATCAAAAAAAAAAAAAAAAAAAAAAAAAAAACCTTATTTCAATTATTATGTGAAAACTATGATTTCTCTCTCCTCCATATTTATCAGTACCATTCTCTTTGGAATTTCAATCCCATTTTTAGCTATGAAAAATGATAAGTAATCCTTTTGTCGTGTTTCGAGACAAGCATATTCAACTTAAATACCAACTAACGACCAACACAGAATTTCCTTTACTTGATATAAATGTATCCTTTAAACTTCTACAAATACAAAATCATCTTGGGTTTTTTTTTTGTTTAAATATAAAAGACAAAATCATAATATTATACTTCTGCAAAAATGATGCAACTATTAAATGGAGATAAGTCCATCATACATATATATAATACACAAATCAACATATGAACTAGTTTTCTCTTTCGCAAGCAATTTTAAATTAATTACACGTGGAATTGAGCTTCTTATCCAAGGAAGGACCACCACAAGACTCGATGAACTCCAACACAGCGGAAACCAGCTCCTCAACCCCAACACCGACGGCAGTCGTATCCACAACAATCCTCGGCACCTCACCGACATCGTAATCCGTACACCCACCGTACCCCTCCAGCAGCCTCTCAATATCCCGCCACGTGGCCGGCTTGTGCCATCCACCGCCATCTACGGCGGGTTCTCCTCCCTCGGAGGAGGCGGCGGCGCGGAGCTCGAGCCGACGGCGCCACTCGGCCTCGTCGGAGGGCTTGCACTCGACGATGAAGAGGCGGGCGGAGTGGGAGGAAGCGAGGTGGAGGAGGCGGTCGAGGTGGGCCCGGCGGGAGAGGGGCGAGTCGACGACGAGGCTGTGACGGAGGCGGAGCTGGGTGGAGGCGAGGCGCCAGATGGCGGAGTAGGAGAGGTCGTTGAGGAGGGAGAAGGCGTGGGAGGGGGAGGTTAGGGAGGAGAGGGTGTGTTGGAGGGGGAGACTGGAGTCGCGGATGTCGTCCTTGTCGAGGAGAGGGAGGGAGAGCGCGGCGGCGATGGAGTTTGCCAGAGTGCTCTTCCCTGTCCCTGGGTGTCCTTTCATCGCTATTATCATTCCCATTTTTCTCTCTTTTTATTTTCTTCTTCTTCTTTGTTGGTTTTGCTTTCTTCTTCTTCTTTTCCTTTGTTTTTTTTTAAAGGGAATTGTTCTTCTTGTTTTTGTCGCTGGATTAAGAATAAAATTGGGAATTTGGAGGGGGGTTTTGATTCTCTCTTTTTGTTTTGCTCTAACATAGCCTTAAGATTTGAATTCTAAAATTAAAATTTAGATTAACTGAACGTTTATTGAGTTATTTAAATTATTTGAATTAAAAATTATAAAAATTTAAAATATATTGAGAAAAAAATATCAATATTAAAATTATTTCATTTATGTAATTTAAAAAAAAAATTATTTCGTTTAAACTTATTAATATAAAATCATGAATTTTTAAAATTTAAGTTAAGAAATTATATGAATAATAAAATTAAAGATAAAAAATAAAAATTAAATTATAAAAATAGAATTTGGATTCAAACACTTTACTAAGAATTAATTCCCATGCCCGGTGGGACAAGGTTTTGGGTTCTTTTTCTTTCGGCCAAGACTTTTTTTTTTTTTTTTCACTTTATTCTTTCTCCTTGAATTTTTCCTCCTTTTGTTTGGGAAAATATATATATATATATATATATATATGATAAAGAAATATACAATCTTCTTACTTGCCGCAACATCATATGTCGTAATTTACCCAAAAAAAAAAAACAATAATCTAAAATTTTAACATAAATACTCACAAATCATATCACATAGCTACAAAGTGATCAAACAACCATGTTTGGGCTTGGCAGGCACCAACCCCTACTAAAAGGATTTTATAACTCAGATTAGCCAAAAAAACTGTCACCCATAGCCATAAAAGCTGTGAATACCCATAACTTTTTTTTTTTTTTTTTTTTTCAATATAACTCCCATTTATTAAAGATAAACTTCAAGCTTGATGAATTCTTACGCGAGTCTATTTACCTATAATGAATTTTTTTTAAAAAAAAAAATCTGATTACCTATAATGATTTTGCTCGCTTTCATCATATGTCATTTCTACGTGTAAACTTCTCGAGACTTCGATAGTTTTGGTTATCATGAGCTTCAACGGTATCTTTCACCTACTAAGTAACATAACAAAGACGGATCTTTCGTCACAACATAAACCCACAACATATCAAACGGTAAAACATTGAACATTTTCAGCCAAACAAGGCTGTTTCTTCAGGTACTTGATGAGAGTTTATGCAACTTGGCATAACTGAAGAAGGATCAGACAGAAATCAATGCTTTAGCCTCAAGATATTGCATTTAAAGAGCCAAGTATAAGTTCCATTTATAAAGTCTCTGAAAGTATATCAACGTAGAGTTTAGACTCTTGTAGTACCGAAAGTAACTACTTTCTTTCCCAGAAATTTCTTTTATCCTAACAAAAGGAGCTAAAATTCAGAAACAGAAGCATTGAAATAGTTACTAGAATCTTAAACAATGGTTAGCAAAAATACTGCGGCACTTGTTTCACCATATGTGTTCTAGCATTGAATGTCGAAAAATTGCTGCCATAAATATTTTAGCCATATTCCCCGCTATCCACACACCATGTGCTGGAGATTCTTGGCAACAAGTCCATCCTTTTAATCTAGTTTATATATCGTATACAACTAACTGAGAACAAGTTTCACCATTACCTGGCACCATTCCCTCGCCGCCGCTTATAAAAATCAGTCTTTGAAATGCATGGTGAACCTCCCTCTGTGCTGTCTGATCCATGAGGGTCGGTACCATTCCTGTTGGAATTTGAAGGGTTTCTTGAACGGCCACGGGAATGGGTGTCCTGGCGTGTTCTGTTGCTCATAAAAAGTGATTGGAGGAATTTGTTTGTGTTCTGCGGTGGCCCTACCTTCTCCGGAGCAGACTTGTCAATCTTGGTAGCATTTACCATTGAAGTCAGTGAATCCACTGGTTCTGTGGGCAGTGAGACCCCAGATAGACCATCATAAGATAAAATGCATGCTACGGCATATACTGAGGCCGCAAGAACAGGAGGCAGAATTTCATTTGGATGTTTAAGCTACACAGACAAAAGAACACATGGTCAAACCAAGAATCCGTATAAGACTTCATAAGAAACAAAATTAGCTCGTAAGCGCAATAAATAAGGCTTAATTCGTAGTAAATTTAAGTCATTTAAGTACCTTGAACAAGATTGCTGCAGATAAACGTTCCCTCAACACGTATATCTGAGCAACATCAAGTGCCCTTGATCCGAAATAAAGCCACCGGTCCACTACAACTTTGACCAAGTTCTCAGGTGATGACATGATTTTGTCTTCTTGTGCTCCACCTGACTTATTATCAATGTCTGTCATATCTCCGCTTTCATCGTCATCGTCACTTTCATTGTTGTCGTCGTCGTCACCTACATCATCCGAGGCTGGAGCAACAGCAATTTCTGTTGAAAGCAATAACAATGGCAGTGGCCCAATGATAGTACAGTTCCTAATGAACATACCACTATCTCCACGTGTTATTTCGTCATACACAACTAAGGGATGACTGTTTTTCTTAAGTGATAACTTAAAACAAGAGGACTTGGGATGTAAACGAACTTTATTGCAGTTAGCCGTATCTACAATTAATTTTCTCCCAATCTTCTGAGATGGAGCCAATCTCCCCACCATTGGATACAAACAAGCCATGACAACCGCATGGAGTATACCTGGGTCTCGTGCATTCAAGCTACAACTTGAGACATCCTCTGGAATAAGTCCATTGTGTATAAGTTCACTCTGGAGCTGCTTCCGCATTCGAGCCAACATTTGCATGGTTTTTGAAGAGATAAAATACTGAGAGCAAAATTCTTGTCCTTGCCCCCTTTCCTTTGCGTTCTTCCAGCACTCAAATGCAGCTACCACCGCCAGTTGATCACTACGACCTCCATACAATGAGGCAAGCTCAGCTTTACAGGCATCAGCTTTGGTTCTTTCATGAGGTAGCATGGGAAGAGTAAATGGGTCTTTGTAGTCCGCAGCACATGCCAGAGTCAACGCTGGGTCCAGACAGTTCATCAATATTGCAAAGAAAATCATCTTGCTTGTAACTGGATGAACAGGGAGAGAACCTAGCTTCTCTCCAAGCTCTGTAAGTTTTTCTTCAGGTGTCAGAGCCCCAATATCTTGAAGAACAGAAACTGCATTTCGTATGGTCTCGACAACCGGAGGATCCAATGTCTTCTGCAAAAATTCATCTACCTTACAATCTGGATCCAGTATTTTCACCTGTCAATAAGAAACAACACCAAGTGACGGATTTGATGCATCAAAAGTTGCCCGTCCATGTAAACTCTAGTAGATTAACATCTTCGGCCTCACAGTTTACAATTTAAAAAAAAAAAAAGGAACTTCTCCAGTTCCATGGACATTAAAACAAGGTAAGTTGCAGTTTGTTTCAAAACATCAATTCAAGTCTTTTTTATCAGTACGAGTGCGTAAGCATATAAAAGAAAGAGCATAAAGCAAACAAGACAACATATAACAAACCAAAAAGCATACTATTGAGGTGAGGAACCTCTGCTATTTTAGAACATCCACCAGTCATCGTAAAGCATACTCATTCCAGAACCTTAATCAGCAAGGATAATAATAATCTTGAGGAATGATTTTCGGTACAAGTGTCGGCAGCACAGTGTTTCTTAACATGTCGACCGTAAAGAGAAGCTACTAAACTCCTTTTTTTTTTTTTATTACTAATAACAATAAAAATATAATTCTCAATTTCTTTGTCCTGGCGTGTGAATGTCAGGATGATCTTGGGGGTCAACAAATAACTGGTGTCCCCATATTTTATTTCATGACATTAGGTTTCGATATCTCTACCCATCCACTACATGTGACATTCTGAAAAGGTAACAGGGAGATCTCCTAAAGAGGAGCGGCAAGACACTCCAGTCCTAAACATAAGACTAAGCTGCATAATTTGTTTAACATTACATGTAGGAAAAGATATGGGACGCATCACTGTTGCTAGATGATAAGTTTCGCATTAAAAATTGAATGAAAAATTTCAGCAACCATTTTTCTATTCCATTAAGCTTGAGGGTACATACATCTTACCGAGTTATCATAGAATTGAGGGAACATACAAGTTATAACCCACTGAAATCTAGGTCAAACATTGCTATGAAGCAGCAGTAAAATTTCACAATCTAGCTTCTGATCTCATGGACTAGTGACAACAAAATTCAATTAGAATACGGTAAAAGATAAGGGAGAATGAGTACCTGCAGACAAATTTCCTCAACCGGCATCCTCCTAATTTCAGGAATTTGATAATCTACAAAAGAAGCAACTTGAAGTTTGGAGTAAAGGTGATAACAGATTCCAGGCTGACAGCGACCGGCACGTCCCTCTCTCTGCCTGGCACTGGCCTTTGAGACCCAAGAAGATTGAAGAGTTGACACATGATTATAAGGATCATAATTTTTTTCCTTCATCCGACCACTGTCTATAACATAAACGACATCATCGATAGTTATGGCAGTTTCGGCAATATTGGTCGAAAGAATAATCTTGCGGCAACCATAAGGTAAGCGGTCGAAAACCTTCTTTTGCTCCGTGGAAGGAATCATGGAATGAAGAGCTAATATGTCAAATTTGGAAGTATCTCTGAATACACGGTTTGAGAGTAACCTGTCACGGGTTCTATTTATTTCATCCCACCCTGGGAGGAAAACAAGAATGGCCCCATCCTCTGAATCAGTACAAATTTTCATTAGTAATTGTTCTATAAGAACAACATCAATGAGTTCCGGATTCACTTCTGAAAGATATTTCTCAAGTAATTGTCGTTCTGCCACAGAGTCAGAAAGAGCAACTTCCACATGTCTTTTTAATATCTCAGCCGCTTTTTGCTGGTCTTCACGTTCAGCCAACTCGAGTGCAGTTAATCCCTCCTTGGTCTGTAATTTCCAGTCTGCACCAAAAGATAAGAGCATGCAAACTTCTCCAACCCTACCCTTTCCCGCAAACACCATTAAAGGTGTAAGACCAGTCGAGGAATGCTGGTAATTATACACTTTCCGGGTTCCTTCAGAAGAAACCAACTCTACAAGGGGATAAAACTCATCATTTGACCAAGCAATATTAATAGCTTCATCTAAAACAAGCTTATCTTCCTCTGTTAACTCAGGCTCTTCGCGTGCACTACATGATATACTACTATCAAGGTGATTATTGCCTTCTGATTTTAGGATGGAAAGTACATCCTCCAAAAAGAAAGTTCTAACCTGAAAAGAAGCAAAAATAAAAATATTGAAACTGAAATCAAAGCAGTCTAAACAAGTAGGTAAAATCAGTTTTTAAGATGTACAGGATAAGTGAACCCAGGGACTCGAATTATTGGGCAGCCACCAAAATATTGTGAAAAGCGTTCAGCATCAAGAGTGGCACTCATCATTATCTGCAGTATGTATCAGTATACAGACAATGTGTATTAGAGCTTTAAAATTGGAGATTTCCTACGACAGGTCGACCTATCACAAAGAATAAAAATATTAACATAAAAGATTTGAACAAACCAGACGTATATGAGGGTTTGAGGGAAGCATGTCTCTGCAAATTGCACACAAAAAAGAGAGAGAAGTTCCAATATCAGATCATCAATTACATAAGAACCTCCACTTCAGGAATTATGACACTTTAAAGTGATCATAAAAAAGCTCATACATAGCACACCTGATAATAGCCAACATGATATCTGAGAAGCGATCGCGTTCATGAATTTCATCCTGCAAAGGGAAAGCTTAGTTCACTACCTCATTATAAATTAGTCTAACCACGATTCATGCAATAAACAAGTAGACATTCGCGTATTGAGTTAAATAGGGAGGTCAACAAGTTCTAACAAATAAAGGCATCTCAATACCATTGGGCTCTGATCACTCCAATGTCTTCTAAAACCCTACGTTCAGCATAACTCCATCTTATGGTCAAGCTATCACATATTAATACATTATTACCCTATTCAACACAAGAAACCATCTTCTACATGCATATTCCCAAAGACAGCAAAGGCGCTACCCTCCAAATATTTCACTCTTTTCTTCATCATATTGAATGTTATTCTATGAATGCATTGCAACCTTCAATCCTGGTAATAACCAATTGAAATTGTCATCGTTATTCACGGTCAAGTTCTCGACAGTTAACATTTCTTGTTGAGTAGAAAAATATGCATCTTTGACTTACTGCAACAAAACTCTCAAGTTTAAAGGGGAAATAGAAAGACCAGTGTGAATTCTATATACATAGGTTCTCCATGATAATGAACTACAACGGATGCCTATTAATTTAGCCACTTCAAAGGGAAGCATCATGGCAGAGAAATTATTAGCAGCTATCTATCACTATGAATCATGGCAGACAGAATTTCAGCCTTCAAATGCAATTTTGTGAAAGCAAATTCTTCCAGCACATACACCCATAAGTAAGAATGATCGTGAGATGGATTCCGAAAAGTCATTAAAGGAATCTACACATGAAGCAAGAATAGTACCACAATAATGTGAGTCATCTGAGGAGCGCCTTTCTTTTTAGATCCCATTGTTGAATCCAGGTGGACACCTTTAGAAACTAGAACTCTCAAGAGAAGCCCATTTGTGCAGAACACAACTGATGAAGACCTCCCACCTTTACATTCTAACCGTACCTAGCATTGCCACAACGATTAAAGTCAATAAAAGCAGATTGTATTAGTATTCCATAATTAGCACGTAAATGAACACAAGACAAACAATGCTCAACAGAGCTAGTGTCTGCTTTAGCATGTTCATAATTGTAAATAAGGATTAATTACGTAACTACACCTCCTAGTTTTAATAATTTCTCAATTTATCCTTCTGTTTTTAGAAGCTACAAAGGTACCTTTGGATTTGAATAACTTATTTCAATTCATACCTCACATATTTTGCAAATGAAAACGGGCAAAACCACAAAAATACGTAAATAATCTATGAAAAGGATTGTGAAAACTATCTTAGTGTTTAAAAAACATACAAAAACCCTAAAACCAAACATGAATTTTTTAAAAAGAGGATATTGAATCTTATGTAAGAAATATTTTAGAAATTAATTTGATCTAATTAAGGGCATCTTTGTCTTTCCCCTGTTTATTCATCCCTAAAATACGAAAGATAGTCACTCTCCTGAATGCCTCCCACGAGACGAGGGTTGACGAGGGTTGGCAAGGGGTGGCGTCTGTAGGGATGAAATTGAAACAAGTTTTGAAAATGCAAAGGATACCTTTGCAGTTTCTAAAACCATAAATTGAGAGATAATTATAACTAGGAGATATGAATATGTAATGACCCATTGTAAAAAATAAAAATATTGACTTTCGAGGGCTGGATGAATTCAGAAAAACTAACACCATTATTCTATATCCACATTTTTTCAAATTACGTCAAGGCTCTTCATTAGGAAAATTATATCATAAAAATAAATGGACCAACAGAATTGGCTAAAAAGATAAACTCGCAATGTTCCACGATGTGTGCAGCAGTTGTCAAGACAAATAATTATTTCATTTAAGAATATATACAGCCGGAAAAAAAATAAAAAAAAATAAAAAATAAAATAAAAAACCCTACATCTGATAGGGTGGCCCTATAGAATATAGAGAAAATAGTGTGGTCATTTACTACAATTCTGATGGAACATAATGATGAATCCAAATTTTATCAATTCCTTCCCACCCATCAGATTTTTCAGGTGAGTGACTGAAGATTTTGTTTGAAGCTGCTTATGGAGAAGAAAAAATACATCTCCGGTTTGAAGTTCACAGCTGTTTCTCACATTTTTGTCAGCTCTCATTCACTAAGATTAGGAATACTAGCACAGAAGACCAATCACAGAAAAGATTAGGCATACTGGCACAGAAGACAAATCAGAGACAATATTACCTTGTATCCAATATTCTCGCCGATTTGTTCTCCTCTTTCATAGGCGATTCTCTCAGCAACTAGACATGAAAATTGCAAAAGCTAAGAACTTTTTCAATTTCAAAACAGCAGGGAAAAGCGAAAGGTTACAAAAACAAAGTAGGAACTTCAGTTTATAAAGCAGACAATAAACCTGACATGGCTGACAGACGTCGAGGTTGGGTACACACTATTTTACAAGCCTCACCCTTCGCCCACATATAGTCCAAAATATATTGCGGAACCTATGTGATAAAAAGAAAATAGATTAATAACCGCCAAAAAAAAAAAAACCAACAATATGTAAACAATAAAGCCATCAATGTAATCCAAATAACACTATCAAAAGTGAAAGAAGGGATTCTTCTTAGACAGGTCAGACAAACAAAATGAGAAAATAGGTACCATAAAAAAACACAAAGCAAAGAAGTGGTAACCTGAGTAGTCTTTCCACACCCAGTCTCGCCAGATATAAGAACTACCTGCTTGGAAAGAGGGAACAAATAAATGAAATGAACTATAAAGGAAGGGCATTCATCAAAATAACAGCACCACGAGACAGGTAAGTGTTTTAGAACGCTGAGAGAGAAATGGACGTATCTCTTAATCATTCTTATGCTGATACAGGAAATAACATGTCTATCTAACACTCGATAATGCATCTGCAATGTGAATGAGTGGATAGTTTGAAGAATAAGTTTAAGCTAATTGAAGAAAAATAACCTGGTGAGATTCAAGCGTTGATGTAATCACATCCCTGAAGGATGCAATTGGAAGCTTAGACGTCGTTTCAATAACCTGCGTGCATGAATTTACAAACCCTTAACACTGAGAAACGACAAAAATTTTAACCTAAAAATTGTAAGAACTATAACAAAAGGTCAAGCATCGTGTTAATTCATTAAGACCTGTCTCAACTTTGCGTCATTCTCTACTCTATAAGCAAGCGATTCCACCTTCTCTGCAATTACTTCCTTGCTCATAAACGGCTTAGAGAAAATATCGTCTCCCCACCGAAATACCTTACGAACCTTTGCACTAGCTTCCCCAGCCATCTCTTTACCCTCTTCCCCATCCTCGGGGGGGTATTGCATAAATATATCCTGCAATACGTCTTGTGCCTCCTTAGAAAAGATCAGAGAAGGAAGATCGTCCAATCCTTTGTTGGTTTTTGCCTTCTTTTTAATTTTGTAAGCAGAAAGACACCGTTGGTCACCACGCCTGTGCAACATTGGTTTATGAAGCCATGTTAGGAATGTGAAGTTCTTCTCATCTAAAGTCGTATTAATGCGAAACACAAGCTATACTTTTAGCAAAGCCTAAAATAGATAGACACTTACCCAGAACTCCTGGAAATTAAACCCAGTTTCTGGCATAAGCCATGCACAAAAGCGCGGTCGTGGGCTGTCAAACCAGCGTCAAATGTGTACACTGCAGTATAAGTTCACATACATTTAACAAACTTTCAATAATAGAAGCTCTCCAAGAATCAAAACAGTGAAGTAGTGCAAAAATTAGAAAGCCCTTTTCATTTTTTTTTTTTTTAACTTGAATGCCTGCTAACATATAATAAAACTTCAGGCCAAAACCAATCAATGCGAACATTCCTGGTTTTTTTCTCGAGCACTGAAACCAATTTATACGGTCAGTCATAATCTCTTGAATCTTCAAAATAGTAATAAATTTAAAAAAAAAAAAAAAAAGATATACAACTAATGTACATATCAAAATAGTGCTAATCATTGTTGATTACATCGCCAAATCCGAACACAAATCAAAAGAAAGAGCCTCTCGCAAATAACGAGAAGATAATCGCTACAATAGCCGATAACAAATACTTTTCTTTTCCATTTTCTCAGAAACCAAAGAAACCAACAAAAAGAAAAAGGGTCTAAAGTTGTTACCTTTGGCGTCGGAGGCTTGGAACTGGTCGAGAGCTTCGCGAACATGGATCCTAGTGGCTTCGGTGACGAGAGATCTTCCGCCTCTCTTGTTCTTCCTCGCCATTTATATGCTCCTTTCTTCTTAGAAACCTCTAGTTTAGAGATGTACTTCTCCTTTCGTTTCTCTCTGCCTCTTTTCTTTCGGCTGTTGCCCTCGCTGCTCTTCTCACCTACAACAATCGTGGGTGTGCTTGTACATGTCCTCTCGAAGACGTGTTTTAAGGGGATTTTAAGTCGGTATTTAAATAATATTCTTTTTTAAATCGATACTTATTATTATTGAGATAAATTCTATGACAGTTTCTTCTTTTTTGTTTTATTAGTTGAAAAAAAAAAAAAAAAAAGATGGAAGGAGTGATATTCGTATTTTCTATGGACTATATATATATATATATATATATATTTGTTTTTAAATTTAGGCTTCCTATAAATTTAATTTCAATTCAATTATACTTTTTTCATATTAAATTTTATCTTTTTTATAAAAAATTAATAAAATTTATAACTAATTTTTTAAAAATCAACCAACTCCAACTTAAAATTTTTATCATTAACTAACTTACCAAACGGAATTTCTTTTTTTTAAGTTGAAGTTTGATGACTTTTCAAAAACTAGTTATAAATTTTGTTAACTTTTCAGAAAAAAATAAAAACTGAAATAAAAAAATATAATTTAATTGGAGTTCAACTTAAATACCAAACAAAACATAAGAATATCAATTCTAAATCATTTTTTTAATACTAAACTTAAGTTGTTATTTTTTATTTATAAATATTTTTAAAAAATATTACATCAATTAATTATATTTATTAATAAAAATATAATAATTCGTTATAATATAAATTGATATTCAAAATTTAGTATTAGAATTGGTATAAACCTACTCATAACTCATAAGTGTTATCCTAAAAAAATGTTATTAAAAAAAGAAAAGAGGATGTTGTTCTTTTCATTTCACGAAGGATGTGTACGATTTGATTTAAAGTTTCTTGTCGAATGAATCATGAGAACAAGAGGTCTGTCCGTGGCCCTCCGCACAAAATTGGTTAGTTTAATGCAGTAAACGACATGTCGCTTAAATTTCAAGGTTTTGACTTTTATCTCGTTCAAGCTTCAAGTTGAAAGACGATGAATCATTAATTTTTCGAGAAGTTTGCGGTCATTTAAGAATATAAGCAACATATCGTTTTTAATTTATTGTTATCTCAATTGCTATAACCTAGGAATTAATATCGACTTGTCCTGTGATTACATATATAATTTAATAATAATATTATATCTAATTTTATCTAAAGGTGTAAATATCAAATATCTCTTTCTTAAGTATTAAAAAAAAAAAAAAAAAAAAAAGAGTCCATGGTGATTAAGGTGTCGTTTGTGTTTGTTGGAAATTGGAATGAGGTAATAATAACAAAACATTTTTCTTATATTTGATCAAAACGTCATTTATGTCTATGTCTACTCTTCATACCTCATATGTATTGCATGATATAAATCATATGATTGCGGTAAATTGACGTATAAATAATATGAGATTTCTTTTGTTTTGCAAAACAAAATTTCTTTTGGTTGTTTAGAATAAAACATTAAGAAAAATTGAAAAGAATGCCTAATTTGATCACCAATTATATAATTTAGCATGCGTCTACAACTTGTTGTGAAAAGTTTGGTATTACTTTTGAAAGTACCAAAGTCCTTTGCACAAAATATGATGAAATTTATGTGTCCATGAAAATTGTTAAAAAAATAAATAAATAAAATCATTTACACAAACATATAACTAAGCTTTTTACATTTGATTAGGAAGTTAGATTTTTTGTCTTTCTCTCCTACGTCTCCTTTTTACTATAACTAAGCTTTTGCTACAAGTCTTTCAAAAAAAAAAAAAAAAAAAAGCTTTTGATACAAGTAAAAGTACTTCTTTCAAAAGCATGTCACAAAAAAAAAAAAAAAAAACCAATAATAATAAAAATAAAATAAAATAAAATAAAAAAGCTTTTGCTACAAGTAAAGTACTTCTTTCGAAAGCATGTCAATCTCGAGGCCTGGAAATGCAAATCTTGAAAGACAAGGGAAACGAAGAAAGGATAATATACATCTATAATTATATTAAAAGAGTGAAGTATCTTAAAAATATTATTTAAAAATTAGTTAAATTATTTAATTTTTTTTGTGATAATGCTTTTCTTTTTTTTTTTTTAATCTTTTCTTGGTTTGTTACTTTCTTTTTTTTTTTTTCCTTTCAATTTTTTAGGGGGTGTTTGGTGAATGAGTTGAGTTTGAGTTGAGTTGAGATTTTTAAGTTTGAATAGTAATTTTTGTTGACTTTTCTAAAAAAGATAAAAAAAATTTCAGAAAAAGACAAAAATTGAATTGAAAAATTTGAGTTTAAGTGTGTCTACCAAACTCACCCTTAAAGTTGAAAAGAAAAAAATATATTTTTAAATATGTATTTACTTTTTTTTTCTGATTGCTTAACATACACATGTCAAGAAATATTATATCATTTAAACTTTTAATATTTATGTGTATAAATTATATATTCAATAATTTTAATATATATGTATTTTATACGTCTGAATTTCAACTAGTATATATAAATAGTACACTCCTCATAAAGAATGTTCATATGAAATTGGTATTTTCTCCATTCCAAGTAAATGAGGTTTTGTTTATTTTAATGATTCCTTTAAGAAAGCATATTTCAAGACTGTTGACCAGCCATCTACAAAGTACAAACTACCATTCATTCAGTGACCTCACATGAACTTGGATTGGGCTTGTGTAAAAACTGGACAGTGGCCCACAGAGTTCCAAGTGAAGCCCAAAAGAATGGCCCATTGGGCCCAACGCTTTCTCTACAAATCTATACATAACCACACTGAGTTGGTTTCCTCCACGCAAAGAGAACTCAGTCTGAGTTGTGTTGTGTGTTGGTGTTGTTTCTCTGCCCACAAAGGTACACCCAAAAAAAAAAAAAAAAAAAAAAAAAAAAAAAAGCTCTTCTTCATTTTTACCCATTGTTGATTGTTGGATTCTGAATCGGATTTCTGTTTCGGGTTCTTCGCCTTTGATCGGACTCGCTTCCGAAAGCAAAATCGCTTTCTGGGTATTTTGTAGATTTTTTTAAATTTTTTTTCAAAGATTGTTTTATGATTGCCTGATTGCCACTGAGAAATGGGTTAATTTTGTTGTTTTTTTTTTTCCTTACGATTTATGGGTTGGTTTTAGATTCTTGCTGAACATTATAGTTTTGGGTTTTGGTATGATGTTGAATTTTGAGTATCTTTTTTTATGTATTCTTGTGCTTCACACAGATTCTTGGTTTAGATTTGGTGTTTTCATTGGTTTATGCCTCTGTCTTGATTGGATTCTTGACTTTCTGCTTGATTCTGATGTGGGTTTTAGTTGATTGTTTGTTTCAGATTTTGCACTATTGTCATTGAAGCTGTTTATCTCCATTGCTTTCCTCTTTGTGATTATTATTATTTTTCTTTCCGTAGAATATAGTTCAAAGTTTTAATTGATCAATAGTTGTTTCTATTTTGCTTAGATTGATCATCTCGTACATAATGTGGTTCATAAGTTTCTCTGGTTCTTGAATTAATTGTTTCGCAGAGTGTGTATCTTTGAACTAATCGGTTCTTGATTCTCGAAATCTGAATTCTTTATTGGATTTATTGATTTGAGTTCCGCAAGTCTAAATTGGGGACTTGACATGTTGAAATTGTACTCTGTCTGTCTTTTGACATGAAGACTCTATCTATACCTGGTCTTAGTTGGAGTCTTCTTGATATAAATTGTCAATGTCATGAGTTATTGTTCTTGGCGTCCTGTCCTGTGATCGGTTTTGACGAATTATTCACTTAGGTTATTCTTGTACATACATACATTGATCATTGTAGAACATCAATTTGTCTTTGTTTCTGTATTTTGATAACAGAAAACTTTTCCTAAGATAATGTATAGTTTTGCTACCTTAAATTGGATATAGCTTTCCATGAGAGTGTGAATGTTTTAACAAACTGATTTTTGTGTAGTGGAAATGTGAAGTATGAACACAATAGAAGATGGTCTATTAATATTTTGTAAATGAGGATTCATCGATTAGTCATATCATGGAACATGGTACCTTGCTTCAGTGGACACGAGGGAAATGGAATGTGACTATTAAGATAAAGGGGTTTTCTCTCTTGTCTCATCTTTCGTCTGTGGTTACCTGTAGAAAGCTAGATTTAGGAACCAATCTAGAACTACTTACTTTGATTACAGTTACAAACTAAGGATTTTATCCCAACGTCAGTTAGAAAAACTCCTTTGCCTTGCCTTTATGAATTGTTTTATGCATTCTCTTGAGACATTAATAAACCATTTTTGTTTTGTTTATTGTGATCAAACATGGTCATGCTTATATGTAAGGGAAACTAATGATCAATTAAATTACTGTCTTATTTAGGAATCTACTTCTTGGGATTTATTAATCATTTTTGGAATCATCATCCTTTCTTGTTGCTGTGCTCCGCTGCATAATATATGGGCTGAGGTGCACATTTCATGGGAGGTGTAGAGGATGAAGAACCAGCCACAAAACGCATGAAATTGTCCATTGGGGAACTGAGGGGTCTTTCCAACGGCACATCTTCTGTTGAGCCTGCAGCCGGCTCTTCGAGAGGCTTGATGGCTCGGCCCCTACAATCTGCAGGGGACGATGAAGTTGTTGGTTCCAAAGGAGTAATAAAGAGAGTCGAATTTGTCCGAATAATTGCCAAGGCATTGTATTCTCTTGGTTACAAGAAAAGTGGTGCTCATCTAGAGGAAGAGTCCGGAATATCTTTGCACTCTGCTTCCGTAAATCTGTTCATGCAGCAAGTTCTCGATGGTAACTGGAATGAAAGTGTGACCACATTGCACAAAATCGGTGTACTCGATGAAAGCATTGTTAAATCGGCGTCGTTCTTGATACTGGAGCAGAAGTTTTTTGAACTTTTGGATGCAGAAAAACTCATGGATGCATTGAAAACACTGAGGACCGAGATTGCGCCTCTTTGCATTAATGGTAGTAGAGTTCATGAGCTCTCTTCATACTTAGTTGCTCCTTCATTTTTTGGGTCTTCCGGTCAAGGTAACGTTAGTAGTGTCAAGGCGAGGCCAAAGCTTCTGGAGGAATTGCAGGAACTGCTTCCCCCAACAGTAATGATACCTGAAAGGAGATTGGAACATCTAGTTGAACAGGCTCTTGTCTTGCAAAGAGACGCTTGCTTCTTTCACAACTCGATGAATGAAGAAATGTCATTGTACACTGATCATCGCTGCGGGAGAGATCAGATTCCTTCTCGAACTTTACAGGTCGGCAAAGTTTCTTCATTCTGTACATGTGTGTGTGAATTTGAGCAGGATGTGCACCACATTTGTAAATAGAGTTTTATATTTTGTTGTAATATTAATTTTGTGGTCTTGAACTCTTCTTAGTAATCCTGTGGAGAGTCATTACCCAAATTCGAGTGTCGGGTTTCATGGGCCATGAAAATAGAACTTTCAGTCTGTCATCTGTTTCTATAGTCCATCTAGCCATTATTCTGAAAGTAGAAGGATCTTGTAATAAGTAGTATGCCATTTTCTTATTCTCATGAACTTGGTGACAGACCTTAATTGTTTTTCTTTTTTTTTTTTTTTTTTTTTTTTCTTCTGGAAGAAGCATTATGCAAATTATCTATTGACAGACCAAAAAATCATTTTACTTCACTTTTTTTTTGTACAGGTAGTACAAGCACACACTGATGAAGTTTGGTTTCTGCAATTTTCACATGACGGCAAATACTTGGCATCATCCTCTAACGACAAATCTGCTATAATTTGGGAGGTAAAAAACCTTGCTTTGTAATTGTTCTATGATCTTCTCCATGCTGCCGTTTTCCAATATTATGCATCTTCTTTGTTATTAAGGGGAATAACTTTGAGTTCGTATTATTAAATTTGATTACACAGAGAACATGTTGAAATGTTTATAGCTCTACTCAAGGATTATGCTATAAATCTCCAACTTTTCTTTCCTAAATGTTTTTTCGGCTAAAAGTTCGTTGGGTGATTTCGCATCGTGGTCTACCCTTGTTCCGTTTCCGTTCTAGAATGTAAAAATTGTTCATGATTAACTTGTCAATTATTTCTGGAGACATGTATAGTATACAGCATAGCATCAACTATATCTAGACTCATAACGTTTCTTTTCCATTAATAGGTCGATGTGAATGGCGGAGTCTCATTAAAGCATAGATTGTGTGGTCACCAGAAGCCGGTGTCCTCAGTATCGTGGAGTCCTGATGACCACCAGCTGCTCACTTGTGGAGTGGAGGAGGCCGTTAGGCGTTGGGATGTTTCTTCCGGTGAATGCCTCCATGTATATGAAAAACCTGGTCTCGGCCTCGTGTCGTGTGGGTGGTTTCCAGATGGAAAATTGATATTCTCTGGTGTCACGGACAAGAGTATCTGCATGTGGGAATTAGATGGGAAAGAGATGGAATGTTGGAAAGGGCAACGAACTCTGAGGATCTCTGATTTGGAGATTACAAGTGATGGGAAGCAGGTTATTAGTATCTCTAAAGAAAGTGCAATATTGCTACTTGACAGGGAGGCCAAAGTTGAGAGATTGATCGAAGAGGATCAAACAATTACTTCATTTTCATTATCGAAGGATAATAGGTTCTTGCTAGTTAATCTTCTGAACCAAGAAATCCACCTTTGGAATATCCAAGGAGAAATAAAGCTTGTTGCCAAGTACAAAGGTCATAAACGCTCTCGGTTTGTCATTAGGTCTTGTTTTGGTGGGACCGAGCAAGCTTTTGTTGCTAGTGGTAGTGAGGATTCACAGGTAACCAATCTAACTACTACCATTCAAGTTTATTTTATTTTATTTTATTTTTTAAATTTGGTTATCATTTTCTTGTCCCAGTATTGTCAAACAAAATGTATTTGTCCATGTTCAAGTTTCATGGTCGTCTCTATCTTTTAAACTGGATGCCAAAATTTCATAGTCAATCGACTTATTAGTAAAGCATTTTCCTATAATTTGTGATGGGGTTCTTGTCAAGTACCTTTTTTATCCTGATACTTTTCCTTTTCTGCTATTAGACTTTTTGTAATCTTTTCAATGAGATCAGAACCTCATATTCCCGCTCATGAAGATGGCTCGGTAGCTGCACCAGATTATGCTTCAATTTTGAATGCACAAATTGCATATTTTTATTTGTCTACTTTAATTTTTTGTGCGCACATTTTGGTTTGAAACAGACAATTTGGTGCAAAAAGAAAATATGATTGGCAAAATCTTGTTTTGGGCTTGTTAATGGATGTTTCTTCAACCGAAATGCAGGTTTATATCTGGCATAGAGGAACTGGGGAGCTTATCGAGGCGCTACCAGGTCACTCGGGAGCGGTTAACTGTGTAAGCTGGAATCCTGTAAATCCTCACATGTTAGCGTCAGCCAGTGACGATCGTACGATTCGGATATGGGGATTGAACAATCTAAATGTCAAGTGCAAGGGTAAGGGTAAGGGTCCACACAGCAATGGCGTCCATTATTCGAACGGGAAAACTTGAACTCTTGAGGTCTATTGATGAAAGCATAAAATATTTGGTTACAACTTTCTCTGACCATTGCTCTTTTTTTTTTTCCTGTAAATAACTCTATCATCATTGTCAAAAAAACTCACAATCAGACATTTATATCAAACAAGAATGTGGACTATGAAGCAAGTTTATGATAATAAATCTACTGTTTCCATTTTCTATGTTTTCTTTAACTCAAGATATTTGTTCAAACTTTGGATTTGTTGGTTCTTATTGTGGAAAGGAGAAAAAAAAAGTGAGGTGGACTGATAGATTGTCTGGTTGTTAAAACATGCTATTGCATTTGCTTTACTGATTCGATTATCCATCCATATCTTTCAGCTATTATGTTTAATACATTTATATTTGTATATACATCTATTTATATAAAACTTGTATTGTTCAAGTAAAAAATTTAACCATTTTCAAATGTTCTCCAACGAAATATGGTGTTGCTCGGATAGAAATATGATAGAAAGGGATTATTCTTGTCTATGTCCTTAAATTTAATTTTGGAGTCCTCACTTTCTTACCGAAATTTTAAGACTCATTTTGATCATTAAATTTTGAATTTAACCGTACTTAACCTTTTTTATTCAAATTTCAGTTAAAAACAGACCGGAAAAAAAAGTGAGTTAAATATAATCTTGGGGTTTTGTTCTTTTTTTTTTTTTTTTTCTTTTCCAGAAATCTTAACAAAGTAGATGTATGTGACTAATTCCTCTGTATTTAATTGAAATTATGATAGAAGGGACACGGCGAGGGTAATGTTGAAATTCAAGGATAAAGTAAGAGTTTTTAAAGTTTAGAAGACAAAAAAGAAATAGCTCCAAAATTTAAGGGCATAGCTAAGAATAACCTTATAAATAATGTTTATAGAAGCCTTTTTGCCACAATAGAGTTTTTAAAGTTTAAAAGACAAAACGGGAATGTTCCAAAATTTTGTGGCATAGCTAAGAATAACCTTAGAAATAATGTTTATATACCAAGCCTTTTTTGCCTGTTGTGGCTGAGCTAAAAGAAGAGAGAGAGAGAGAGGAGATTTCATCTCATAAGAAGAAAGAGGGTCCTTAAATATACCACAAAACGTTTCAGTATGCACAAGATTACTCCAACCAACTCCCTCAATTATGATAAAACCGATTTTGAGACTCTTGAGGACGAAAACCAAAAGGAAAGAAAAAAAAAAAAAAAAAGAAAAAAAAAAAAAGAAAAAAGAAAAAAGAAAAGTGAGACTAGAGGATCTCAGGAGAAACGTGATCATATAATCTTAAGGTGATTTACATATACATCAAACTCATGATTAAACTTT
Organism: Ficus hispida; assembly: GCA_025413025.1. Lineage (NCBI taxonomy): Eukaryota > Viridiplantae > Streptophyta > Magnoliopsida > Rosales > Moraceae > Ficus > Ficus hispida. Next base: position 16,522,803 of record CM046365.1, on the reverse strand, counting down.
TAAGCAACACTGAAGGAATTTGCAGTGCTCTCCACGTACTTCCTGGCTCCCTTGAACCACCTCTTGTCTCCGGCTTGCGCCTTGCAAATGTAGAGCTTCCCGTCCTTCACGGTGGCCGTGATCAGTTGGTGCTTCCCGCCTTCATCTCCATCCGCTGTTCTTGTCAACACAGACAAGAAGTAGTACTGCTTCCCTGCGATCACCGGGGTCGAGCTTTCCAATATGTTTGCTGTTGCCACGGCATCCGGGTCAAAACCACCCTGCACCCATTTGGCTTGTTTACTTCACTCAAATTTCCATCAGAAAAAAGAAAAAAAAAAAAAAAAAAAACATATATCTATCTATCTACAAACTTAAAACGCAAATTTTCATATCTTCTTCATTCATCGGGACTCAAAAAATCCGTTACCTCGGCATCGGTTTTGCCAAAGTAGGCTTGTTTTCCCAGCAAATAGTCCACCTACAAAATCCCATGTAGGAGCTTTATGAATTAGTTGACCACACTAGTGCATTGCAAGGAAATAAAAGATTCATGGACGGACCCAAGAAACTTATTTAGAGAAGGGGCTTGAATTAAGCCAAATCTTATCTAGCAAACTTCCCTTTAAAAAAAAAAAAAAGTAGGGAGCTAAAAGAGGAAAAATGGAGAAAAATTACGATTTTTTTGGAAAAAATTCAACAGATGGCCATAGGCCGGGGATTGTGTCCTTGGGTGATCATGGTTGTCACATTTATAATGCATAAGAAGTGCACATACATTTATGGGTGTATATGTATATATCTAAAGATATATACCTTGGAGAGGAATTCTTCAGGGGAACCATAGTCAGTGATGGATTTCTTGTCAGTTGGGGTGACAGTGACAGCTACATTGGTGGTGGTGTCAAAGTTATCCTCGTATCTGAGGACTTGGCCAGGGTATTCCACCTCTTTGCTTGGGTTCCACTTTGATGGAATCGACAGCTTGAACCCATATCCATTGTATGGCAAGAAATCTGTGTCTGTCTTCGGCTTTCCAAAAATGTTGGCTGCACTTGCACCATCAATTTTTTTTTTTTTTTTAATGTTAAATTCACTAGAGGCTTTAAGATCTAGATGAAACTAATATAAGAGACTTTGAATCACGGTAAACTAATTAAGAACTTGTTAGCTTTAAGAGTTAATTTTATTATCGACACTTCAGATTTATCTATCTAGCTAACTGAACTAGTTAATCATAATTAATATTAATTATTCACATACCACATTCCATATCGATCATGTTTGTCTGTATCTTAGATCTTGTTTTTATCCTATATTTTCACATCCAACATTTCATATCTTTCATATTTGTCCACATGCCACATATCGTATCTATAAAATTTATCATCATCCTATTTCAGACATTTGATATAATTTTCACATTCGATGAATTTATCATTATTGTACAAGTCTAAAAGTCATAAAATTTTCATTTCCTAATCTTGAATATTTAGGTTATATTTACCAATATTAAAGTACTCATCTCTTTTAAGATATTGGCATACTAAAGAAAGTCGTGAAAATCTCATTTTGTGTATTGACTTTAAGATATGTTCTTTAAGATATTGTATTATTATAAAAGTAATCAAAAGTTTTTTTTTTCTTTTTTTTTTTTTTTTCAAGAGAACTTTGGTAAGACAAATCATAGAACAAACAAACATAAATATCTGGATATATATATATATATATAAAAGAAGAAGTGACATTTATAGGAATACCAGATTCTCCATAAGCAGCATCAGCAGGGGAGACCTTGGAGCCAAGTGCGGCAGCACCAACGAGGACAGTGAGGGCCAAACGGCGAGACATGGCGCCGCCATCTTCGTCGTTTACAGCCTGTTTCTGAGCCCGGCAAACCAGCTGAGCCGACCGGACATTGCCAACGGCTTGGCGCTGCGACGAGGAGGATCTAGCGGCGGCGGCGGTGAGAGCGTGGTGGTGAAGGAAGCAGGAGGTGGAGGCCATTGTTTGCTTGGCTAGCTAGCTAAGTTTGCAAAGCTTATTGGTTTGGTGTGGGAGCAAAGTTTTAACGAGGAGAAAGTGTGTGCAGTCTTTGGACTAATGTGAGCCAAGGAAAAAAAAAAATTGGCCCTTTTGGATGGTTGGTTTGTGTGATTTGTGAAGGAAAATGGATGGTTTTTGGATATTGGATGGGGCATTTTGGATTACATTTTTGATCTGGGATAAGGTTCTATAGGTTCTCATTGGGCCACGTGGCATCTCATGCATTTCCCATTTATTAAAAAAAAAATTTCCATGTCAAAGCAAACAGGCTGTTAGATTTTTTTTTTTTTTTTTTTTTTTTGGTTTATTTAAAGAATTAGGTGTTCACTGGGAAGTGATTTTCTTTCTTTCTTTTTTTTTTTTTTTTTTTTTTTTGGGTAATGAGTGATTTTTCTTTTGTTTTTTCATGTATGATATGATGATGCACGTGACAATAGAATTGGGCTTTTCAATTTCTACCGATAATTAGAGTTTTTGAAGGTTTTACATGTCTTAAACGAAATTTATTGGAGTTAAATGTTGTATCCTTGTTTAAAAAGAAAATCATTATGTTTTATTATCATAATAATATATTGTTTTATATTTTTAAAGAAGAAGAAGGATGGAAAGAACTAGGAAGGGGCTATCAATTTTGGGTACTTAAAAAGATTCGAAATTTGCGTGAAAAACACAAGCTAACTATGTACATGCAACGACAGAGGAAGTAGTGTTATACTCTGTTTTCGTGTAGTTTCACATATTAACCGAGTACTTCATCTAGTGGAAAGATAGAAAACTTTTAATAAAGACTTTACAAAAATAAATAAATAAATAAATAAAATTTAATTGATAAGCTAGGAATGTATACGAAATAAACTCTTCTAAAAATTCAGGGACATATTAAGTTAGGGTATAAAGTTCAGAGTCATTTAGAAAGTGATCATATTATTGAATCTCAAAGCATATTTACAAGACTTCTACTGAAGTAGGTGCCTAAATCTGACCACTCACTGTAATTTCCGATTTATTATTATTATTATTATTAGTTAAATTAATAAAAATCTAAACTCTATACTTTCTAATAAAATTGCATGAAATTATCGTTTGAGTATACATACAATCACATAATTTTAGATTTATTTGCTGCTGACGAAAGGTATTGGGTTGGGCTTTTATTTGAGAGATGAACGAAGTATAGCTAGATTTTCAGACTGTGGATCGTCTGGTTAGAACTTGGAACCACCGGAAAATGTAAAAACAAAAGGAAAAAGTCAAATGACACCAGTGGCATTTTTACAATAATATTTAGAATTTTTGGCTGATAAAAAAATCTGATACTGGCCTCGTAATCTTTAGGTTTTTCGGTCCGCACAAAGCAGGGACATTATACTAAGAATGATAGTAATCAAATTCTTATACCAATTTTTCTCTATCATCCATCTAGGGACTACCCTACTTGTAACGACCTGACTTTTTGGATCACTAACTATCTTACTTATTATTAGTTAATGCAGTCTTAATACTTGTTTCTGTTTGATATAAAAAAATGCATAATTTTTTTTAAATACAGATTATACTTGTATTTGAATAGTTTAATAAACTAAAATTTTAACTAAGTAAATTGAAATTTCTAAATAATAAATATCACATTCAAATTCGTACTTAAATAGTATTTAAAAAGTTATAATGTCATACGAGTTAAAATGAATGACTTTATAGTTTTTAAGTACTCTTACTAGTTTAGTAGTTCCAAAATATTAAAAACATAATTTTAAAGATAATCAATACTAAATAATTTAGGGAGTCTAAATACGGAAATTAAATTCGTGGTGGTATCCCACTCCATTCCTTCATCGTCTTTGCATTGCTTCGCTAGTCTACAGACATCTAAATGGCGGACTACTTACTCGTGTTACCAATAGCACAAACACACACATATGAGCTTTCGCTTAACAAGTACAAACTATATCTCACAAAACATTTTCATAAAATCATATCGTCACACATAACAACATGAATGTTCAAAAATGCATATGATTTATGTGTATTCAATTATGCTTCATTATATACGTGTTTTGTATAGTTAAGGGTCCTTATGTCGTACCCATATGCGTGCAACCAATGGGGAGTTGGGGGAGCAACCCTCAAACCACCACTAAGGTTATAACTTATAACTTTCGTTCTTATCATATCCTCTCACTAATTGGATGGTGGTACAATACTTATTCTTATTTTTCGTTAGCGTCCTTCTTATTAATTGTGACAATGTGAAGATTTACATGTCAATATGCATATATCATTATGGTATAAATATCTGTGAGGCATGTCGATCATATTAGTGCAAAAGAAATTATGCACGTCAAATATTTAATCAAAGCAATGCATATAATTCTTATATTCATCACTTCATCAAGGCGAGTCATTACAAATGTAGAGCATCAACAAAGAAAAACATTTTGTTTCATGTTGTAGATGAAATTTGTACTTGCTTGTCTTATATGCTTAAACTTCTGGAGTTGTATCTCCTGCTATGTAAGTTTAAGAAATTATCCTGATTTAACAATATCTCATTATTAAATATAATCATAATTATACTACTTTATTTATTTATTTATTTATTTTATAAATTAAAGAGAGCTTAATTTACTTATATCATAATTAAACTTAACAATTAATTCAAATTAATTATTAAGTGTTCAATAAATTTTTACTAATTATTACCTAATTAATTTAATTTTACTTAATTAAAGTTTATTTAATTTAATTGATTAATTAATCAATTAAATTAATTAATTAACTTATTAACTAACTAATTAAGTAGTAGTTAATTATTACTTTATTTAATTGAATAATTACAATTAAATTACATAATTTTAATTGACTAATTAATAATTTAATTATGTTACTTAAATATTATTTATTATACAATAATTATCAATTATTAATTCTCATATTAATAATTAATAATTACATTATTCTAATAATTAATATTTGATTAATCTCTAATTAATCATTCATAGTAATATTAACAATTATATAAATGATTAATGATTAATTAATCTCTAATTAATCATGTATTACAATTATGTAGTTACTCAACATAATAATCTTTTTTACACAGCTAATTATCACTTATTAACTCTTATGATTAATTAACTAATATTAATCAATTTATTAATTACTTTATTAATTACTAATTAACTTTCTTAACATAATTACATTTTGTTATGTATTTGTTAGTTTATTTATTTATTTTTTAAATAATTAATCAATCAAGGTGACAATAGTCACCTTAAGTGTATGTTTTCCACCTAGTATTGGGCTTGTAAGGCTCAATACTATTAGTTATGATAATTTAGTTAGGCTAAGGTAGTCTCTTGGTATATGTCGATTAATCTTTTAGTGTTCTTTATCTTAGTGCATTTGAAACTTGTGATTCAACTTGATAAAGTTAGGATTTTTTACATTTAATACCAACTCATTCATAAATAAATATGTCCATATGTTATAACTTACCCTTATGTTACATTTTAATGTTTAATCATTTTGTCGGTGTGTGATTTTAATTTGTAAGATTTATTTAAATTTGAGTGTAATCCTGTTTTGGACACTTGATAACTCATTGGAAAGTTTGAAGTATCTAATTTTTGTCTTTATGTTTTTTTTTTTCAAGATTTTAAACGTTTCAAACATTAATGTGGATGTTTCCTCAGTGTCTTATGGTGAAATATTAGTTTACCATATTACAATATAATATTATGTGATTTATTAAAATTTATGTATATATCCGTTTTAAACATATGATAACTCATTTTGAAGTTTGAGATGTCTACTTTATAGCCATAAAGTTCTTTCCTTTAGTATTTGAGCTTTTCATATCATAAACTTAGGTTATGTTCCTGTTGGTCCTACATATATACCATATGTCCAGATTTATGGGTAAACTTATAAAAATCATAACAATTCATTTACAAGTCCAAATAATGCAAAAGATATGTTATTGGAAATTTATAATGTCTAGTTTATACACTGAGAAGTTTTGTAAAAAATTATGGTCTATGGTCCCAAAATATATAAAACATATGGCCAGTATAGGTTCTAGCAAAAACTCTTGGTTCGTGGTCCAAATTTATAAAATTCACTAAAAACTTTACATTTATCAGTTTGAGGAGCATGATATCTTATTAGAAAGATAAAATAATATAGTTTTCAGATCTATAACTTATAATCCAAAATTTTGATACTAAGGTTGGAGTACATAAAACCTATGGCTAGACTATACCCCAGAAGTTCCTTTTCTCTCTAGTTTTGTGTTACAATTTTAAATGCATATAACTTTATACATACAAAAGAAAACCTAGTGATTCAAAAGTCTAAAATGAAGTTTATCCTCTGCAGAATCTTATCATATAATTTATTTTTCATACCAAAGTTTATAATGTATGCCATATTACCACAACATCTACAATATCTAAAAAAGTTTGTATATTTTATTAAAATGCTCCGTGGATCCTTTAAGATCTTGGACCTCCAAAATTCTTCTCAAAACCTTTTCTTAGATAATAAGAAGTCTAATATTAAGATTCTAACTAAACATCATGCTTTAGTTTTCTGACTAAAATACAAAGAATACCACTGAGTTACCTTTAGTAATACACCCTCTAACTCTGCTTCACATTTCTTCGAACTTCGTAACAGGGTTGCTTGAAGTTTGAAAATGGAGAAAGGAGGGTGCTGGATGGGTGTTGGAGATAGAGAATAGTATTGGTATATTTTTTTTGGAGCTTGGTGCTGGCTAGAGACGATAGGATTTTTGAGCTTAACTCGTATGAGAATAAAATGAGATGTTAGGAGCTTATTTTTAGTCAACATTTGCTTTAAAGAAGCTGTATTTTAAGGGGTAAAAATGGAAATTTTTTTGTTGTTTCTCCCCTTGTATTGCCACCACTTAGGGGAGGGACTTAGTGTAAAAATTTTGTTCAACAAAGTAGAGACAAGGGTCACTTGTCTCTTCTTTGTGTCATATTGCCAAAACAAGTCATTTCATCTCTTACATGAGGTTATATGCATGCACCACTTTTTCCCCCCCTCATTTATTCAAATTTCTTCTTGCTTTTGATCACAAAATCTGGATCCCCCTTTGGTTTTTTTTTTTTTTTTCATTTTTATTTTGTTTTTCTTTCTTTCAATTTTTCCACCATTGATCAAAGGTTGTCATCCTTATTCTTATCAATTGGATCTTCCATCACACCAATCCTTACCTTAAGCTTTCATTGGTTACTTATTATCCAAAGCTTGGCCATTGATTTGCCTAGGATCCTTTAACATAAAATCTACATCATTGATTTTAAATCTAAGCATAATTCTTAATCAATCTTCCACCTTTGGATTTTCTAAGAGTAAATCGTAATTATTCATCTTCTATCTATGTGACACATTAATTTTCTCAATCATACACTCAAAACTTAAATGTTGATATGACCAAAATAAATACTAAGGTCATCAAATTAACCTACTAATGAAAATCAGGGTTCTTTCCTAAAAAATTAATATTTATCCATCTAATACGACATAATTAATTTTTTGTATAAATTTATATATCATTCAACTCGTCTTCTATGTATCTATAATTTCTTCTTTCAATAGAAAAACTCAACATTGATAGATTATCGATAGTATCATACTGATGATACATATACAATCATTCATGATCTTGAAATTTGATATTCATCAAAATAATTCATAAGAAGTATATTAATAAAGAAAATCCATAAAAATAATTTATTAATCAAAGTTTATGAATTTCTAGAGCGTTACACTACTCATCAACCTATGCATCTACAACCATAGTTAGAATGGAGACTTTACAGGAGATAATAGGAATATAATCTGAGTGGACGTAGCGGAGATACTTAATAAAAGGTAATCAAATCTCTTTGTCATTTCATCTATCCTTGTGAAGGGTAATGATATTTATAATTTATACCAAGGAAAATAGCTATTAAAGTTAGACATTATTATTATTATTATTCTCGTCGAAACCAATTTTTCTTAGTTATTTTGATTGTGGGTAGACAATATTTCATTAGGGTATATTTATTGCTGTATGTTTCTTTTATGAGCATTTAATCAGGAAAATTGACATAATTTCATTTTAAAAAAAAACCTGAAGGATAAGAAATATATGTTAGTATATATTAGAAAGTTTTTTTTATCCTAAGAGAGAATCTCAATTTTTCTTCTCGATTATAAAGTCAAAATAGTATCTTCTTGTTAATTTTTCCTAATAAAAACAATTGTACGTGTCCTCCAAATTTTGAATCCAAAATTTTTTTTTTCTTTCGGTAAAATTGTAAATCCATCAATTATCCAATTAAGTAATGGGGAGGAATCATTATTTGTAACTTCCAGTCTTTCCTATATAAAATTAACCTGATTTTTCTTCTCCAACATCTCTATTGTAAAGACCTCATATTTGACAAGTAATAAGTTTTCATGATAGTAATAAGTTTTTTAAACCGTTCGATTTTACGATTGTTATTCTCACACTCATATAATTTATGTTTATAATGTACGATTCTAATCATTAGATATTTAATTCTTCCATTTAAAAACTTGTATTATTGGTTGCTTATCATTATTTTTTTAGTAGAGTTTTTACCATGGTCATTTTTCATATCAATAGAAATCTCTTATCATTAATTTTTTTAAATAGAATTTTTATGATATTACGGTCGTTTTTCATATCAATAGGAATTTTTGGGTTTATTATTTGACTAATTACTCAACGATCTGATTTAATAATGCCTATATTAAAATATCTATAATATGCATCATATAACTATTTCCAATTTTTATGATATGCATCATTTAACTATTTTCAATTATAAACTAAACTGTTAAAAAATTTAGCCTAACAATTAAAAAAATACTGATTAATAATAAAAACAAAACAATTTCTAACATAAATTTTCTGAAAAAAAAAAAACCCCCATAATTATTTTTTAGTTTTTGGATAAGTATTATTTTGTTCTTTCTACACTTTCAAACAACAAACAGCTTACAAACTAGTCAAAAAACACCGACAGCGGAAAGAGATCTGAACCGTACGATTAACTTCATCTGTCTTAGACTTGACCTTTCCTAAACATTGATAGACGGTCGAGATTGGGCGCAGGTTTGCCGAGTCCGTGTACAACATCTTTTCTCAAGCTAGATTATATTTCTCTCTCTATCTCTCACAGCGTCATCTTCTTCTCGAACTCCCTTCGCTGTTACAGGTACGACCTCTGAAGCTTCAATCCTTTGTCTTTCTTCGAAATCCTATGTTTCTGTTAGGGTTTCCATGTCCGATTTCTTTTCGTTTTGTAATTGTTGGTTTCGATTTGTTTTTGTTTTTTGTTTTTTCTTCTTCTCGGCTGTGTTTCGATTCAGTACAAGAATGCGTGATTCATGAAATTATCGCCGAATTTTTGGCGAATTTAGCAAATTTTTATTGCGAAATCTGTGGCTATCGTGAAAATGTTTCTTTCTTTCTCTTCTAATTTTTTGGGTTGCTTGTTCTTGGATTAGTTAATTGTTGATCTTGAATTGTAGCTGTTGATTGGAAATTTAAGCATTGAGCTAGGTTGAATCTTGATGGGAAAATGAAGTTGGAAATTTGCTCGTGAGTTCTATAGGATTATATGTAGCTGGGAGAATTTAAGGTTTTTTAATAGATTTTTATGTGATCGAACTGTTCAGTAGAGAAGGATAAGATCGAATCGGTTGCTAACAATATGGTGAGATTGAATAGTGACGAAAGGACGGTTTTTGCAGACGTTTTGAAGTCCAGGGACTGGGACAAGGTGACACTAGTGACACGGTTCGGGGGCATTTTTAATTTTGATTAATATTTTTAAGGACCCTCTGGGATTATTGAGTTGAGCTGCATTACCTGCATCAGTTTGAACGAGATAAAACCAGTTATGAAGTCGATTTTTCCTCTGGGGGGGAATTGTTTAAGGGTTGACTCTTGCAAGGACTCTCTTTCTTGTAACATTCATTTCTGGGCAATTCGGTTTTTAACTTATATGCAAATACAATCGTGAAGGTGGGGTAGTGGCAGCTTCCGAATGTGAAAACAGCCAAGGGTAAGCCTTATGGGAACGCATATTTTGTTGCGAAAGAGGGCTGGGAGGGGCAATTTAAAAAACATTGGAGACACAAGTACAGAGGTGGCATTCTTTGTCTTCTTCTTTGGAGGTGGATCTAATTGTTGAAAACATTAGAGGCATTAGTATAGAGATGGGATTGTCTTGGGTGTCTTATCTTCCTCGTCTAATCTAATAAAACAATTCATGTCTTCGTAATTATTGTGCAACAATTTAAAACTGATGTAGAACTTTAGCGTGGAGAATTTCATACAAAAGTAAGCTGTTTCCTTTTTCTTTTTTTTGCTTATAATTGCGTTATGTTTCAATTGACGTTTTGCTTAGTGTGTGTCAATTTGTAGCAGTAATTCCTTTATATTCGCGTGCTTGATTGGCCACTTATGAAATACTAAATCTGACAAATTTTATTCTATAGTGCCAATGGTTAAAAAGTGTGAAGAAATAAGACAATCTATTTTGTCATTGAGAAGTGATGCATTTCTAATAACCTGCCTCTTAACGTCAAGATATACTGATGCTTTTAATTCTCAATAGGCTATTCATTTAGCTCTACTATTGTTAACTGTAGTAAAGGAGTTGCATATTACAAAACTAATTGTGACCAGTTCTGTTTTCAGGATTTTCTTAAGGAAGAAGTGATTTAATTCTCGAGAGGAAACTCGTGTAGTATTCTTCTCTTGATATCCTCTCTCTCTCTGTATTAACTCTGAAGGCTAGAAGCCTGAAGATCTAGAAACCTCAGCTCTCTTATCGCTTAGAGACATACGGGTACAGTTTTCGTCTCCAACTTTCATTTTATTCCAATCAGATCATTCATCCAAAAATGGATCTAGCCTCAGAAGAGCTTCAGTTTATGACAATACCAGACATCCTCCGAGAATCAACCTCAATCCCCAAGCAGTCTCCAAAGACCTTCTACCTCATTACGTTAACGCTTCTATTCCCTCTCTCTTTTGCCATCTTGGCCCACTCCCTCTTCACCCACCCACTCCTAGCCCAACTCCAGAATCCATATGCTGATCCGTCGCAGAATGGTCATAGGTGGACCCTTCTCCTTGTCTTCCAGTTCTGCTACCTCATCTTTCTCTTTGCCTTTTCACTCCTTTCCATTGCGGCTGTTGTCTTCACCGTTGCCTCTCTCTACACATCCAAGCCTGTCTCCTTCTCCTCCACTTTTGCAGCCATTCCAAAGGTCCTCAAGCGTCTCTTCATCACCTTCTTGTGGGTCACCCTCTTGATGGTCGTCTATAACTTAGTCTTTGTTGGTTTCTTGGTTCTCTTGATCACAGCCATCGATCTCCAGAATGCATTCTTGGTCGTCTTTTCATTGTTGGCCATATTCTTACTCTTCTTGGTGGTCCATGTCTATATCACCGCGTTGTGGCACTTGGCCAGTGTGGTTTCAGTTTTGGAGCCCATTTACGGATTGGCAGCAATGAAGAAGAGCTATGAGCTGCTGAAGGGGAAGACTCGGGTTGCAGCAGTGCTTGTTTTCGTGTACCTGGCAATTTGCATGCTCATTGGGGGCATATTTGGGGCGATAGTGGTGCATGGAGGGGAGAAATATGGTGTCTTTAGGAGGATTGTGGTTGGTGGGTTCTTGGTGGGTGTGCTGGTGATTGTGAATTTGGTGGGCTTACTAGTGCAGAGTGTGTTTTACTATGTTTGCAAGAGCTACCATCATCAGGGGATCGATAAGAGCGTTTTGTATGATCACCTTGGTGGGTACCTCGGAGAATACGTGCCTCTGAAAAGCAGCATTCAGATGGAGAACTTGGATGCCTGAGTAAATGTCATATTGTTCATGTTTGCATTTATGTCCAAATTTGAGTCGATGAAATAGTGTAAAGAAAAAATAATAAAAAAGACAGGAAAAAACGGAGGAAAGAAAACAACATCTAAATGCGTATGTGGTGGTGTTCTTGTTGGCAGAAACTAAATTGTATGTTGTTTTTCAATTATCTTGAAAAAAAAAAAAAAAAAAAACAAGAATAATATCTTGTAATCCTTTTATTTTAATCGCATTTCTCAACTAGATTAGCATTGTACAATCTTGAACCTCAGGGCATTTTTAAAAATTGAACTTGTTTCCCAATGAAGGTTGGAATTTTTGTTTTTAAATTGTTTTCTGCAATATTTAGGTGTATTAATTTCGTCGAATAAGCTGAAAAATCTTGAAGTTATAATTGAATGGTACTTGAATATTTGTCTGTGCTTCTTGAATTTGCCCAAGCATTATTTCTAATTTGAAGTTTGAACTTGGCTTGATATATTTGGCTCGATCTATTGCAATTTTCTTTTCATCTCACTCATCATTATTTCTAATTCGAACTTGATTAGGGGATTTAAACTCTAGACATAACCCTTCATTAATTTTAATCGATCACTTCTCATCTAATCATGCGTGGGGATCCCACTCAATTTATAAAACGAAGAAAGAGAATGTCAGTCTTTACACATTTTGATATTGATTTCAAGTTAAATAGAATGAATGTCACAAATTATGAACTTAGAATAATTGATAAAAGTTTGAGCTGTTTACCGTTTTGCTTTCTAAGTAAACACTAAAAATCAAAATTAGTATTTCTCATTTTTTTTATTTTACTTTTAAATCTTAATATATTCTTTTACGTTTTGATAAACCTAACGACAATTTTGTTGATAGAATCGATTAGAAGGCCAAAGTTGTTAGCAGACATAAGAGTATTATTGTTGGGTCACGTGCTTCCCACCACTAGTCCAATACCAACCCCTCAGGAAAAAAATAAAAATAAAAATAAATCTACAGAGTCCACATCATGGGGTTAGACTTAAAATATAATAAAAAAAAAAGCTTTTTGGCCTTTTACAGCGCATTATTATTTATCAAATGCACTTCATAATATCAGAATAAATTTCTTCTTTTAATTTGATTTTTTTTTCTTTTTATTCAAGTTTTTCAACTAGCTAAATAAATACGTTAGCACTTATAGACACCATGATGTTGACTAGACTTATCCTTATTTTCTCTTTTGGCTGAGTAGCCAAAGTTATATATATATATATATATATATATATATATATATATAATATATATCCAGAAGTTGAAGCAACTTGTTTTGACAGGTAGCATATATTTCAGTGGGGTCCACGTGAGCCTAAATCCTATAAGGACCAATCTCGCGTGAAACCTGTGCTAACAAAACGTCGATCTTTGTAATCGATTTGGTACGCATTTATTTGCTTCTGTGTATATTTAAAAAATAAAAAACAAAAACAAAAACAAAAATCCTTGCAAATTTAAACTCAATTAAGCCTAATAAATATTATCATCAAGTTGTTTTTAATTTTTCATTTAATTTGTTTATTTCCACATCCAAAATCATTGTTCCATAAATAAATAAATAAATAAAAGAGTTGCCTACCGTTGACCTGTATTTCAACTGATAACCTTTGACGTGCAGCCATAAAGACCAAGCAAAAAGCCTAAGGCATTTTTATAAGCCTAATCTCTAGAAGCCCTCCAAATAATAATAATAATAATAATAATAATAATAAAATCTAGCAGTCTCTTTTGAAGTCAAATTTTCCTCATTTCTTATGGAATTCATGTTGTAGGTTTTACTTGTACTTGGCATATATGTTTTTTATGTATTGAATCACAACGGATCATAATAGAAAAATTAATATACAAACGATTGAGGAAATTATGACCGTTCAAGATTATGTTCTATCCTTTACTGCTCTATATTAAAAAAAAAAAAAAAATACAGAACATGTACTATTGATGTAATAGTTTTTCTTTGAGAAACTTCCATAGTGAGAAATATGCACTGATGCTATTGGTTTTTGGCAAATCATAGCACAATTAAAAAGTATTTAAATTATTGAAAATATGGTCTATATAATAAAGATAAGGTTTTTTTTTTTCCCTTTTCTTTTCCATGCACCGCTAGAAAAAGTCTCCTTTTTTTTTTTTTGGGTACGCCACCAAAATATTATTTTTCTTTTTTATTACACTTTTTCAAAAGACATAAAAAAAGACATCAACGTTGATTATAGAGATCACTTACAAGTAGTTCACATTTCGTACACACTCTTTTTTTTTTTGGGTCAATCTTAGACAATCAAATGAAAATTTTAAATGTTTTATAAATATTCAAACAACAGTTGAACATCTATCATTTTTTGAAAAATTTAAGAAATAATTATACAAAAGGTCCATTTTAGGATCTCATTTTAAAATATTTATTGTTTAACAATGTTGCGTATATATCTATTTTTTAAGAAATAAATTGTTGGAAATGCCTTAACTGTGAAATATATTTTAGTTGTATTTCATTTATTTTAAACTGATTAATTATATATTTAAGGTTTTTTCATTACATCTTTGTTATACTGTCCTAATCTAGATTTACATATTAAAGTAAATATAAGCAAATATGGTTTATTGACTACTTGGTGTTTAAACTGTTAGAATATTACATGCAATGGATTTTTATATGAAAGACTACAACGTTTTAAAATAAGCAGTCTAAATTTATAGTCGTTTGTCTTAACTATTTGGAGAGCGCCGACTCCCAAGTAGAGACATAGATATATTACTTAGTGGTGGTGATATATTGGACTAGACTAAAATATAATTAATCTATAAGTCCACTTGATTAGATTAATTCACTTATTATACGATAACCTTAATCTTGAGTAAGTAAATGACTTCATGTTTATGACTTGTGGATTTTGGTGTTCCAAAGGTTGAAGTGTCTCGGAGTAATAAGTTATTAGATCGGTTCGGTGGGTACATTATTTATATTCGATGTGAGCTTTGTTTATAGATATGAAATCATAGTTCCCATAAAGAGTAAATGTTATCCTTTTAACGGCATTATATATGACGCGAAAATGGATGAGGCCTTGGGTTGTTTGCTGGGCAAATGACTAATTATTCACTTTAGGTGAATAATTATTTTCCTATTGGATGTATAATGGATCTTTAAAATAGCGTAACCAAAAGGTTGAAAGTATTTTGACTTTAAGTTAATCATGGATATCATATGAGGGTATTGCATATATGATAAGGTCATTGGACTGCAGCTATACACTAGCATATGTAATACGGTGTATGATTGGGAGTGCAATTTCAGGTTTATAGTTGTGTGACTCTGAAAATAATAATTACGTAATTAATTTATTTAGTATAAAATAATTAATTACATAGATTATTAGAGCCATGTTATATATTTCTAATTGGTCCCTTTAGTCGCTCAATATAGTTCCTTAATAGATGATAATCAATTGAGATATTCATTATGATTTTAATTCTTGAACTTAGTGAAGAGAAAAATCTGGATCGCCTTCCACAAGGTGTAGGCATTTTTTCTGCTAAGGGTAGAATGTGAACTTTGTTTTATTTAATTAATTTGATAAATATTTAGTTTGGATAAATATTTATTTGAAGATAAGATTTGAAATTTCAATTAATTATATTTATCTTTTGTGATAAATATGATATTAATTTAAATTAAGAGATATAAATTAATTAATTATTTAGATAATTATTTTAAATATTTAGACTATCTTATTTAAATAAATATTTTAATATTTAGACTATCTTATTTAAATAAATATTTTAAATTAAATACGGTAGTTGTCCTATTTGGATTTGAAATTAAAACAAAATATTATTTTAGTCTACCTTGTGTAAGCATTTTTATGAGGATAAGGGAAGGAAGAGATTTTCTCATTACTGATTTTGTTTGGATAATTATTACATAATAATTTAATTCAAATTAAGTTGCCATGATTTTATTAAATTGGAGTTATGGAACATTATTCATGGAGATAACATCATAAGATAATTAAAGATAAAAATTTGAATCAAATTTTGAATCTCCTAGACCTACTATGGGCGATTTTTTGTCTCCCGGGCAAGAGGAAAAAAATGCAAATTAGGGAAGGAGGTGAGAGAAAAATCTTTACAAATATTCTATTCGAATTCAAATTCTATCAAGTCCATTCACTATAAATAAGACTATAAGGGCTCTTATTTATTTAGACCACAGACTATAAGGTAAACGAGCTCATAATTATTCTCCAATTATCGTAATAATAAGTTATAAGAGTTTTGGGTAGTTGGAAGGAGAAAGCCGCACATGAGTATCGATCGAGAAACTGAGTGTCCATGCACTCTATCGTCCCGGAATTAGAGAACAGTAAAGAATGCTAATTGGTTGAAGCTTT
Organism: Ficus hispida; assembly: GCA_025413025.1. NCBI lineage: Eukaryota > Viridiplantae > Streptophyta > Magnoliopsida > Rosales > Moraceae > Ficus > Ficus hispida. The sequence goes on along the minus strand of CM046365.1, from coordinate 16,506,427 downwards.
CTTTGATCACATCCTCCAATATTCTTTTTGTCTTCTCTCAAGATACGCAAATTGTAGAATAATTTATTGTATATGGTAATATGAGTTAATACGATTTTAAGAAATTTTTTTTAAAATTCCGCTGCATAAATTACCCCTTTTTCCTCTATAAATGTCTGTAGTATCTAATTTGCCCTTTTACTTTTTTATTTTTCTTTTTGGTTTTTTGACTTTAATTGCAATAATTTTTTAATAATAAATGTGAATTACCTTTAATAAACTCAAATTAGTTTTTCCCTCACCTTTTTGAATTTTGAATTGATTATGAAATAACCACATTTAGATTCATTTTTGGTGTTACTCATTTTTTCATCCTACATTTTTGTGTTTTTTATTTTGGGTATGTCAAGAGCAATCCTTTTTTTTTTTTTTTTTTTAATTGAACATGATTATTCTATTCTTTTTCTCACTTTTGTAGTCCAATAATATTTGTTTGTAGACCAATTATTTATTAGAATGATTGATCTGATACCAAATGATGTGAATCTCACCAAGAATAACAAGACCCGACAACGAAAAGGAACTCAAGAACGTTCTACGATCAGGTTTGGATGGGAAACCTCGACTTGTTGCTTCAACAAAAACAAGAACCTTGGTATATTTGACCTCAACCCATTATTTAATACGAAACAAGAACCTCAGTATAAGGAAGACGCTACAAACGGTGGTGGAAATCTGTTTGATAAATCGATAGTGAACATCACGAAAAATTCCAATAAGTTCAAATGGTTCGTCAAAGAACCATAGAGAAAATTCTCTCACATTCTGAATTATTGCTTGCCAAAAACTGTTACATAGACGCCTATTTATAGGCTAAATGTTACCACAAGGTTCCTAAATTAACTATACTAATTAAGGCTAAAATTTGATAATTAAAGTTCATACTTGCCTAAAAGAGAAAAGGGAAACAATATGCTCTTTAATTGGCTGATCTCACACCTTCACTAGAAAAGGAAAATTGGAAGTTTTTAAATGGCTTTATTATCAACCATAAACACACATGAAAAGTTAAAAAGGGTTAAACAAATAAAGGCAAGTAAATATCTTGGTATGCAAGTCTTACAACCCAATTTAACTTCGTTAAAATTAAATTTTGCCTTTGCTAGATTCTTCTAGAACTTGAATAGGATTAGCATTACATGATCTTGTGCTAGCCATGTTCTCATTAGTTTCTTAAAAGCCTAATTTTTTTTTTAAATTTATGTTCTTTATGATAATTATAATCACTTTGCAACAATTTTTTCTGTTATTATTAGTCTTATTTTAATAGTTAGTTTCAAGGTTTAAATATGGTATGAAATTGCTTATGTTTTATGATAATTAATATACTATTATGATGTTTTTTAAAATATGATTTTTTTTCTTAATGATAATTATTCTATTATTATGATGTATTGTATAGGTTTTAAAGTGTTTTTTAATTTATTTTCTTTCTTTTTTTTTCTTAAAAAAGTGTTTTATATTTCTTTATAATTTTAATTTTTTATATATTTATTGTGAACTTTACCTTAATGATCAATACATTATTATAAAGATTGTTATTTGCCTACACTATCATACAACTTATATGTGATATGATTCTTTTTCCTTTACAATACGTCAAGTAAAATAATCTTTTTTTTTTCCTTTTGTAAATATTTGCTTAGTTTGACATTTTTTTAGAGATTTATTTAATTTATTATCAATTATTTAATTGTTTATTTTTAATTCTTAATTACCTTAAAAAAAATTTTTAATTGAAAAATATTGTGATTTTTATAAGTATCAATTCAGATATTCATGTAAATAAAAAAAAAAGACATTTTTCAAAACATGATTTCTAATTTAAAAATTTATATTAATAATCCAAAATTTAATCAGATGTTCTATAAAAGATCATAATGGTATGATACAGTTCAAGATCATCATCCTAAATTATCAACACGAACTTAATAAAAACCTAATAATTCAGAACATATCGTACCGACAAAAAAACATGCTTACATATTTTACCGTAGAATTCTCATTATTTTGTAAATTATCAAACAGAAAATATCAAAAAATAGGGAAAAAAAAAAAAAGGCAAACAAAAAGGAGGAGTCTCCACCCTTTTTGTTTGGGTCAGCGTCGTGGACCGAGTCTGGCAGGTTATTTTTGAGTTTTCCTTAAAAAAGAAAAAAAAAAAAAAACCTTTTTCTCTCCAGAAAAACAAGCGCCCCTGGCATCCGTGGCTGCAAAAAGGACGACCCTTTTAACCAATTGGAATTTTTTCCTTAATTAAAAAAAGATTTAAAAAAAAAAAAAGTAATTTGTCTCTGCTTTTGGATGCGCATCCGATGATTAAACAATTAAGAAAAAAATAAACAAAACGTAATTAAGTTAGAGCACGCAATTTATATTCAGTTTAAGACGTTTAATTGACTTGCTTTTCCCTGCACTTTATTTTTCCTTCACAGAAACACAACAACAACAACAACATCAGCAGACACTTTGCACAGGTTTTGCTCCGAAACCCATCATCGGAATCCTCGTCTCTTCCTTCTTTTTGATCCGGTTTCAACTTCATAACACCCTTTTGCCTCTGGTTCGTTCTGTCATTATCAAAATACTAACTTGCTCCTTTTTTTTTTTTTTTTCACTTGTCTCTCTTCTTTTTTGTTGTTGTTGTGATTTTTGTAGTTTTGTCCTTGTTATTCTCTTCTTCGCGTTAATGGTGTTTGTCTGAACTCTGATCTGTTTTAATTTTCTTTTACTGTTTGTTTTTGTTTATATGCGAGGTTTTGGTTTCCGGATTTTTGTTTCTGGTCTCTGAAGAATCTTTTGATGTTCTTAGTAATTGTGAAAGTGAAATGTGTTTCTGGGTTTTGTATTTTCTCACATTTTCGTGGGTTAGTTGCAATCAGTTGAGTTTTGGGTTCTTTTCATTTGAAACATTTACCATCTCTTCAGTGCTATTTTTGACGGTTCTGGTTGAATTTATGCTTCAGATTAGCAGTCCTTTCTCTGTTGTATTGCTTGGAGTAGAAATCTTTGAAGTGTTTATGTTTCTTTTACCTGTAAGATTGTTGAACATGGTTTTCTTTGAGTCGCCTGAAATGTGTTGTTTGATCAACTTCGAAAGAGTTAATAGTTTGAAAGCGATTGCGATTTTTCCCTTTTAAGGCCCTTTTTTATTTCATAGACATCTGCATAGATAAACTTGCCGTTACCAATTTTAAGGTTCGTATGATACATGTCGAAAGGTTGGAGCTTTACGTGAGCATAAACTTTTTCTGTCCGGGCTGCTGGCTTTTGAGAATAAGTCTGGGAATCTTGTTCTTTCTGATTGTTTTTGGTGTTGTACATGATGGAATCAAATTCATTGTATTGCTATTGTTATTGTATCAACTTAGTTGCCTAAGTAATATAATTTAGTTTCTTACGTTTTCTTTGCTGTTCTTATCGTGCATATTGTTAATATAATTAATCGTTATTGATTGCTCCATTGTTGAATTATGGTGGTGTATTTTTATTTTTAATTCAAAGATCTTATCGGAAATAAATACAATTGTTGTTGTTTAAGGGACTTGGGGTATTATGATGCAATTTTCCAGTCTAGTCTTTGTGAATAATTATTTTCCAAATATTTTATATATCTCTACACTTTTGGCGAATGGTCTAGAATCTCGAGGGCTTTGTTAGCTTGAATTTATTCCTCTGATGTTCCTTGTGTGCTACTTTTGTGGGTCTTATTTCACTAATACCTCTAGATTCTTGATCTTTCATCCAAGAATATATTCCTAATAAGGTGAAAGGGCTCTGGCCAAAAAAGAAATGCATGTTCCTCTTACGTTGAGGCCTTGTTCTTTATTTAAACTAAGTCCTTTGTGTAGTATTTATTGTCGATATGATAACTAGTTTTCCGATAGATGTTTAATGGTCGTCTTTGGTGTTATTATGATCAAAAACACGCTGTCGCGAGGAGAAATCTGTTCTTTCTAACTGTACTATCAAGCTAGAAGCCAAGTGAAGGCATATGGAGGGAATACCATTCTTGCTTTGACATGCTTCTTTGTTTCCTTGTGCTACACATGAAAGTTAAGTTCTAAGCTTTGACTTCGAACTTGACATGGTTTTTCTATTACCTTGCATTTTTTTAATCAAAATTTATATGAAATGAAACTAAAATTTAAAAGAAGTGAAGTCTACCTTTGTTATAAGTGCTTTATTACATGTCCCAAACAAGTTAGGAACATTCCCACTGTCTGTGATCTTTAGACTCGAGTCCTGTTTAATAGAATTTTTTTAATCTTATTTTTAGAGAACTGTTCGTTCACCTGCTCTGTATGTTCTATTATTCTTAAGAAAAATGTTCGTTCCTGTTAAGAACAAGTTCTTTGTGCTTTGGTATAACTGAAATTACGTTTTTTGACACTCCTTAAAATAGTCATTTGGTAACTGCAATTAGTTTTTCAAGTATCCAGCCCTTTTAGCAGATTAATTATTGGCCGCAATTTCTTTTTTCGTTGAAGGAACAATGTCTGAGAAAGCTGAGAATCTTCTGAACAACCTTGTGGAGACACTTGCTGAAAGTACCACAAAGCAGAAATCTGCATCATTTTTCGGAGAAGATAAATCAAAGTCGGTCTCTTCTCAGTTTAATAGGCTTTTTGGACGCCAGAAGCCTGTTCACCATCTTTTGGGCGGTGGCAAATGTAGGAATATCTTCTACTTTCTTCTTGCATGACAATCTATATTGCTGTCCCTAACGTCATTCCTTTTCTCCCTTTGTTGCTTTTGAATCATGTAGCTGCTGATGTACTGTTATGGCGGAACAAGAAGATATCAGCTAGTGTCTTAACCAGCGCGACCATTATCTGGGTGGTCTTTGAATGGCTCAACTACAATCTTCTCACTATCATAGGCTTCATCCTCGCTCTTGGTATGCTTGCTCAATTTGTTTGGTCGAATGCATCAGGCATGCTCAACAGGTAAACTAGAGACTTTTCTTCTGTACTTGTTCGGTAATGTTGTGTGGTAAACCAGAATAATGTGTTTGTGACAATGGCATTCTCCATGGAAGCAGTTCACCTTCTTCAGTTCCACGTCTTAAACTGCCAAAGGATTTATTCGTAGACATTGCCGTCGCTTTTGGTGCTGAGGTCAATAGAGTATTGGATTATCTTCAGCATATTTCATGTGGAGGGAATTTGAAGCACCTTCTTGTGGTATGCTAATTTTATTTTTTTTATTTTAATTCTATTCAATTATCTATGTGCTCACATTGCTTGATCATGCATTTTTATGCATGTATATATATATATATGTATATACATATATATGGATATATGAACATACATGAATATAACCTTGTAATTAGCTTATCAGACTATTTATCCTTCTGGATTTAAAGATACAAGTCTTTGGGTGCTTTTTTGTGGGGAAAAACAAAAGTTTCTTAAGTCTTCAATTTTGCCCAAGTGGTTTTATATATCACAGGAAAACAGTTTGAGATTAGTGTAGAATTCGATCAGCTGGATCTCTCTCTGAACATGGCCAGTTCATTTGAAATTGCAAATCATGTGAAGATTGTTTCTTGTTTTGCTTGCAAATGGTTTTTCTTTTTTAATTCCATCAAACCCTATTGAATTGTGATTTCTCTTGATGATTGAAAGAATGTTTAAATAAATCTTGCCAGGCTATAGGAAGCTTGTGTGCTGCTGCAGTTCTAGGAAGCTGGTGCAATTTTCTCACAGTGATGTATGTTGGTGAGGGTTCTTGCTTCTCGTTTCCTATGATCGAAAGTTAATTTCGTCGTCTTGTGTGCCATTGAGAATATTGTTTAAACACCTTATTCGCAAACAAAAATTCCAGAGTAACTTAGATTTAGGATTTGGGTCTTAAATCAAAGAAATACAAATGGGATTTAGATTTAATGTTTACATGGTTCCTAATGTCGTTTGATTGCTTCTTTCATGATTTCTCATTGATTTTTCTTTCCCTTTCCAAGGCTTTGTTGCTGCTCACACATTGCCAGTTCTGTATGAGAAGTATGATGATCAGATTGACAACTTTGTATACCAAGTCTTCGATCAGCTTCGCAATAACTACCAAAAGCTGGATGCCGGTGTTCTCAGCAAGATCCCGAAAGGAAAGCTCAAGGAAAAGAAACTGGAATAGATTCAAAAGTAATTCTTTAGCTAATTTGTCATTTCCTAAGTTAATGGAGGTGTCTGTTTTATTATTTTTCACAAGATAGAAATCTCCTTTTCACTGTTGCCAAACTTAAATAGTTCATTTCATGTATGTTTCTGGTCTCTGTCATCATTGTTAAGACTGTTGTTCCTGTTCATAGATTTATCTGTTTTCCAATTATATCCTGTTGTGCATGTATTATATATATGTATGTATTAAATGACAGAACTCTTGTGCTTTACTTGTGATATTGTAAAAATGGTAAGCTTTTTATTGGCATTAGCCTCATAACTAGTGAAATAGGTTAAGAAAATGTTTCAGCACAAAATTAAAAATGTAAGAAGTGGAGTTTAGTTGGTCCCTGTTTTGATTATAGATTTAAATATTAAGTTTGAACAAAATATTCAAATTTTTGTGAGAGGAAGCATTATCGAAAAAAGTTTTAATTGTGTGTTCGAATCTATGATCTGAATAGGAGCTTAATTATTAAATAAAGAATAGTATGTACCCTCAGCCATGTGTCATGTGTTAACATGTAGTGCAATCTTCGCAAGAAGCTAACTCTACAAAGAGATAAAAGGTGGCTCTGAATATCCAAACATGTTTTGGGTGAGAAGTCATTTTTCAATCATGGGCATACACGTGTCAAGTAAACAAAACATAGGCCGAGTGGAATATTGACGGGCTCCTGTCGACCGAGATCGACCCTAACCGGAGGAGATGACCAAAGAAGCACGAACTTAAAAACTAAATGGGTCTTTCCTAGACAATCGGCCTAAAAGGGAGGAGTCGACATGCCCCATGTTCACTACTCCGTGGAGGACTCCTTGTGTCTCCTAGTCACCACTTGGGTGGTTCATCAGTCGACTATCTAGTGACCCCTTAGTCACCTGACTAGTGACTCCTAGGAAGCTAGTCGACTCCAATATTGAGATCAACTCCAAGAAGTCGACTGATCTACTCATAATCGAGGGCACAAAGGAGAAGTTGCTATGCCTTCCATCGACTACTCCACAGATCCCTAAGAAGCTTTTACGAGATCCCATCGGCCTACGAATTAGGTCTCATTTAAAAGCTAGACTTCCACAATGACCATATTTAAGATAAGGGAAGTATTTCGGAATTTAGATAATAAAACTCATCCTTGACAGATATATGTGATCGAATTCGTAACACCAAAATACAAATCAATTGTAAAATTTACCATTAACGTATGTCGTTCTAAAAACATACTCGTGCTTTATGTTAAAGACGTTCCATTATTCCACGCTAATAGGCTGCACCCGTGACGCATGACACCACTACCTGTCGTCTCATGGCAATAAAATAAGTGATCGAGATTGGGTAAAGAATATTTCAAATATTTAACTAGTAGCACTATTGACTCTCTTTAATCTTTTATGGGTCAAAAAAGGTATAACAAAAATAGTTGGAATAAAGCCGGCCCCCAAGCCAGAGAGGGTTTGGTGGGGTGAGGGAGCACGTGGGCCAGTGTCATCACGTGTTGGCTGAACATGAGGTTAACATGACAAGACGTCAGTGCGTGGGGTAAAACAATTTGAGAAAAATATCTACTATGACATAGTTTTTTGGTCTGAATCTTTCTCTATCTTGTTTTTGATTCTTGGATGCTTACACGTAAATCAATGCGAGCCGTTCGTCGTGCATACGTCTTTATCTTCATCATTCTCATCAATATTTGTACAATATGTTTAATACAGAAAGATACATAAATGTGAAGACATGTAAATCGAAGTCCATATTTACTAATAACATTTAATTTGAAATGTTGCTAGGCAGGGGGGAGAGTGTGACTCCATGAATTGACAGTCATTTTAATCTTATGATTCGTTTGGTATTTGAATTAAATTTGAGATGAGATGAAATTTTTAAATTTGAGTTAATTGATTTTTTAAAAATTAGTTATAAATTTTAATGACTTTTTAAAAAAAAATAAAAATTGATATAAAAAAATATAATTTAGTTGAAGATAAACCTAGATAACAAATCGTAAGCTTAGTTACTAATTTTCTATTTTCTTGCTATATCTGTCTAGGGTGCGTTTCATATCTGCTTTTAATAAGAAGGCACTAAAGGAAAATTGTGAAAAATAAGGGTGGTATTCGCTTGGTGTGATCATTATTACATTAGTATAGTACATTTGTTTTTAATTTCATATCAAAATTAAATAAAAAAAGGTATGTAGAATAAATTAATAATTTCCGATATCAATCAAACGACTAAAAAACAGTCTTGTCAGTAGTGTATAGGTGACACTGATCTCCGAAAAAGAAACAGGTAATGCAACTTTTCTCAATTTTTTAGAAATGAACTCTCAGTTTCTGAACTCAAAATATTTCAATAATATGGATTTTTACTTAAAAAAAAAAAAACTGTTTGTACATGAATTCTATTCAGAAAAGAACCTTCAACAAAAAAAAAAAAAAAAAGGACCGAAAAAGGTGTCCGAAACTTTATATATATTATATATTATATATATATATATATATATATATTGGCAACAAAAACAAAGAAATCACATGCATTCATATTCTATAAAGTTAAAAGCCAAAGAGTCAAAACATACATTATTGTTCGTATGGCTGTATTTGTATAATAGAAAGAACACTAGAAATATTCATGTCCTAGGTTGGAATTAGAACTTTTAAGGTACATTTTTTAAACAATATTTAAGATAAATGCAACCTTTCATGTACTAGTGTTTCTCTTCTACCGTGTAAAAGTTAAAAGTAAAAACTACCTCAAAAAGGCCCCTCATACCAGGGCTTCGAATATTTTCTGATCATTTGTTGGGTGATATAAGAAGTTATGAACTTCCATTTTGTATTTAGATTTATACCTAAATAGATTTTTTTTATATTTTTTAATAAACGTTCAAAATTTTTAAAAATTTATTAAAATATTATTTTTTTCTAAAATAATTAATCAATTGTCTTAAATGATCAATTAGTGATTGACTGTATGCAGTTACTCAATCACTGATTAATCATAACATAAATCACTAAATTTCATAATCAATCATTGACTGATCAAATCTGAAAAATTACAAACGTTCATTTTTCTAAATAAAAAAATTTGGACCATCTATTAGATTAAGTGCCTAAAAAAGATCACCCAACCTAATTTTACTTTTGCAAATTCTGGTTCTAAAACCTATGGAAATTTTGGCAAATTAGGTTTTGTTGTTGTTGTTGTTGTGTAAAAACATTTAAAATTAAATAATATATTTTAAAAATGTTTGAGGTAAATAGCACATTTGGAAAATTGTTTATTCACGAAAATTTTTTAAGGTAATTTTAATAAAAATATGCTTAACAATTATTTATCATGAATATGATATTTAAGTAAATATTTTAATTACAATAATATTTTTAAGATAGGTTTTATTACTATTATGTTTCGTAAATATACTATTTACTATACATATGCTAATTATTATCACCCACTCGTTTTCTGTTATTTATTTTTATTACTAAAGGTTTTTAGCCTATTTAAGTCCTTCCCCCTTTAATAACTCTCATTTAAAAAAAAAAAAAACCACTTTTAATTATTAAAAATTTTCCCTTGGACAAGAGCTTACAAATAGAAACTTCTATATGATTTACATATAAAAGAAATGCTAATCTACTGTTCTTGGAGTTTTTTTGGTTCCCTCGTTTTGTTTTGTTTTGTTTTGTTTTTTTTTCCTTCTTTTTTTCGCTAAGTTTTATATTTTTCAGTTTTTATTTTTCCTTTTTTCCCCTCCCCCCCAAAGTTTACATTTAAATGAGCTCATTTAATTTTTTTTTTCCTTCTGATTTGCTCTGTTCGAATAATTTTCCTCAAATTTATATCCTCACAAAAATATTTTCCTTTCTTTTTTTTTTTCCTTACATTTTCTAAAATTTTAATTTTATCAGATGTGTATGAATAACAGCTTTTTTTTTTTTTTTTTTAATCTTCTTAATTTGTGTACTGATATAGTCTTTCTCAAATGGTCCCTACTTAAATATATCTGTGTATATAAATAATCAAACGCGCAAACTATGCTTTTAAGTTAATTTCAACTAGCGAGTAAAGAAATGATAATCAATCGCTTGGAATAATACTTTTATTTATTAGCTTTTGGAGGGGTGACTTCCCATCAGAATTGACTCTTCAAGTCTTGTCTCATCTTTACGCAGTAAAGTTGTTCACTTTATGCTCCCCACATTTTTTTATAGCAAGTTATCTATATATGAGCACCTACTTACCATTTGATATACAATCCCCCATTCCGACGAGCAAATTCTCCACAGTTTTTTTTTTTTTTTTTTTTTTTTTTTTTTTTTTTTTTTTTTTTTTTTTTGGGTTTAAATGAGAGCATAGTCATATTTGACATCAATTTTCACTTTAAACACAAACTCGTAACCGGTCATTAAATTACCAATACGTGTCTAAACTTAAACTGTGTACTTATATCTTCCGGACATGATCTCCAGGACCATACTTATGCCGACCATATCTTTCAAAGAAAAAAGTATAAAAATAGACTATTTAATATGTTGTATTTCTGCTCTCATGCATGAATTATTCCAAATGTTATATTTTTGTGAAACTTATCAACTTTTTAGTTTTAATAATTGAAAAAAACAAATTAATGTAATTATTAAGTGCGAAAGTCAATATGTTAGCCACTATGCAATGAATGTTAGCCAAAAAAAAAAAAAAAAACAAAACAAAAAACCAATACGTAGTAAATGATTAAATTTGGGATATGATTGATTTGTACTTGGTATCGAAGTTTTACATATAAATTTGACATTAAGTATAATGTAACATTAGAGTTTTTTTTTTGCCCCATCTAAATATCAAAATTTAACTATAATTTAACTTCAGTGTTATAGAAATTTGTTATGGGATTTAAGATGCTTGCTCTAAAAGTTTCAATTGCATGCCAAGCTCTTTTTTCAAGAACCCGTGGGCTACTTATAAGATGCCAGTCCATCTCACACACTTGTGTTCATTTTTTGCTATACATACATATAAATACACACACACATTACAACAAACAACACTATTAGAGATGACGAAATGTCGTCGCTAATAATGATATGTCGTTGCAAATAACTCGCTTATGATGATATATTGTTGCAAATAAGTCGTTGTTAAAACCTAGTCGTAAAAGCTTTATTAGCGACGACAATGAGCCATCGCTTATACAATTACGATAACAGTTATCGCTAAAAGGCTATCGCAATTAAGACAGTCAATTTCATTAAAAATAATGTGACACAAGATTATTTACGACGATAAGTTTAAATTTTGTCGTTACTAATATGTCATTATTAGCTGCCATGTCATAGAGTATTTGCAACGGCAAACGGAAAATTTGTCGTTGCAAATAGTTCTTGTCTCTTTTGTTTTTGCGATGACATTAAGAGACGATATTATGTCGTCACAAATATACAAATAATTATTATTTTTTGAATATTTAAACATTATAGTATAGTAAATAAATAAAATATCAACGAAAAATAAAATGCAGATTAATTTTAGTATCAATATTACAAATGAAATTAATAAAAAAAAAATTATCCATGATAAAATATAAAATTGGTAAATACAATATTAGATATGTCTTAATAGTTAGAAATGATAATAAAAAAAGCAAACATCTAATCGCCTAAACTTATAGCCTCGTCGTCATTGTCAGTGACATCATCATCGGTCTGCAGGGGCGAGGGATTCGTCGAGTAGCCTGGAGGGACAAGGTCGTCGGGAGGCATAACATGCATGAATATGAGGTTGGCTAATAACTCCAATATTGCTTGTTGCATTATCATTTGGTTTGCATACATGTTCTTGTAATTGACATGCACGCGATTAGTCCAGGATTGATACTTTGACGGAAGTTGCGTGGCAACGAGTACTTCGACTGGGATCCTGAGGATGAAGAAGCGCCTAGGACGGTCCTTCGCGGAAGTGTGGGGCCTACTTTTGTCATATGCCCTCGATGCGTACCTAGGACCTACTAAAGAATGATATCCTCATGAACTGCAGATGAAGACGAGCTACAAGCTGACTGTGACATCTGAGTTGCTCTATCACCCTCCATCAAATTCTGCACGATTTGTTCAATTAGTATGTTAGAAAAATATATTGATTTGTTAATACAATGCTAATTTGAATAAGTAAAAATAATAAATATAAATACTTACAAATGTTTGTTTAGCTTAGGGGTTAACCCAGTTTGCCAGCGATGATGCATATCACCCTAGTTATCAATCATCGACTGTGGCTACTGGGTTTGCGTATTTGATTGTGCAACAAATTGATTTTGTTAGAATATATGTAGTTTATTAACATATTTAAATGTAGAAAAACACTTATGTAAAAGTCTCACCTTCTTATTGCGGTGGTATGTGTGTGAGGTTCTGCCATGCAAGCTCATACGCAGTATAAGGATAATATTGTCTCCAAGCACTACTACAGAATGTCAATACCACGACGGTTCTCCAACTGTCATGGAATCCATAGTCATGGAATCTTTTGAGCTTCGACGACGGTTTTTTTCCCGTCGTAGAATAGGTAAAATAGGACTAAAAAATGGATATTTAGCAACATACTACGACGGTTTACCATAAACAAAATCATCGTAGAATTACATCTAACACGATGGTTTTTATGGGAAACCGTCGTGGTACATAAAATATTATGACGGTTTAGAATCTCCACGGTCGTGGTAGACCGACGTACCATGACGGTTTATATAAGCCACCGTCGTGGTAGTTTAACTTACTACGACAGTGACTATGTAAAGTTGAATCCGTCGTGGTATGTAAGTCTACCACGATGGTTCCTATATGCCACCGTCGTGTTAGGTTACGTACCACGATTGTGACTCGATAAAAACCGCCGTCGTAGACTGACGTATCACGGCGGTTTATATAAGCCACCGTTGTGGTAGTTCTCCTTACCACGACGGTGGCTCTATGTAAAGTTGAAGCGGTCGTGGTATATTATCCTACCACGATGGTTTCTATGTGCCACCGTCGTGGGAGGTGACGTACCACGATGGTGCATCTACGAATTGTTGTGGCAGACATACTTCCATGATGGTTTCTATTGAAAACCGTCGTGGTATGTTGTCAAGTAAACAAAAAAAAAAAAAAAAAAAACCAATTCGTTCAATTGAATACCAGTTCATTCATTCATAACAAGAAAAAATTACACAGCCAAGAATAAAATAATAATAAAACTGATATGGTAAATAAAATGTCATAATATACAACAATGATTAATATAACGGCTATACAAAATTTAACTTCATGCTTTGCACAATATTATATGAAGCGCATGACATATGTAGTCCACTGTTGCCTAACCAAATTCAATTCAGCTTCAGTATAAGAAGTCTTGTTTTGAAGTAAGGCAAGTCTATCGACGGTCAACGTTATTTCCCACATGAACCCCAATACAAAATAGCCACACTGCACAGTTCCTTGTTGTATAGGACATCGAGCAGTCTGAATCAACGTCTGGCAGTTGCCTCGCTTTGTTATTCCTCGTCCCATCAGCAATTTCCAATCGTTTAGTGCCCTAACAATTTAACAAATATCAACACATCCGGAACCACAATTATGGAATGTCAAATCATTAATATGAACATCAAAGAATACTTACAACATAATTAGCCGTTGAAAATCTTCACCCGGATCGTTTACAAGAGGATTAAAATAGAGGACCGAGTTATCCCACGGATTAATAACAGCCAATATCCAATGTTGGCCGCTGTTATATGGCATGAGAACAAGCCTTCCCCTTGGTGTGTTTGTTATAATCCGGATGATATTGTCGGCTCTCTCTCGAATGTAGGCTACACGATCTACATTCTGCTGCATTGGCCAGACAAGGAAAGGAGAAATAAACTCGAAATGCTGATCCATTCTTGCTTTGCACAACAATCGGCTAGGTAGCTGTAAAATAATTAAGTCAAACTTATTTCCCTAAAATCAACATATATATGTATCTTTCAAGCTAATTGGAACAATAAGTATTGTTTAGGAAAAAACCATTATCTGATGTAAACCATTATACTGCTTACACTGATTTCTTTAAAGGTTATGAAATGGTATACATTTTCATACCCAATATATATGGGCATGTCATCGTCATTGACGGACTGTTGTTGTGGGCATGCAATCTGGGTATCGTCACTCAAGGAACTTTGTGTGTAGTATGCCAGTGGTCTCATATCAAAGGGAATTTCACTAAAGTCAAACGTCAGTACTTCTTCACCAGTTTGCTGTTGTACCTCCGGTTGTGACTGTGGTTTCTTCTTCCCAGCTCTCTTCTTCATTCATTTGGTTCCCTTTGCAGTAGGCTCGAGAGCTTGACTGGGAACTTGACTGGCCTGGCTTAAACTGGTTTGAAGGACAACTAATTTTTTTGGCCAAGCAACAAACCCCCCGATAGCCTCTTCAATATATGTGGCTTCATCCGTCGGAATCGGAAGGAGTGCACGTTTTAATTTTGGGACACTAATTGTCACTCGCACATTCCCCTCGCATAAAGGAATCCCATGGACTGTGTCGGTTGGAACATAGTCCATGTATGCCCTGCCTATTGCAACCCGAACTTCTCTACCATTAATTACATCAGTCAAGAAAAGCTGGCATTCCTTACTTGCATTAGGCATGGGCTGCTGATCCGACGTGTCGGCTTCTTTCTCATTGAGGGTGCAACTAGCCTTGAAACTATTGTGTTGATCAACAGTATGTACGGTTGCCTCCTCAGCTATCGTCTCACAATTGATACCGTGTTTCGTACAAAGTTCCTGCACCGTTCTTTCCAATGCAGCCAACTGTCGTTTCATATAAGAGACTTCAGGATTCTCCCTTGACATATTCACGGCATTGAAGTATTGCGCTTGCTTGACAAATTTTGATTGCCCACGAAAACGACCAGAATACTCAGCATTGCCCAAAGACTTGGTCAAAATGTCCTCTGTACCTACGGATTCGAAGTTTCCTTGTGTCTCTTGTTATGTTAAATCGTCCTATAACAATTACACAATATGTTATTGAGCCCGTAAATATAATGGAGACAATCTTACTCTATATTTGAAATAGAATCCGTAGACTTACTATTGTTTCGCCAATAATTTTAACCGATGGATTCTAGTACTCTCCATCGGGTTTGAACCGCGTGTCTCGCCAAATAAAATGTCAGGCATCATATTCCCCCGTCTTCTCGAACTACAATTTAGTAATTAAAGTTAGTAAACATAAATAAAACAAGTAATGTCAATAAATTTAAATAGAGTTGAAGCTTTTTGGCCAATTAATTAACGTACGATTTCTTGATCACGTTTCCTATATCCGTCTTGGCTTGTAGTAGATCCATATTTGCTCTTTTTCCTTATCTCACTTCCTTGTTGGGATAGCCTCTTGAAATCGGCCATCCGTCGATAGGTAATAAACCTTTCCCAATCGTCCTGGCTGATGGTTGGGTAATTTTGAACCACTTTAGCAGGTCGATGCCAAACAGTTTCTTCATCAATATGATCCCTAACAAAGGCTAGGTAAAGATCATATCTAAAACCCTTAGCTGACTCCCCACAGGACTTCAAAACTTGTTTTCTGTGCGATTCGTCAATAGTGAATGAAGTTACAACTTCCAACCATACTCGTTCTTTCCTCGGTTCTAAATCGGGACTTCTAAAGTCAGCAATCCAAATTAAAATGTGCTCCCGAGCAAGCACTTAAATCCAACTCTGTAATTCATCACCTCCCTTGCCTATTGGTTGCCTTTTCGAGTCAAATGAAACTTGAATTTGTTCTCCCCTCGTCCTAACAACGTGCACTCTTTTAAGGAGAGTTGCTCTTCGTTTTCCATCTTCGTCAGCATTGAATCTTGGTGAGTTGGTTCGTCGTGGGTTTCTAACTTGAGTTTGGGTTGACAAATCCTCCTCGTGAGAGTTTAACATTGTAAATCAATCTAAAACAACAACGCAACACGAGTCGTTATAAATAAAGGATGAATGCCATTAAATCATTACAAAGGCCTTGGTACCAAAACACATTAATATACAAACATTTAACGCACAAAATCTTGACTTTTTATCCTGAAAATGCCAAAATCCGAGCCTTACCCAACCCATTTAATTCAATCTAAAACTAAATATCACACAAAGAGGCATTTAATCAAATATGTAATATATATACAAATATTTAACGCATAAAATCTTTACTTTTTTATCCTGAAAATGCCCAAATTTGAGCCTTACCTAATCAATTTAATTCAATCTAAATCTAAATATCACACAAAAAGGTATTTAATCAAACAGGTAATATGCAAACAATTAACTCAAAATTGCAACACTTCTTATGAAATCCGAGCCTTACCTAACTATTTAAAATCAATCTAAATGACTAACACAAGCAACAACAAGGACCTCTATTAGGTTTGTGATGGATTTTGCCCATTTCGAGGACCAAATACTAATTTTGGACAACCACAATCAACAAAATACAATGTAACTGACGGAAATTACCCAAATTCCTGCTTTACCCAAGCAATATAGAGTACAACTTACCGGCGTGTGGAGTGTGGGTACGAGCAGATTGGTATCAAATTTAGGACAACACGGGTTGTGGGTGGCAAGAGATACTAGGAAGTGTCCGAAAAATGATGTCATTAGTGGAGGATGCTGTCAGATTTTGAGTGAGATAGGGGATTTTTTTATGATTTTAAAAGCGGACTAGGGAGCGGTGATAGAGATTTGGATGGGGGATTTTTTTTTTGGACAAACTTGAGTGTGTAGTAGTGAGTGAAAAAATGACTGAGGTGCCGAATGAAATGGGTTGTGAAAAAAAGTGTTTTTTTGGGTTTTATTAAATGTGGAAAAAATTTAACCTATTTCTAAAAATTTCAAAAGTTGCCGCTTTATACCTACCACGACGGTCTTTAAAAAACCGTCATGGTATACTTCAGGACTACGAAGCCTACCACGACGGTCTTCCAAGAAAATCGTCGTGGTAGACTTCATGTTCATCTCCCACGACGGTCACCAAAAAAACCGCCGTGATAGATGAAACTGGTATTCTTGCTTACTCAAACTCTACCATGACGGTCTTCGTAAAAGACCGTTGTGGTATCGAGTTTACCACAACGGTCTTTTAAAAAACCGTCGTGGTAGGTATAAGGGTATTTCCACCCCCTATGAATCCTACTACGACGGTCTTCTAGGAAGACCGTCGTGGTAGACGTAGTATTTCGTGGTTTACCACGATGGTAGGAAAACCGTCGTGGTAGAGTTCAGGGTAGTGTCACCATTATGAATCCTACCACGACGGTCTTCTTATAAGACCGTCGTGGTAGACCTGATTCCTACCACGACGGTTTTCTCAAGATATATTTACCACCTCTGAATCCTACCACGACGGTCTTCTTAAGAAGACCGTTGTGGTATACGTACCTACCACGACGGTCCTAAAAAAAAACCGTCGTGGTATATGATATACCAAGACAGTCTTTTAGGATAACCGTTGTGGTAGGTTTCAAATATACAAAATTTGTTTTAAAAATTGTTACTATAATCCCTTTAAGCGGCCAAACCTGAGAGTTGTGTAATTATTCACACCTGTTGTTATATGCTTCCATACATATTTGCATGTATAAATAATTCCCATATATTTCTAATATAATGTGGGTAATTAAAAACTCGTAGCGAAATGTTTACAACGTAAGAAACGTAAAATCTTTAGTTAAGAAATTTTTTTCTTCTTTTTTTTGGGCTTCTCGACACATGTCCACTCGACATCCAATCGAAGTAAGTGTGAAACGTCATCATCAAAATCATCAATCTCCACTCCTGAAATGTCCAATTCTGCTCATCTTGAAACCACTTCTCACTTCTTCCTTTTCTTGGATTCACAGCTCTTAATTCCGCTATATGAACTTGAAAGAAAGGCTCCACTTCCTTAGCATTGTGTAAAACATACAAACAAGCTTTTTCCCATTTATCTTGATTTACTGGTGAATGAACGGCTACGGATAGTCTTTTCGATATAAATAGCCCGCTCGTTGGCAACCCTATTGGGTCTGCGTTAGACAAATACTCATAACAAAATTCAACAGATTCCTCGGATATGTAGTTTTCCACTATAAAACCTTCCGGCCTATTTCGGTTTTTCACATATCCCTTCAAAACCTTCATGTACCTTTCAAAAGGATACATCCATCTCAAATACACCGAGCCACATAACTTAACTTTCTGAACTAAGTGCACACATAGATGGTTCATTATATCAAAAAAGGCTGGTGGGAAATACTTCTCAAGCAGGCACAATGTCATAACCAATTCCGATTGTAGTGAATCTAGCATCATTGGATCAATTATCTTGGAGCATATTGAATTGAAAATAAGCATAATTTTATAATTGAGTATTTCACATCTTTTGTTAAAACTCCCCGCAAAGCAAGAGGTAATAATTGTTGCATCAAAATATGACAATCATGTGTTTTCATTCCAACGAGCCGTAAATCTTTCATTGAAACCAACCTTTTGAAGTTGGAAGAGTACCTACTTAGCACTTTCATGGAAGCAAGCTACTTACAAAGCTTTCTCTTTCGTGTCTAGATAATGTGTGCTTCGCCGAAGGTAAGTAAGTGCCGTTCGATCTTTTATCGGGGAGCAAATTCAGTCTAATCTTCATCTCTTTAAGGTCCAAGCGTGCCTTGGCAGCATCTTTAGTCTTATTCGAAATGTCAAGCAACATGCCCACTATCGATTCACAGACATTTTTCTCAATATGCATAACATCTAAGCAATGACGAATGTAACGTGACTTCCAATATGGAAGTTCATAGAATATTGACTTCTTCTTCCAAAGCCCATCGACAACTGGATCCTTATGTTTTCTCTTTCCCAAAACTACCTTGACATCTTTAACCATCTCAAATACATCTTCGTCAGTCAAAATCCGAGGAGCAATTCTTTCTTCGGTATTGTCATCAAAAGCTTTCTTCTCTTTGCGATATCGATGATTTTTCGGCAAGAACCTCTTGTGACCAAGGTAAACGGTGTTCCTACCGTTTTTCAACCGGATGGAAGATGTTTCCTTCATATAAACGGGACAACCTATGGAACTCTTCACAGGTTAATCAGATAGGTTGCCAAGTGCAGGAAAGTCATTAATTGACCAAATCAACATTGCGCGAAGATTGAACGTATCTTGACGGTAATAATCTGTTACTTGTAAACCATCATCCCACAATCTTTTTAGGTCACCGATTAATGGTGCCAAGTAAACATCAATGTCATTCCCCTGTTGTTGAGGGCCTGAGATCAATAATGTCAACATCAAGAACTTCTGCTTCATGCAAACGTCTGGAGGGAGATTGTAGTCGACAAGTATGACTGGCCAGGTACTATGCCAACTACTCATGTTACTATACGGGTTCATTCTATCCGTCAGTAAACCAAGACATAAATTTCTTGGTTCTGCACTAAAATCTGGATGATTGTCATCAAAGGTCTTCCATTGCAGTGCATCGGCCGGATGCCTAAGCTTGCCATCGTCAACAGGTTTATCATGATGCCATGTCAAACTCTTAACATATTGTGCATTACGGAATAAACGGCGGAAACGTGGAGTTGGTGGAATGTACCATAACACCTTTACCGGCACTCCTTTACTACCATTTGATGGAATCTTGCCTTTCTTCCATCTTG
This sequence comes from Ficus hispida, assembly GCA_025413025.1. Taxonomy (NCBI): domain Eukaryota; kingdom Viridiplantae; phylum Streptophyta; class Magnoliopsida; order Rosales; family Moraceae; genus Ficus; species Ficus hispida. The sequence continues at coordinate 16,486,515 of CM046365.1, read as the reverse complement.
ATTTATTACAAACCCGACATTCATCTAAACCTTCATATTTTTTCCGGTAAAGGACGTAATCATTTGGACAAGTATGTATCTTTTCGTATTCTATTCCCAACGTGCTTAACGTCTTTTTTGCCTCGTACATACTAGGTGGTACTTTGTTATCCTCCGGTAGAACATCTTTTAGAGAAGCTAAAAGAGTCGTGAAACTAGAATTCGTCCATCCTCCCGACGCTTTCATATTCCATAATTTAACCAATGCCCCTAATTTTGTATATTTTGCATACCCGACATACAAGGGCGTTTCGGCATCACTAATCATCTTCTCAAATAAATCCGGACGGTGCACAAAGTTTTCTTCCAAATCATTTATCATATTGTTCATATTATCACCAATGTCTTCCTCCACAATAGGCGCTTTATCTTTAGTACTCGTCGATGTATACTTAATACCGACAAAATCTTCTTCATGTAAATACCATGTTTGGTAAGAACAAATAATCCCATAAGCGTGCAAATGCTCTCTAACATCATCAATGGAATGTGATCTATGATTACTACAAACTTGACATGGACACCGAATCTTATCGTCTTGTGTATGAGCTTTGGCAAACGACAAAAATTCTTCGATACCATCTTCATATGCTTTAGACAATCTATCAAACCAAATCCATTTCCTATCCATGATTTGCGCGCAAATCCTAAATCAATAAATAAAAGTTCTCGAAGTTAAGGTGTTCATTTTTTTGAATTTTTGGCATGAATATCATTTACATGCATTTAATTAGCTAGTTATATATAAAGACTCCCAGCACATACATTAATTAAATGAACAATATATTTTATCAATTAAAAATCCAAAAAACATAACAAAACTAAAAATACAATTAAAAAACCAGCCCGGGTTATTTAACTAAAAAATCAAACTAAAAATAGTTCGTAATATATATAGGATTTAGAAATACATTGATTTAGAATTTAACTAAAAAATCCAAACTAGTTAAAAAAAACAACCAAACTAAAAAAAACCAAACTAAAAATACATAAAATTACAAATTAAACACTTTGCAGTATTTAATGTATCAAAAGCAATCCAAAAAATTACAAATTAAAATTAATATTCTGGGTTTGTAAATAAAAAATTAATACAGAGGAAAGCAATAAAAAGTTGAGTTAACTTGTGTCATCATGACTTACAAGAATGACGGGAGACCAGTAGATGGCGGTGGGTGGCGTCCAACAGCGGTGTATGAAACTGTTGTCGGAGCGATCTGATCTGATTTTGGTTCACGGCAGCAGCTGTATCGATGTGGAAATAATAGGGCAACTCGATCTGATATGTCTGTAATAAAGTACGATGTTTCCATGACGGTTTCCCGAAAACCGTCGTGGAAGTCGACACTTACACGACGGTTTTAGACAACCGTTGTGTAATCCTCGAGACTATCACGACGGTTTTATACAACTGTCGTGTAAAGACCCGAATATTCCACGACGGTTTTGGGAAACCGTTGTGGAAGGAATACTTACATGACGGTTCAAATAGACCGTCGTGGAAATACATGATTCCACGACGGGTTTAAACAACCGTTGTGGAAATCTAAATTTCCACGACGGTTTTCGGTGACCGCTTTTTGTTCCGTATTTTTGCCTCAGTTTCTATGATGATTTTTAAAAAACAATCGTGGAAGCTCCGTCTTGGTATCCACATTCTGTAGTAGTGAAACTAGCATAGTATAAGGACAATATCATCTTGAGTTTTCTCCAAATCAGAAACTCTAAGTGTTCTAGAGTATATCAATTGGAAGAAATTACTCAACTCAGTGATCGCATCCACAATCTCCCTATTCACAAATGGTTGGATTGCAGTTGACAATAATCATTGCATTATGACATGATAGTCATGTGATTTTAACCCAATTATCTTACTATTGTCGTCGGCTACATTCTTCTTCAAGTTCGATGCAAACCCATCAGAAAACCTTACTGATTTGATGAATTCACAAAACTTTTGTTTATTTGCTGGGGCTAAGGTATACGCCACTTACGGTTTCATCCATCGGTCACCATCCTTATATAAATGCGACTCCTTCCATATCCCTATGTTCTCTAAATCAATTCTTGATTTGTCTGTGTCTTGAGTCTTTCCCTCAATGTTCAAGATTATACCCAACAAGCTGTCACATGCATTCTTCTCGATGTGCATAACATCTAAGTTGTGCCGCAACAAAAGTGATGATCAGCACGGTAACTGCCATAATTTACTTTTCTTCATCTAATTCAGCTATGTTGGATGCCTTTTCTGTTTCTAACTCCATAACTCTCATGTTTACTAGGTAATCGTGACCTAACTTTGTCTAACTGAGCAAGTATCTACTGAACAGTTTCTGTTTTGGGGGATTTACGTTGATCAACCTTACTGTCAAACTTTCGACTATTATCGATGACCAACATAACATGTTTTACTCACAAGCCTTTTTTGAGGGCATCATTGTAATCGGGACACACCAAATACCCTTGTCCATTCCATCTTGACAAACTACTTCATGTATGGAAATCCTTTATAGTCACGAGCAACACGACCCTCGTTCGAAATGATGTATTTGAAGCAACATCACAAATGACAACCCCTTCCTCCTACGGTTCCTTCAACTCACACTAGTAGAAAATCTAGATTCCATGACGGTTAAAAACTATCGTCGAAATATACCGCAATGGTTAGAAAATAATATTCGAATCCACAGTCATAGTATGTCCATGATATACCACGACGGTTTTAAAACTTTTGTGGATGGCCATTGTTATCTAGCTATTCTATTTTTGGTCAGAACATTCTATGATGGTTTTTTTTGAAACCATCATGGAATGTGTACTTTCCACGACGGTTTTCATGAAAAACCATCATAGAATGCATACTTTTTATGGTAGTTTCCATGAAAAACCGTAGTGAAATATGCCTTAAATTTAAAAAAATAATAATAATAATTTGCATCCTGTAAATGTTAACTACATGCTAAACTTGCAAGGCCAAAAACTACTGTATAAGAAACAAATAACATTTATAAAGATGTAATAAGTGAAAAAACTATTCAGCAAAAGAAGAAAAAAATACAGGGAAAGAAACACATTTTTGGTTTTTTTTTTTCCCTCCTCTATAGTTGATATAAGAAGTTTCAAAACCAACCTAATACAAACATGCAAATTCATGTTATGGTACATAGATCCTTCCAAGTTCCAATGAAACAAGAAATTGACAAGCCTTTAGAAAAAAAAAAAACTATAAAATAATTCAATGGAACCTATATTATCATATAGCTCAAATTGAAAATCAAGCACAAGTTATAATTGAAATTTTAATGTTAATTCAATAGATATCTTCACACTTACAATATTAAAGCATTATTATCTCAAGAAATTTTAACTGTTGAGAATTTCGATCAAGCAGGATAATCTAAGAGTGCTATCAAGCAAATAAAGGAAAGGGTAATTGGCTTAAATAGTCCCTGAACTCTTTCAAATGTGACAGTTTGATCCTTGTTCTTTCTTTTTTTGACCGAGATGACTCTAAACTCTTTTTTTTTTTTTACCCTTATGGTCATTTCCATCCAAATCTATCCAAATCCATTAACTTGTGAGGGTATTTTAGTAATATAACATTAATTAATTTAGCAAAAATTAAAAAAAATCATAAAAAAATAAAAAATTATCCTTTCATTTCTCTCTCTCCACTCTCTCTTTTCTTTTCTTGAAACCCAGTTCGGGAGGACGATCTATGACAGAGAGGAGGAGTGAGATTAGCGACGATGGTGGCACGGGGGGGGGGGGGGGGGGAGGGGGGGACTAGTCAAAAAGAGAGATGGGCGGGGGCTCATCGGTTTCATGGTGGGGGGGAAGGGCCCAAAAACCCAGATAACAAATTTTGGGTTGAGGGGGGGGGGGGGGGGGGGTGAAGGCGAAATGTAGGCAGGATGAGGGGACCCAGTCGTATGGTGGGGGTGAACAGTGGCAAGAGGGAGGGAACCCAAATTGTGGGGCATGAATTGCTGCGGGAGAGAAGGACCTATAGTAGCTAGGTGGGGGGCAAACGGCAGTGGGAGGGGGTAAGGGTTGAACTGCAGCGGGAGGGGGGCGGCAAAATTGAGAGAGGGAGTAAGAGGGGTAACTCAGTCAGGGTTAGGGGGACAGATCGAGAGAGAGAGATAGATTGAGAAAGAAAAAGCGAGAGAGAGGGGGAGAGGGAAGGGGAGGGACAGAGAGTGAGATGGTATTTTAATCACTTTAATATAAAAATTAATCATTTTAGTAAGATTCTATTAGAAATTTAATGGACATAGATAGAAAAGACCAAATTGTCACCTTTTTAGAGAGTTTAGGGTCAACACAACCAAAGAAAAAAAAAGAACAAAGACCAAAGTGTCATCTCCTAAAGAGTTCATGAACCATTTAGGCCAATTACTCTAAAGGAAGTATATTAACTAGAGGAAGTAAATGCTCAAGAATAGATAAACAAGTGTGTATATCTATCTATATGTATGTATAAGATTAGCATGGTCTTACCCGTGCATCTCTAATATCAAGAATGACTTGGTTTGGGCGACACGACAGTGGGATGGGCACGGTGGAGGAAGGACTGGCTGCGGAGGACTCATAGGAGTGAGCGATCATCTTCTTTAAGCGATGATACAAGAGTCTTTGTTAGAGCTAGACGGCATGCTGGTGACAGAGGAGTCACAACGGTGGAAAGAGAGAGAAAATAAGGGTTTCGGAAGAGAGAGAGAGAATAAGGGTTTTGGAGTTGATGGATGGGAATGAGGCAAAAAAATAGAAATGGACCTCTAAAAATAGAAGTTTGGCCAAAAAAAAAAAATATCACGATCGTTTTTGAAAAAACGGTCGAAACCATCGTGGAATCTTCGGCTTTCATGACTGTTTTTGGAAATCCGTGTTTATGCCTTGTTTTTAGCATACCTTCCATGACTATTTTTTAAAAATAATCATGAAAGCTCCGTCGGAATCCACCCTCTATAGTAGTGTCATCATATCTTTTCCACAGGCATTCGGTTTGGGAATCAACAGTGTCAACATCTTATATGGATCTTTGGTACATAATCACGGAGACAGATTGTAAGCAGTCATAACCACATGTCACATAGAGTATGAAACATTCATGTTTCCAAATGGGTTGAAACCATCAATAGTTAACCCCAAACAAATGTTTCGCGGTTCACGCGGGAAGTCATGAAGTCTTTCATCAAGATCCCTCTATTCCTTTCCATCAACTGGATGGTGCATCAAATCTTTATCATTCAAATGCTCTCGATGGTGCCATGTCATTTCCTTAGCGGTGTGCCGCGAGGCATATAGTTGCTTCAACCGATCCTTCAATGGAAAGTAACGGAGTACCTTACACGGGACTTTCTTGCCCTTTAACCTCTTACTTTTCCATCAACTTGTTTTACATATCGGACAAGCATGAAGATTAGCATTTCCTTCCAAATAAAGCACAATCATATTTATATACATGGATCGTCTCGTAGCTCAATCCAAGTTTGCCAAGTTTCATCTTGGACTCGTAATGAGAATCAGTTAGCTTAACTCTGTCAGGAAAGCATCCTTCAATAGCTTCAACACAACATCCATGCACTCATTAGGTGACTTGTAGAGTGCATCAATTTGACTAGGAAGTTCAAAGATGAGTACTTCGTACACCCTGGATACAATGCTATCTGAAGCTCGAAGAACAAATCTTTTAACTCATCATGTTGTGCATTATCATCATCAACTTGCATCACCCTCGGCTCGTCATCTTCGTTAACTCCAGCAACATCAAGCAAAAGAACCAGCATCTCATCCACAACTTTTCTCACGACATTCTCATTACTTTGGACTACTTTTACTTCACCATGATAACTCCACTTCGTGTACAGTATATTAAAACCATATCGATGTATGCGAGTTCTAACGGTTTCTAGTGGTAGCATCTCATGATTCAAACAAATTCAGCAAGGACACTTGATACAATCATCATCATATGCATGCTTTTTTAGCAAAATCAATAAAAGTACATAATCCCTCCCAATACTAATCAGACAATTAATTTTCAAATGTATCCAACTTTTGTCAATCGGCATCTTGACTCCAAAAATAACAAATTAATCACTGCAATCAATTAGTAGGAAAATATATGCATGCAATTCTAAACACCACCCTTGCTCCAATCCTATGTACATGGAAAGGTCCTATCCCATTCGGTATTGCAATTTACGTATTGTGTCACTCATCACACAATGCCCTTTTTTTTTGTAGAAATTTCGATAGCATCTCCCCTTAGTTCTCCTAAGTGTGCAATTGAGCGCACACCCGAAAAAAAAAGGAAGACGTGCCAAAACATGGGTTAATTTCACTTTTAGCACCTCTGAAAAAAATAATGGTACGTAAAAACAGCAGTACTTTTTTTTCATTCAATTTCAGCACTTAAAGTGGGACCCAGTAGCATTTAATGTATATCAAATTACATGTTTACCCTCATCTCCTACCCACTAAAGAATCTCTCTCCCTCGCATGGCCCAAAAAAGTTTTTCAAACCACCATGTACAGTGGTTTAGAGAGAGAAAACTGAAATCTAGAGAGAGAAAGAGTCACCACCCACAGGAAACTTATTTCATTTTTCACTTTCCCGCCTAGCCCCCCACCCATTTTGAAACCCAAATCTTCATATAATAGAGAGAAATTTTCATCTACAGAGAGAAACTTCCATTTAGAGAGAGAAACTTTCATTTAGAGAGAGAAACTTCCATCGAAATTTTTTTTTTAAATTTAACATTTTTTGTCATTTTTGAGCAAAGGTCATAACTATTACGACCACCCGGTCATAACCGTTATGACCTATGTTTAAAAATGACCAAAAATGTTATCTTTAAAAAAAAAAAAAACTTTTGCCGGATTTATAAAAAAAAAAAAATTGGTCATAACCATTATGACCGGATGGTCATAATGGTTATGACCTTTACTTAAAAATGCTCAAAAATGTTATCTTAAAAAAAAAAAAAAAACCTTCGCTGGATTTATAAAAAAAAAAAAAAAAAAAATTGGTCATAACCATTATGACCGGATGGTCATAATGGTTATTACCTTTACTTAAAAAAGGTCAAAAAAAAAAAAAAAAAAACCTTCGCTGGATTTAAAAAAAAAAAAAAAAAAAAAAAAATTGGTCATAACCATTATGACCGACCGGATGGTCATAATGGTTATGACCTTTACTTAAAAATGCTCAAAAATGTTATCTTAAAAAAAAAAAAAAAAACCTTCGCTGGATTTATAAAAAAAAAAAAAAAAAAAATTGGTCATAACCATTATGACCGGATGGTCATAATGGTTATGACCTTTACTTAAAAATGCTCAAAAATGTTATCTTAAAAAAAAAAAAAAAAAAAACCTTCGCTGGATTTATAAAAAAAAAAAAAAAAAAAAATTGATCATAACCATTATGACCGGATGGTCATAATGGTTATGACCTTTACTTAAAAATGCTCAAAAATGTTATCTTTAAAAAAAAAAAAAAAAAAACCTTCGCTGGATTTATAAAAAAAAAAAAAAAAAATTGGTCATAACCATTATGACCGGATGGTCATAATGGTTATGACCTTTACTTAAAAATGCTCAAAAATGTTATCTAAAAAAAAAAAAAAAAACCTTTGCTGGATTTGTAAAAAAAAAAAATGGTCATAACCATTATGACCGGATGGTCATAATGGTTATGACCTTTACTTAAAAAAAGGGTCAAAAATATTATCTAAATTTTTTTTTTTTTTTTTATAAAATAAATCGAAAGATTTTTTTTTTTTTTTAAGCTAACTAGTTTAAGTAAAGGTCATAACCATTATGACCACCCGGTCATAATGGTTATGACCAGTTTTTTTTTTTTTTTTTTTTAAATCCATCGAATGATTTTTTTTTTTAAAGTTAACATTTTTTCTTATTTTTAAGTAAAGGTCATAACCATTATGACCATTCAGTCATAATGGTTATGACCAGTTTTTTTTTTCTAACAATTTTTACTATTTTCTCTCTCTTCCCCTCTCTCTCTCTTCCCCTCTCTCTCTTCCCCTTTCTCTCTCTACCCCTCCCTCCCGCCGCCCCCACCCCCGGCCGCCACCCTCCCCCGGCCGGCAGCCCCCCCGACGACCCCCCTCTCTCTTCCCCTTTCTCTCTCTTCTCTTCTCTCTCTCTCTTCCCCTCTCTCTCTTCCCCCTTCTCTCTCTACCCCTCCCTCCCGCCGGCCCCCACCCCCGGCCGCCCCCCACCCCCGGCCGGCAGCCCCCCCGACGACCCCCCTCTCTCTTCCCCTTTCTCTCTCTTCTCTTCTCTCTCTCTCTCTTCCCCTCTCTCTCTTCCCCCTTCTCTCTCTACCCCTCCCTCCCGCAGGCCCCCGGCCCCGCCCCCCTCCCCCGGCCTCCCCCACCCCCGACGACCCCCCTCCCCCCGGCCGCCACCCTCCCCGGCCCCCTCCTCTCTTGCGCGATTTCGCGAAATCGGGAGAGAGAGGGGGGCGGGGAAGGTGGCGGCCGGGGGGAGGGGGGTCGTCGGGGGTGGGGGGAGGCCGGGGGAGGGGGGCGGGGGTGGGGGCTGGCGGGAGGGAGGGGTAGAGAGAGAAGGGGGAAGAGAGAGGGGAAGAGAAGAGAGAGAAAGGGGAAGAGAGAGAAAGGGGAAGAGAGAGAAAGGGGAAGAGAGAGGGGGTCGTCGGGGGGGCTGCCGGCCGGGGGAGGGTGGCGGCCGGGGGTGGGGGGCGGCCGGGGTGGGGGCCGGCGGGAGGGAGGGGTAGAGAGAGAAAGGGGAAGAGAGAGAGAGAGGGGAAGAGAGAGAAAATAATAAAAATTGTTAGAAAAAAAAAAACTGGTCATAACCATTATGACTGAATGGTCAAAATGGTTATGACCTTTACTTAAAAATAAGAAAAAATGTTAACTTAAAAAAAAAAAAAAATCTTTCGATGGATTTAAAAAAAAAAAAAAAAACTGGTCATAACCATTATGACTGGGTGGTCATAATGGTTATGACCTTTACTTAAACTAGTTAGCTTAAAAAAAAAAAATCTTTCGATGGATTTTAAAAAAAAAAAAAATTTTTTAAGATAATATTTTTGACCATTTTTTTAAATAAATGTCAACCATTATGACCATTTTTTTTTTTTTTAATAAATCCAGCGAAGGTTTTTTTTTTTTAGATAACATTTTTGACCATTTTAAGTAAAGGTCTTTCGATGGAAAAAATCTTTACTTAAACTATTTTTAAGTAATGGTCATAACCATTATGACCATCCGGTCATAATGGTTATGGCCAATTTTTTTTTTTTTTTTAAATCCAGCGAAGGTTTTTTTTTTTTTTTTTTTTTAAGATAACATTTTTGAGCATTTTTAAGTAAAGGTCATAACCATTATGACCATCCGGTCATAACGGTTATGACCAATTTTTTTTTTTAATAAATCCGGTAAAAGTTTTTTTTTTTTTTTTTTTAAAGATAACATTTTTGGTCATTTTTAAACATAGGTCATAACGGTTATGACCGGGTGGTCGTAATAATTATGACCTTTGCTCAAAAATGACAAAAAATGTTAGATTTAAAAAAAAAATTCGATGGAAGTTTCTCTCTCTAAATGAAAGTTTCTCTCTCTAAATGAAAGTTTCTCTCTGTAGATGAAAATTTCTCTCTATTATATGAAGATTTGGGTTTCAAAATGGGTGGGGGGGCTAGGCGGAAAAGTGAAAAATGAAATAAGTTTCCTGTGGGTGGTGACTCTTTCTCTCTCTAGATTTTAGTTTTCTCTCTCTAAACCACTGTACATGGTGGTTTGAAAAACTTTTTTGGGCCATGCGAGGGAGAGAGATTCTTTAGTGGGTAGGAGATGAGGGTAAACTGTAATTTGATATACATTAAATGCTACTGGGTCCCATTTTAAGTGCTGAAATTGAATGGAAAAAAAAGTACTGCTGTTTTTACCATTATTTTTTTCAGAGGTGCTAAAAGTGAAATTAACCCGTCAAAACATCTACCAAAGGTGTGAGTGCAACCGAATAACAAATATGCAAATTACAATACCAAACTATCCAAATGGGACAATTCAAGCATTGGTTACTGCGTACCGATCCTCGAACGGGTCTAAGGGTAATTTATGAATGCATATGCAAAATGAAAACAAACTCGTACACGTGTACGTTATTTTCGTGATTGTATAGCCACATATCAAAACTTATTTGAAATTCCAAAATATTTATGAAGTCTTATTGACTTTCTATTAAATATTATTATTTTCTTAATTAATATTAAATTATTAATTAATATTAATTTCTTAATTTTAATTAATTAATTAATATATTTATTTCATTAATTACTATTAATTTATTAATTATTATTAATTTCTTAGTTATTATTAATTAATATTAATTTCTTAATTATTATTAATTTGCTAATTTATATTGATAAATTATTATTGTTAATTTATTACTTATTATTAAGTTATCAATTATTATTAATATCTTATTTATTATTAATTTCTTAAACATTTACTAAAGTTTTTAATTACTTTTAAAATTATATAATTGTTGGTTATATTAATCTAAATATTTATAAAATTAAATTTTTTTCAACATTTTATTTCAATATAATAAGGAATTTTTTTAATAAATGTTTCTAAAATTATTTTTTTTAACATTTTATACTTCTTTTTAATTTTAAATATTTATTATGGAATTAATTTTAGTTAAAATAAATAAAATAATTCAAATACTTTTTTACTTATATAAAATTGTTAAACCATAAAAAAAAAAAAAAAACATTTCAACAGAAAAAAACAACAAACCACATCATCATCAACATTATCATCATTCAATCAAAAAAAAAAAATCAACATCGAAAAAACTAAAAATCCACAATATCATATTATCATTATCAACCAGAATACCCAAAAAAAAAAAACTCACAAAAACCAAACCTAGACCGAGGGTCGGAATCGGCGGCGAAGGGGGGAGACCCGAAGGGCTCGACGGAGCCAAAAAGGTGGCTCGGTGGCAAGGGAATGGTGGCAACAGGGACGGTTTTTTTTTTTCCGGTGGAGGTTAGAATGTGAGAGAGAGTCGGAGTTTTTTGGGACAAAATGTGGGAAAGGGGGAGAGAATCAGAGAGGGAGAGTGAAAGAATTGAAGGGGAGAGTGAGAGAATCGGAGAGAGAGACATAAAATTATGGGAAAAATGAAGAAAATGACTATCTGATCTAGGTTATACCCATTTTTATTTGCGACAACACGTCGTCACTAATAATCTTAATTGTCGTCACAAATAACCACTGAAACGACATCGTCTTCATAGAATTCATTAAGAAGCTTCTCAATGCTCAACTATTTGCGACGACAATACTCTCAAAATTTTCAAAATTTTTTAAAAAACCACCTTAAATTTGGGGAAGATTCCCAAGGCATTATTTGTGATGACAATTTTCACATGTCGTCACAAATAATATTTCAGGAACCACCATTTTGACCGTCTTTTTTTCATAAATAAATTGAATTTTTAAGTATTTGGCACGACATAGTCGTTGCAAATAGATTCCTAATAAATTAATTCATAGCTATTGTTAGCTGTAATGTACGAAATTATTTGCGATGATATTATTGTTGAAAGTGGTATTTATTGGTGCCAAAAGACTCTTGCCATTCATTATTTGGCATGCAAATGATTATTTGCGACGATGATGTCATTGTAAATACTGAAGATATATATATTTTTTTGCGATGGGGCTGCTGTTGCCAATTAGTTGTTTTAAGCGACGACAAGTCATTGCAATGACTAATTACGACGACAATGTTTAAAAAAAAAAAAAACAACCGACAGTTTTAACAATGATATGTAGTCGTAAATTGTCGTTTATTAGCGACGACAATTATTGTTGCCAGTAATGTTGTCGCTAAAGAGGTAAAAATGTAGTAGTGATATATATATATATATATATATAGACACACATGTATAAGTCCTAGCTGTCACCGGAACGTGACCAAGTTTCATGAGGAAGTGTGCATGGGATGTTCCCACCATGCGTGGAAATGTGTTCGCAGCCACCTTCCATGAGTTCAGCTCACGTGCGGGCCCTCGTTATTATTTTCTACCTGGATCACCACTAGTGGAGCTCATTCTGGCCAACTCTCACTCTCTTTCTCTCGTCTCTCTCACATCCAAAACTTGCCCCTTCCCTACCACTGAGAGCTGGCTATCGTGTAACATCTAGAAATTTCAACTTGAGCCATTGGCCTTTAGCTCTTGCTATAAATTGGACACCGACTCCAGCTTAATTAATTCATGAGCTACAAGAGCAACCTTAAATTACAAGTGCCACTACTCTTCCTTATAGTTCTAGCTAATTCTCCTGTTTTCCTTTAGTACTTGGCCGCAGAAATGGTGATTTTTGACAGCGAGAAACCCAAAAACCTTTCGATTTTGCTTGTTACTCGAGAGGACAAGTTGGTTGCATCGTCACTCTTCTCGAATGAGGAGAATGAGGGTGACGGCGATGATGACGACGACGACGATGACGACGGGGTTACTGTTGCGCCCGCGGCTTGATTTTGTTGGTTATACCAATGAGGAAAGGTGGTGTTCTAGGGTTTTCAATTATATTGTATACAGGTATGTGGGTATTACTTTCTCTTTCTCTCTCTCTCTCGTGTGAGAGAAAGAGAGACTAGCCCATATTTAGTTATAACTATTTTACGAGGAATAAGTTTTACAAGTTTAAAGTCAAGTGTACTAGATAATTATCTAAAGTATTTTAGGTTTATAATATATCTTAAAATTAAACGTCAAATGTGGGCTTGAGATTAGCAAATATTTGAAATATAGAAGACATGTGTCTTTTCTTATGATATTTATATATTGGAGCTTTTGACTTGTGACTGTGAGTGGTACTACTGATTTTCTCTAATCTTTAGTAAAAATCAGTAGTACTTAAATACACTCAGCTTTATGTACTACTCTAATTCAGAGCTTATCAATGGTAGGATACTTATCATTGCTACTATATCTATATGTTACTACTCATCTGTGCATTTCCTATATACCAATTATATGCACTACCAATTCTCGTTTTTCAACGACGTTTGTTTCGGCCGTTTAATTGATCACTCTCATAGCTTACTTATTGAAAAAAAAAAAAAAAAAACCTGTATTCAACGGTTATCATCAAAGACAGATGAAGATATAGTTTTGTCATGGAAAATGTTGTTCGGTTAACATAATATACTCGGAAGAATTGTTTTTATTTTTACGAATATAATTTCAAGCATATGATATATTATTTGTTGGAGTGAAGAGACGGGCCATCATATATTGATCAATCATACTTGAAGTACAAATTTTTTTTTTTGGGGTTAAAAGTAAATGCGGAGCGTCGATAATTGATACCATAAAAAGATAATGAGAAACAACCCTACCAAAAAAAAAAAAAAAAAAAAGAAAGAAGAAAGAAGAAGCAGATGAGAACAACCCGTGTGAAAAAAAAAAAAAATCTAATTTCTTTAAATTGGGTAAAAGATTTAAAATCACATATTAACTAAGAGCTTGGAACTCTACACTGTATGAGCTTGGAACTCTACACCATATGATAAAGTTTGATGTGAAATTATAGTTAAATTATAAAACTATATTATATCCTTTCTTAATAACATAACTTTTACTTATATAATTTACATAGTAAAAGTTATAAAGTACCAAAAAAAAAATATATTAATTTAGCTAGCTTTTGAAGTTCTTAAAGCTCACATTCTCTTCGTATAGATTTTAAAAGATAGTCAGTCAGTCTACTAAATTTATCAGTCACATTTGAAAATGTCACTAAACCTTATGTAGTTACATTGTATAATGACATTTTAAAATGTCATTAAATTATATTAATAGATTTTATATTTAAGAATTTTACTATATATCATTTAGTAACATTATTTCTTGTAATAGATGTTATTAAAGTCAAATTATGATTTTTTGGATTTAAATCTTTAACATAGAAAACAACCAATATTTATAGTCAAATTACAATAGATAATGCATTGCATAATCAAATTGCAGTACACGAAACTACATTTTCAGTTCTACTGTTGAACAATTACCAGTAAATTATACTTTGCGACAACATTTTAGGCTAAAATGTTACTAAATCAATCGTCAGTTAAAGCTCATTTTTCTTGTAGTATCTTTTATAGTTTCAGTAAACCCAAATCGATGTTCGTGAATCTGATGTGGGACGGGAACAATGTTTAAATATATAGGGGAACAATCCAACAATATATAAGAATAGATTAGACAATATCTACATAGGTACATCTTGACAGATGGTATCCAAACCAATCTCAACTTAGTGTAGCACAAAATTAAGTACTCTGAGACAAGTGATCCTGAGGACTTTTCATCCCAGTAGTATAACGCATTTTGGAAAATTATTGGATGTGATTTAAGCGGAAAAATATGGACATGTTTTATGATAAACATATGATATTCATCCGATATATACCATGCACAAGTATTTAACAATAGGTCATATGCAAACTAGTCGATATAATATTCCCGGCGACGTTTCAAGAATTGAATGCCCAATGGAGAGCTAGAGTTTGCATTAGCAAGTATGGGGATAACATAGAGATTTTTTTTTTTTTTTTTTTTTTAAGTGAATGACAGATATAAGTATTTTATCTTCATAACTAGAATGGCATCTAATAATATTTGAATCTTTCCGGCGCTGCTAAGCACCTCAATCTTATACATAATAAAAGAAAAGAAAAGTTGCAAAGGAAAATCAATTGGCTCAAGTTTCAACCATTACAGCCCAAAAGGGCATTCAAGGCAATTGACAAAAGAGAGAGAGAGAGAGAGAGAGAGAGAGCTAAATGAGCCAGCGAGTAACTGAGCAACATTAGAAAGATAAGCTGCAAATTTTCTTTCCCAAATCAATCACATTGATAGATGATCTGATGAAGATAAGCCCCATAACTTTTCTTTTGAAAATCATTCTTATTGATAGAAGATCTCATTAAAAACCTCTTATTAATTAGTAAAACCACTAGCGAATAAGAATCTAATAGGGGAAAAAATGTTTATGCTTGTCATTCTTACAAGTAATTCCTAACATGAGAGAAGGAATGTCAAACCTCAGTTCACTTGAGCCTCACAAAAAGGTGTAGTTGAGCACCATATTACATCTCTATTACATTCAGTTATTAAATGGGAAAGCATTTCTACTCAAAACTTTACTCTTTTTTTAATATGTACTTATTATTTGCGGGTATCTGTTTTCTTTATAAAATGTTAAAGAAAATGCCTTCAATCTATGAAATTTTTACACGTCAAAATGAAATTAAAGCTCGTTCTCAACAGAATGCTACATATGATTCATAAAGTTGAGAAACAATATGTATATATAGAATAAGCATTCTAGGTGGTGTAGACATAACTTAACTATAATTTTATGCCTGACTTTACATCCACAAGTTGAAAAGTTTGAATAATCTCACCTCAAGTTAAAAAAACAAAAATGAAGAATAAGATATTGAGGAGGGTAGATCACAGGCACAAAAGAAATAGATAATTTTTTGTTCAATTAAGTACTATTTTAAAACTATTTGTGCCGATTTAATTAAGATGTCTTAGTACACCTACTGATTTCTATCATCACCATTTATTTAAATAAACTTTTTGTGCTACCTACTTATAATTTTTTCAAGGGCCAGATATCGAGGATATCCAACGTGGCAGTAGAGCTGGATGTGAAACTGTAGCTTGGGAGTGTGCATAAGCTATTCCATCCACGTGTGGGGAGTAGCGATGTAGCCAGCTGCCATGAGCATAGCCTACGTGTACATCCCAAATGCCACGTTGGCAAAATGAATGGAGGTGATTAGCCCTAGAAAAGTCACTCCTTGTAATCTCCCTTAACCAATGCTATGAGGCTTTTTCCTCCACATCAACTTCTACATTATAAAAACGACAAGCAAATTTGAACATCAAGAAAAGTTTACATTCAATCAGGGGCCAGGGGGGAATCGAATAATATCTTGGATATTCATGATGTTCTTATTCCTTTCTAATCTATAAATAAGAGATGTGTTGTAGCTAGGGCTTTTCATATTATATATTTTAGTTGTAAATGTGCTCATTTTCTAAGGTAGTTGGCTTTTGAGTACCCTTTTTTTGTTTAAAATCATTTTGCTCAATACCAATCCACTCAATGGGGATAGCCAAAAGAAACAATTACTCCATCTTTCCAATTTGTTTGTCGAGGATTAGAGTCGGTTTATAATAGAGCTTCATGTTTGTGAAGAGAATGACAGAGATGACAGTGACGATGATGATTCACTTACTGTTGCGCCAGCGGCTTAGCTATGGCTTTTTGGTTTTGGAAGCTAACTATTTTTCTAGATGTTGCAAGTAATTTCTTCAAGCGTGCTTGAGACTCACTATATGTATGGGGCTTTATTTCTCTTTTTCATCTAGCTTAACAAAAAAAAAAAAAGTAGTATTTATATGTATGCAATTTATTAGATACAATCAAGTTAACAAATATAACTACTATAAGAAATTGTAAACCTTAATTTCCTCTCTTTTTCCCTAGTGTGGTGCGCATATATAGAGGCGGAGGCAATGGGGTGCGAGTGGGGCTATCGCCCCCATTGAGTTTCTTGTTATTTTAAATTTACCTTAAAAATTTTATAATTTTTTACACTTTGTCCCTATTAAAAATAAAAAGCTATCATATATACTTCATACTTTGCCCTCATTAAAAATAAAAAAATCTTACATAATTCATACTAAAAATTAATTCTATGTTTATAATTTTACTGTTTTACCTCAATTAAAATTAAAAATTCTTACATAACCCTTATTAAAACTTATTTTATCTTGGAAAAAAAAAAAAGATGTACATCCCTATTGGAATATATTTTTGGCTCCGCCTCTACGCGTATATATGTATATGTTGTTGCTAAACCAAGTAGCTATGCAATATATATGTGTGTGTATACACTTGTGTAGCTATAATTTATATATTCAAAGTGTAGAATTAACTAATATACATCAGTACTACTGGAGTATTTTGTTCTAATGTCTCTTTTACAGATGTTATTTTGTGGGCTCTTCCTCACCATAAGCCCTTAGTATGCTTCTTCTACTTAAAACTAAAAATAGCATATAGCTAGTCAAATAATAATATCAGTACTTAATTATAGTTGTGTTATAGTGGATAAGCTGTTCGCAAAGCTTATCTAATCAGTTGATAATATTTACTTACCCAAATTGTCTTACGAAAAGAATTAATTCATATATAACTGCTTGTTGTTTGCGTAGATCTGATCAAAACACTGCAGGAGCAGAGCGGAAATGGATGAATTCCCCACCCCCCCTCTTTCTCTCTTTTTCCCTTACAAATTCTGTATATAAATCGGTTATTAGTCGTACTTTTACTATATGTCTAATAGAATGAGAAAAAGAATTGCTGCTGTTTAACGGGTTTATATAGTATATATATAGTTATTCTTTTATAATACGGTAGTACTTTGAATAAATATGGAAAATTAGGGTCTTCTTAAGTTTGGGTTTAATGAGAGAGAGAAGAAAAGCCTGAGAATATAAATGTAAAATGTGATACGCATACGCATACCCATACCGGTGATTTACATTTTATCATCGTGGGATGAAACTCAATTTGATTAGTAATCATTAGCAACATTATTAGGTAGTGGCTCATCAATATTTCTAAATTTTCAAATCAAAATTAACCGAACTAATTAACAGATATACATGAAAATCATATGTATACAACTTATAACAAGATAACTTTAGCCCTCACATGCATGCATACTATATATATACTACAGCTTCTAAACAACAAAACTAACAAGTACTGCTTTTCATGTATCGATATATACATATTATGAATAAATCAACGCAAACCCATAGTGTGTGTGCGTGTGCGTGTGCGTGTGCGTGTGTGTGTGTAATTTGAAGGCGTAGAGCGAAATTGTCTTCCACTTGTGATAACTAGTAATTAACGAGCATCACATAGCTCTTGTTGCTAGTTCTCTAGCTCATTTCCCTTTCTATTTTGGGCCATAAAAAATTTTGTACAAGGGAAAAAGAATAAAACCTTAGAGCTTCTTATTTAAGTTGGAGAAGAAGTGGAGGGAGGGAGAGGGCTGAAGGGACTTAGTAGTCGAAATATTTTAGAACCTACCGTTCTTTGATAGGAGAGAAACGAGACGGGAATAAACTCTCACTTAAGTTATATAATTTTATTATTTTCATTCAAATTTCTTATTATTTTCCTATTAATTACCAATCAAAGTGTTAACACTATATATTTTGGAAAGTGGGATGGAACATAGGAAGACCTAAATGATCAACAAAATCAAAAGGAAAGAACTCTAGTTTTTCTTTTATTTTTTCAATTAAAGAAAAGAGGAGGAAATTGTGTACAAATATATGTTACCATTATAACTTGTAAAAAGCGAGCAAATAGGGTACAATTAAAGATAAAATATAGTTGTTTTTCTTTTCAAAGTTGGAAAGGATAGAAAAAATAGTGCAACTATAAAATCCTTTCATTCTCAATTTCCTATCCACCAAACAACAGTAAAATTCTCTTTTCCACCCTAAAATCCTGTCAACCTTTTCTTTCCTTCCATTTTTCCACCCTACCAAATATAGCAATATTATATTAAAAATCCGTACGCTTTTCACTGAAAAGGAAAACCAAAAAGAGAAGCTATATAGAGCTACCTCAGTGCGTTTATGCTTGGAACCTAATGCTAAGGCCTAAGAGCATGATGCTGCCATTATACATATTGCAGTATATCCCCACATTATGCCCCTTGTATATGTATATGTGTGTGTGTGTGTATATATATATATATATATATATATGCATATGCTTTTTATCTTTCTTTCTTTTTTTCTGCTGAGGGTAACTCATCGACAACTAGCTTTTAGTACGTAAATGATGAGACAATTTACAACCAGCATGAAGAATCTGAGAGCTAATATTAAACAAAACACCTTCTGACACGGTTTAAATTTTTTTTTTTAGTTCATTAATTTCCAAGCTATATGAACTATGTATAATTGGGGGAAAAATTTTTATTTTATTTTTTAAAGAGTTAAGGGACCTAATAATGAAAAAAAAAATCGAGGACCAAAAACCATATGAATTCTTATATTGGGGATAAAAATAAAAAAAAAAAAAAAAACCTATATAATGTATGTATCTAGATCTCATGGAAATTTATACCCCAAAAAAAAAAATCTTGTTAGCACATCAAATGTCATAATCTGGCGTGGACTTTATCTTAGATCTATAATATTTAGTAATATATTTAGTGTATGTAAAAATAGTGTATGTAAAACTTCATATCAAAGCGGGCAAACTCTTTCAATAAATGTAACAATTTATTTATTTTTAAATTAAAAGGATGATAAATTAATAGTCAATGGTTGACCACTAAGTCAACTAGTGGTTGACCAAATCAGTAGTTTTTTTTTATTTTCCTAATTTAACTGAACTTATGACATTGACCAAAAATAAAAAATGACTATTTTTATAATATAACAGAATTTGTAATATTTGCTAAAAGAATGTTTTAAATTGGTAAATATTTAACATGACTTCAAAACTATATAACGTCAATTTACAATAAAGTAATAATATATTTTTTGTTATGCTTTCTGGAGGATTTCTACTTTACATGGTGAAAAATAATATATTGAAAAGCTCTGTATTAATTTTTTGGCATGCGTGTATATATTTTCATTTTGATGTGGTTTTAAAAAATGTAGAGTATATTTATCCTAAAAGGACCCTACAAACCTTTTTTTAGAGCCTTAGAAGCCTATTTACTTTATAGGTTTAAAATACAAATTCAAATTTTTGTTAGAGGAAAAAATACCATAGAAAAATGCTATAATTGTGTTCAAACCTATTTGTCTGTCACTTTTTGCTTGGAGAGATGGGCTGGTGAGTGCAAAGTAGCAGCCTAAACACCATCAAAAACCCAAATTTCAAGTCCTTTGCATTGGACAAGCCATCCCATCACCACAAGCCCACAAGAGCCTTCTTGTGCCAAAACGTGATATATATATATATATATATATATGTATGTATGTATATATATGGCTTTCCATGCAAGTCCACTATCTGTAGAAGCTTCTCGTGACGTGTACACTACAACGACCACGTTCTCTTTGCTCTTCCCAGCCCACCAAATTTTATATGGAGATTCGTTTCTTGCTTTTCATAGGCTCTCGTTGATAAGTCAGTGGAATATAAATTTTTTAAATTGGAATAGATTGATTTTTAAAAAATTAATTATAAATTTTATTAAATTTTTTTTAAAAAATAAAATAAATAAGATTAAAAAAATATAATTTAATTTGAGTTATAAACCGAAACCCAAAATGAATCAATAGTTTCTCACTTGGCCACTTCCAATAAAAAAAAAGTAAAATTCTAGAAAACGATTGGTTTTATCACGTTGATTTTTTATGTTGTTGTTTAACCACAAAAAAAGTTGGACTGGGAGTTTTTTTCATTTTTCCTTTTTTTTTTTCTTGATTTTTTTTTTTCCCCTCTGTGTCTACTTTTTTTGTTTTTTGGTTGAATATATACATTGGTTTTCCATCAAGCGTTGTGTGATTTCCGAGGTTGAGGTTTGAGCCAGCCATGGCTATGCACGTGAGCAGTATTGCGTGTTTCTCGGTTTTCAGCTGCAACACGAGAGTTCACAGAATCAGAGCCGTTGCTTCCGAGGATTTTGCTGCCCTGAAAACGGCGGATGAGAATAAGGTGAAATTGGGCGGTTCTGATTTGAAGGTCACCAGGCTTGGGATTGGTGCTTGGTCTTGGGGTGACACAACCTACTGGAACAACTTTGAGTGGGATGGTAAGCCTCATTAAAATTAATTTGCTTAAATTGTACGATTTATATATATACTATACATACATAAAAATCAAAGATTTAGAAACCCCATTTGTATTTGGGGCTTAATTTTGTTAATTCATGAGATTATAGAGTGCTATAACAACATTGACATGTGCTTGGTCTTGCATTATGCTTGAGATATTTTTAGCAGCATTTAGATGCAAAAGGGTTTAAGGTTTAAGCATAGTGTTAGGATTCTTTACACAAGATGTAGTTGTACTAGAAAGGAAACTATGTACTGGACTGTGTTTTTTGATTGATGGCAAATATGCAAGTACTTGCTAGAGATTAGATTCTTAACCGTTTACTATGGAGAACAATAATATAATACATTAGGTAAGTAAGCATACGAACAGAATTTACAGTGGTTCATCCTCAATACGAAAGTTACATCCACTTTCGGTTGCCGCAGGTTTTTACTAGGGTGAAGAGGAACATTACAAAGAAATCACACACTTCACGCCTCTTGGACAGACTCAATGTATTTCTATCTATTCTAATTCCCAAAACTGCTTCCTAATTTATTTATTATTAAGAAAACCAAAATACGTGCCAAAATCATGATATACCCTACTAAAGGTCAACCCCTCGTGCTAACTCTGTATCAGGATGATAATTAGGCCTCGTGCCAATCAATACTTTCTTAATTACTTGTCCTAAAGTTCTTTTCTTTTTCACTAAGAACAAAAAGAAGCACAATTTTAGGCGTTGGCATTCTATCTTACCAATTTTTAGAAGGAAGGCTATATAACTTCTTCAGAATGCAAGAAAGTCGTCTTTTCAGTAAGAATAAGTCAACAATATTCATCATTGTATTGCTGTTTTGTCTTTCTTTTGGAACAGAAATTACATGTTAGTAGTACTGGTGAGATGGTTTTCCTTACCTTGTCCTGCGTTCTGTTTCGGTTACGACTAATGAGGTTGTGACTAATGAAGATCGTCTCATATGTCCTATTCTGTGAAGACGACTCGGTTAAAATTTCTTCCTTTTGCTGTATGAAAACCGCAGATAAAAAGCTGAAAGCTGCCAAGGCTGCTTTTGATATCAGCATTGATCGCGGTATAACCTTCTTTGACACTGCCGAAGTTTATGGCTCAAGGGTGAGCTAAGAACCTCATTGATCCCTTTATTTTTCTTCATTAGAAGCGATGAAAAATCTTAAAACTTTCATATTTTCCTTTCCAGCAGTTTTCAATGGGTGCCATAAATTCCGAAACTCTGCTTGGAAGGTACATCCTAGGAACTATGGGAAGTCAATGCTTATCCATTTGTTCTGTCGGTTTCTTCAGAATGAAGGAAGATCTTGCACTTGCAGCAGTTTGTTCCTTTAATAAATATAGCAATGAAACTTTACCACCTTTGATGCAGATTCATCAAGGAAAGGAAACTAAAGGATCCAGAAGTGGACGTTGCCGTTGCAACCAAGTTTGCAGCTTTGCCATGGAGGTTTGGTCGTCAGAGTGTGCTCTCTGCCCTTAAGGATTCCCTCTGTCGCCTCGGACTTTCTTCAGTTGAACTCTATCAGCTTCACTGGTCTGTATTGTGATCCAACCTTAAATATATATCTGCCAACTCTTTTAAGTTTCACTTCCTTATTAGTAATCGAGCAATTTTTTCGATGGTCTCAGGCCTGGAATATGGGGAAATGAAGGTTGTTAATGATCCAACTCATTTGTTTTGCCACTGAATTCTAAAGCCAAGGGGTTTTGATACGTATGAGAGTTCTACCAAATCCTGTTCTTTTTCTTAATAACTTAGTTGATGGAGAACTAATTTCCCAGGGTATATTGATGGTCTTGGAGATGCCGTTGAGCAGGGATTGGTGAAGGCTGTTGGCGTTTCGAACTACAGCGGTAAAATATTTTTCTTTTTCTCTATTTCCTGTTTTGTTGAGTATACTATCTAATCAGTCCCTTACCTCGCGTCGCCCTTTAAAAAAAGAACGAAAGATTTGGTGAAAATTGGTTTTGGAAAAAGATTCACCAGCTCATGTTGATGCATATGGTGTCTCATTCTAGAAAAGAGACTACGTGATGCGTACGAGAGGCTTAAAAAGAGAGGCATCCCACTGGCTTCGAACCAAGTGAATTACAGCCTCATTTACCGAGCGCCGGAGGAAAATGGCATTAAGGCTACCTGTGATGAACTTGGGATCACTTTGATTGCCTATTCACCTATTGCTCAAGGTTAAATCTCAATCAACTATGCGTCCTTGTTTTGTTATGTTTCACCCGACTGAAAAATCATTTGCATTTCGCCATTTTGCTCTTTCTACTCTTGTGCATTTACATCGTTACCTTGTTAAATTCTGCTGCTGGTTTAGTAGTGTGTTACTAATCTTGCATTAACTGGTAAAATAGTTGTTTACCATGAGGAATCGACGTTGCTTGTCTATCAGTTGGTGATATAGGAAATCATTTTTTCTTGAGACAGATATCCAACTGTTAGTTTCTATTTTAGACAATTTTTTGGTCCAACTTAATAATGACAGGGCTCTATGTTTTCTCCATACACAGGTGTGCTTACAGGTAAGTATACACCGGAAAATCCACCAGATGGTCCCCGAGGACGAATCTACACCCCCGAGTTTCTGACAAAGGTAACGCCTAATGCTAGTGCTAATATCTACTTCCTTTAGGTATCTAATTCACTGCTGACGTACGAATCTGCTGCGCAGCTTCAACCTTTAATAAACAGAATCCGCGAAATTGGGGAAAACTATAGCAAAACTTCCACACAGGTCTGTTGAAATTCTCTTCTTAACTTTGGCATGTAGTTAACGTTGTTGGGAATTCCGTTCTACTATGGTCTACTTTTAACCCGTGAAACACTAGTACTATCTGTCTCTCTGTCACTTGCACAGCAAAATTTTCGATAATTAGTACTCCTTACATTTAATGGAAAAAAACATGCCTTTTGAGATTTCCAAATTATGATTTTGACAGTCGAGCTGGGATTCTATGAAAATTATGTTCCTTCGTATAGGTAGTCCTCAACTGGTTGATAGCCCAAGAAAATGTGGTGCCAATCCCAGGAGCCAAAAATGCAGAACAGGCTGAAGAATTTGCAGGTGCACTTGGATGGAGTCTCGGCAGTGAAGAAATAA
Organism: Ficus hispida; assembly: GCA_025413025.1. Taxonomy (NCBI): domain Eukaryota; kingdom Viridiplantae; phylum Streptophyta; class Magnoliopsida; order Rosales; family Moraceae; genus Ficus; species Ficus hispida. The sequence goes on along the minus strand of CM046365.1, from coordinate 16,462,423 downwards.
CCGAGCTGCGCTCTTTGGCCTCAGAAATAAAACCTGTTATTGGTTTCCCTGTTGAAAAATTGTAAGTATACATGTAAGAAATTCAATTTTTGTGCACATTGGTGAAAAGGACCAATAAAAAGATAAGTATTCTAACATCAAATACAAATCTTTGCAATACTAGATGTAAATCTAATCAGTAGTGTGCAGCAGTCTACGGTAGACTAAGGAAATATATACCAGTCAGATGCGTATTGGGTTTTGTCAGTTTTGTATATTTTTCACTTTGATGTGATTTTTACGATACCAAAGAAAGCTTCATCATATTGTATCTACTTTTTCACTCTTGACTCTTGAGTGAGGCAAAATGTAGCAAGAGCACATGCCATTTTGAGTCTTCATACAACAGTTGGCAATTCACTTGATGGAAAGTCCTATGAAACATGTTAAACCCCCTCTGATATATTTCGTGTGAAAAGCAAGATTTCGATTTTTTTTTTTTTTTAGTCCCAAAAAATGAAAAAAAAAATGGAAAAAGGCATAAATAACAAAGGGGACATACATTTTCGTATGGAAAAGAAAGGATGGGTGATAATTCCTAGCTACTCGACAGTTAGCCGCCTCTTGCTCTGAATTGTGTGGACAATTCTGGACCCACTTTTTCAATTGAATGACAACTATTAAATGATATTATAGCCCACTCTTCTTCTCAATTTATCATGAAAAACTACACGCTAAATCATAGTAGTTTATTATGTATATTTTTTCGCTTTGGATTTTCACTATATCAGAGAAAAGGTACAAGATCGAACCATGATCGACATCACAATTAGACTCCACAGCTCAATAACAATTGATTTAGTTTAAACTTTAGCAAAAAAAAAAAAAAAAAAAAAAAAATGAACAATGGAATCCTAGGATGTGGAAATTTAACTTTTTAAAGCTTTCTCATGTAACCTTGGAGGGTTTTTTTTTCAAAAGAAAGTTATATTTCATTGGTGGACCTTGACTTTAGTTGAGAGCAAATATAAGTTTCAACCTGAAAGAAACTTGTCACTTTCAACAAAGAGCTGAGTTTATAACCTTCCCATCGTTTCATGTGTTTATATCATCTTGATTTCTGCCGCATTGGGTATCTAACAAATTCATTTCGATTCTAAGTGAATTTTATGTCTCATTGATTGTCTCTCAATTATCATATTATTTAAATATAAAAATTTGACCACATAATAGATACTAAATACTAAAAGTACTTAAACAATTAAATGAGTTGTCAAAATAATATTGAAATATGACTGATTAAAGATGAAAATAAGATAATATATCTAAACTTTAAGTTATGACTTAACTTACTCGTGAGTGTTCGTACCATTTGTCTAGTACAAGTTATGCCGTGTTGAATATTCGAGAGGAAGCATAAGGGAAAACAACCCAAGAAAAAAAAAAAAAAAAAGGGCCAAATTCCCATATAGTACTCTCATTCAAATTCTGTATTAACATTATTGGAAAGACAACCAATAAAATATAAAAATGAGTTAGCAAATCTGAACTTTAAGTTAAGACTCAATAGTATACTCGCGAGTATTTGTGTTGTTTTAATAACATATTGTGTCATGTTGAATATTCGAGAGTAAATAGAAGAGAAACCATCGAAGGAAAAAAAAAAAACCAAATTCACGTACATTAATCTTGTTCAAATTCTGCATTATTATTGGAAAGAAAGCCAATAAAACACAAAAATGAGTTAACAAATTTGAACTCTTAAGTTAAGACTAACATACTCGCTAGTATTCGTACCGTTTTTCTAGCAACATGTTATGCCGTGTACAGCCAATAAAACACGAAAATGAGTCAATGGTCAAGACTCAACATACTCGTGAGTATTCGTAGCATCTTTTTTTATTCGAGAGCAAGCAGAAGGGAAAACCACCCAAGAAGGAAAACAAAAAAAACAAAAAAAATTCTCATACAATACCGTCGTTCAAATCCTGCATTATTGAGTGTGTACATACACTTCATGGGTGGGTGGGGGCTGGGGTCGTTATGGGGGGGTTAGCAAATGTCAACTGTAGCTAGTAGTACGACAATGCAACTAACCAAAGTGTTTTAACGTATGAAAACAACAACGAAGCTATCCACCCAAAAATTAAGATTGAATTTAAGTGGGGAAAACAGAAGCATCCTCAATTCTTTTTATTATTATTTTATTAATATTACTATTATTTATTTATTTTTTTGGGGGCCATATCCCTCTCGTTATTAATAATGATACTGTCGTGTGACTTAACTTAGTGGACACACTCGACAACCCATCTTCTTATGAGCTTGAATTTTCCTCCACGTACATGGTTTCCCCTCTCTTGCTTTTTCAATTCAATCACTAGCTATATAGAATGCTACCAAATACCTATTTTAAGAACATTTATTCTTAATTCCATCAAATATAGTTACACTTTTTATGTCTTCATTCATGAATAGTCTATCGATAACTTTATTATAAATAATTTGTCGTAAGGTTTAGAGTTCATATTAACCCCCTCTAAGTTCAAAAATATAAAGGTTCGTGTTGCGAACTCGTCATGCAATAAAAGAATATATAAAAATACTTATTGTATACATTTCGATTGAAACTACTTAATTTTCTTTTAGATTTGATCACTTTAGTTTTTAACTTCCTCTAACATATTACAACACGTGAACATTGCATATCTACACAAGGAGAAACACTTTTTTTTTATTGTTATCTTTTTTTTTTTTTTTTAAGTAAAAAAAAGATCCATGGTGTCCTCCCCTCTTCTTGTTCACCATCCATTTAGAAATGAAATTTAATGAAATCACAGGTGAAAAATATAATTAAAAATCTCACTCATTCTCTCATCAACCTCAATCTAAAGCAACAAAAGCTCATAGTTTCTATGCAGATCCACTTTTAAGGCTGGACCTTAGAGTTAATATATGGGCATCCAAATCCTATTTTGAAATTAAAATAAACCTAAAAAGGACGTTCATGATCATTATGCTACGAAACACATTTTTACTCAAGGCCTGTCGTTTTGACGGTATTATTTTCCGTGGCAAAAGTTGTGACTTTGTACCCTTTCGCTAATGTTGTGTACTGTTTAGCAACCAAATCATGAATTTAACTGGAAGTACTATTGGGGACATAAATAGATAGTAACGTGATTTAGAAATGATTATTTTAGAGAGCACAAATTGCTCTAGTGGTGGCGACAAAATCAACTTGCTGCCACTAAAACCCTCTAGAAAATTGCAAATATTGTTATTGTTACATCCCAAAATTAGTATTGACCAGAGGCGAATCGAGGCTGAAAACGCATGTCAAGAAAAGTTTTAAGCACCAACAAAAAAAAAAAAAAAAAAAAAAAAAATCTAGACTGACAAAAACTGAATATCACCAATGGTTATGATTGGAAATAATGATCACCACCAGTTATTTGAGGATTGAGAAATTATTACTAAAATTGGTGTACAGATTTCTCTAAATTATTTTTAGAAGCTTTTAATAATAAGATTACCTTATCATATGTATCTGATCTTATAAAATATATATATATATATATATATATATATACAAATTAACTATCAGTTTAATGCCAATTATAAGGTGACATCCTATCATTAAAATTCTCATAATAGTTTTGTAATTCGTGGAGTAATTATTATCATGTAAATTTTTAACTATATACAGTTAAAATTCAATATTTGTGTATGAAAACTTGCCATTGACAAGCAGAAAAAGTTGAAAGCCATTTTTGGACGTGGAGAGCAAATTGAAAGTGATGTGAAATGCTGATATAAATGCGTACACATGTATCTTCAGTTTAATTTTTAAAGCTTAATAAATATTATATATATAGATCTTCAACTTGGTCGGATATTAGACCAAGTACGATGCACTAAAAACCATATATTTATAATATATATATATATATATATATATCGAGAGAGAGAGAGAGAGAGGGAGTGTTTATAGTCTTGCCATGCACATAAATTGCAGAGGCTCGGATTCCATGTAATCACAAGGATATTCTCGCTAATTGACCTTTCACTCTTAAAGAGGGCCAAGTTGTGTACATCTAAGTGTATACAGGAGGATGATTCCAAAACCGAAAACGACCAAGAGAAAATGTTAAGAACATGATTTCTAGTAATATGCGTGTGGTTCATATTTATAGTACGAAATTTACATCAATTCATTTTCGAATTATAATATTTAATACGTTTCAAATTAGTTGATCACATTCCATTTTAGTTATTAAAATAAAACTTATAAAATTATTGATCAATCTATTTTAGTCATTTTTTGGTTATTTTTATTAATGAAATTAGTTATTATATTCATTGATTAGTAATATATATATATATATATATATATATTCAAAGGAAAATATACAACATCTGAGTTTTGTGTGGTGGGCACTTGGATAGTTGAAGCGATGAGTTGTAAATGTGAGTATATATGAGACATTATGACATATTTAGTGAGAAAACCAGATGGATTTAATATATAATAAAGGATAGAAGATGAACACTGAGCTATATTCAATAGTGCCCCGAAAGCCAAAAACTTGTCTATTTTGTCGTTATTTGAATGGCACATAGACGGCACGTGATCTATTACATATGGATTTTAATGCAGATCAGTACAAAGACTAATTTTTATCATATTAAGATTGTTTGAAGTTAATTTTGAGGCATTTTATAAACTTAGAAATCAAAGTGAGATTTGAGGTTATGTTTAGGGACTATTTTTAGGATTAATCCAAAAGTAAGGCAAGGACGATGATTTTTAGCATGTAACAATCGATAATTAAAAAAAAATTGGCCATAAATGGATATATATATATATGTATATATGAATATATATGTATACACACACACACGTATATGTATATCTTCCCACCAAATGCTCTCTCAACCAAATTCTTGTGGAGGCTTCCACCACTACTAATTGCTCCTAAAAAGTTTTCAAGTTGGGATATTGATTCCTCTTGGAAGTGAACAAATGGTCCAAACGTGGTCCATAATTGGTATATTTATTTTATTAATTTTGCTTTAACTAGTTTGTAATCGCTTAAAACTGAACACAGCTTGCATGCATATCCATGTGCCAAAATTTAAATGATACTATAAAGCGACATTTATGCATGTAGTGGACCATTCAACATTAGTCCCTTTCTTTCTTTTGAAGGAATAACTTCACTCCCATTAGACAATTACACAATTCGTTTTCAAATTTTTTTCCCCCAACTTTTGCAATATTTGTTTGGTTTCAAAGCCTAATATTGGTAGGATTAAATTTTAAATCATTAGATTCATATCACCATTTGTCAAGTCATGTACTCTTTAACTTTGATATGATTTTTATTATATCTAATATAATTAAAAAAAATGTACATTATTATAAGGATACCTCACTATAATAAAACGCTGATTAAAATAAATAACAAAATGCCTAAGTTACACATTGGGTTTTGTAGTAATGGAATTTTCACATAGGATGGTTCTTTTTTCATTATAAGTAGGAACTATATCGCAACGGCTACTTAATATTAAATACGTCATGATAAAAATTTACAACATGTGATTTAGAAATATTCTCAATCATATATATATTAGACTGATAAAAAATTAGTTTAATGACTTATAAAACAACTCCTTCTAATGGAGGAAAAATAGAAATTCCTACCCTAGAAACTTTCTTCTAGTAAAACAAAATCTAGCTCTTAAGATAATCTTCCCATTGTGTATATATATACTATGCTAAGCGTATCTTTTGATATCCAAACACAAATTCTATACAGATTAAGAAAAATTCTTTAGTATTTAAAAAAAAGGATAAAACAAATTTAGTGCTGGAGTGTTAACTAATCATGAAATTATGTTGTATAAACGTTATTTAATTATATTGTAATCTAACATTGAAAAATTACACGTGGTCAACGAAAATACACTCCATTATTTAGAAAAATAACTTAAAAAAAAAAAAAGAAATAATACTCTAGCACACTAAGAAGCGACTAATCGATTTCTTTTAAAAGAAGAAAAACGAAGGAACCATTAATCATACTAAACTATCCACTGTCCCGATTCTAAAAATGTAAATATTCTTTTTGAAACAGAAAAACATGTGACTCAATTGTACTTAAAAAATATATTCGATTTCACTTTCATCGCCACAAATTTAGTGTCATACGGTTTATTAACTGTATAATTACTTTTAAATAAGATTTAATTAAGAATATCGAATTACGAACGTATCACACAAAAATAACAGAAAAGTTTATTCTAACCCACATACCAATCTGTTAATTGTAGAGGTAACTTCATATAATAAGCATATATACGATTGTACTGCAAGGTAATATATACATATATATGTATAGAGCAGTGCTAATGTCTTACACGAAGGATGTCATTCACTTAAGTCATATTATATATTTTCTACCTAAATGTTATTCTCTTAAAGATTTATATTATGATGTTCTCTAGAAAAACAGGAATAGAGACATTTATTTTAAAAAATAAATGAAATAAATTTTAAAAATTATAGTTATAATCTATAATAGTAAATAGATTTAAATGTTATTCTCTTAAATATTTATGTTATGACAGGAATAGAGACATTTATTTTAAAAAATAAATTAAATAACTTTTAAAAATTACAGTTATAATCCATAATAGTAAATTGATTTAAATGTTATTCTCTTAAAGATTTATGTTATGATGTTATCTAGAAACACATGAATAGTGACATTTGCTTAATTAAATAAAATTTTAAAATTACAGTTATAGTCTTCAATAGTTAATTGATTTTTTAATTTATCAGAGCATTAACTATATTTATCCATAGTTGCCCGTTTCGAAAGATAATAGATAAATTAATAAATCATTCAAAACCTCATACGTGAATCTCATTACAATAATTGATCTAAGTAATTTTAACATTTACTTTAAATAATAAATAAAATAAATTTTAAATATTATAATTATAATCTTCAATAGTAAATTGATTTATAATTAATGTATTTTTTTATTAAAATTACTTAGATAAATTATTATAATGAGATTTACGTACATACGAGATTTTAAATGATTTATTAACTTATTTTTATTAATATTTTTATTAATAGTGTGTTTGTTTTTTTAATGGAAATTCCTTAGATCAATTGATATATATATATATATATATATAGTTGTATAAATATATACAAGTGAGTTGGCAAAGTGTTATGGTCTGACAATCTTGTCGCTCATCATTGGCCCAATAAACAAATGTTTACCCCTTTGCACTCGTGGCATCACCCTCACACATTTTTGGATCACATCCACTCCGATGCTCATGGTAGATTTCCTTTAATTGCTTTTCCCTTAAAATAAAATTAAAATTAAAACAAAATAAAATAAAATAAAATAAACGATTCCAAGCTCCAAGTCTCCCAAAAATCTCCTACACTAGACCGCACGGTCTCTCCCGTCTTCACTCAGTGAAGGACTGCCACATGGAGGATCATGTACTTGATTTCAACTGCCAGAAGGCAAATCACTGTGGTACTGATAACAGCGAATCTTTGCTCTGATTTTCTCTTCTCTGACCTCTTCGTGACGTCCCTGTCGTTGTAAATTTTGTGCGTGTTTAAGGACCATTTCTCCAGTTTTTTCATTTGCTCTCCTTCATTTTACAAGCCTCTTTAAACTCATTAGACACCACAAACTTGGACGCTCAGAAATACAAGAGAGAGAGAGAGAGAAAGAGAGAGAGAGAGGGAGAGAGAGAAACAAGACAGAGGAGAGAGAAACAGAAACAGAAAGAGAGAGAGAGGGCGGCTTCACAAACTTACCCTTTCAACATTTGGTGGACTTTCTCACCAGTTTCTTGTTCAAACTCAATTCAGGTTTGCTTTTATTTTTGTTTTTGCTTTTCTGAGGCCTCTTCATTTTTCTTCTTCTTCTTATTCTTACAAAAATATGTATTTATATTGTATCTTCTGGTCAATTTTCCAATCTGGAAACAAAAAAGTACTTTAGTTTTGTGATGCTTGCTTCTCATCCTATCCTATGTCAAAAAAATGTTAAAGCTGGGCCTTTTATGATTATGATATATATATATATATATATATATATAGTATAAAGCAAGAATTGTGTAAACAGCACTTTTGTTTTTGCTTTTTTTTTTTTTTTTTCCAAGCACAATTCCATAATGGGCAGCATTTTAATAATACTTTCCTTTTAAAGTAGTTAAAAAAAAAAAGAAAAATTAACTGGTTTGACAAACTAATCAATCCCTTTTTGCCAATTAAGCTCTTTATTCAACATTTAATTTTTTTTCGTTTTTTAATTTATAAATAAATGTGGATGTCAGTCGCTTTTCTTGAACCGGGTTCATGAGAAAGAGCTTATAAAAATATGATTGGGGAATAATTTTATGATATTTTAATAAGTTACTAAAGATTCCTTTGCTGTTGTTCTACAGAAATTATGAATAATTGCATTTCTGATTGGAATTTCGAGGCTGATCTCCCTATAAACGGTCAAAAGAATCCCACAGGGTCTGTTGTACTTACTCTCCCTTCTCTAGATTAAAATAAAAATAAAAATGTTGTTAAATTTGCTGATTTTTTTTTTTTTTTTTTCAGGGCAGACCATGATTTTGTAGAGCTGTTATGGCGAAATGGGCAGGTGGTTTTGCATAGCCAGGCATATAGAAAACAAGCTCATTATAACAATCCTAATGATCAGCCAAGCCAAGTTCACAAACATGATCAACAAGCCACAAGGGGTTGTGGGCCATATGGGAATTTAATCAACATGAACCAGGATGATGAGACAGTGTCTTGGATCCATTACCCACTTGAGGATTCCTTTGAGAAGGAGTTCTGTTCCAATCTCTTCTCCGACTTACATTCATGTAATCCGATCGACCTCGATAAACCTCCGACGGTGATCAGACAGTTTGAAGAAGAGAAGGCATCAAAATGTGGTGGTTTTGATAATTCTAATGTTAATCATGTCAAACTTAAGCCCTCATTTCCTGAGAATCAAATGCCTCCTCCAAGGCAGTACTCCAATTCAGCTCAGCAAAATCAAGGTACAGGAAAAGTGATTAACTTCTCGCAGTTTTCGGGTTCTGAGAAGTGTAATTTGAGGCCTTCTGGTAGTGGACAAGGAGAAGCTAGAGAGTGTTCTGTTATGACGGTCGGATTGAGCCACTGTGGAAGCAACCAACTTCCTAATGACCATGACATGATTCGGAAGATCATAGCTCAGAACGAGAGTGGGAAGACGGAGACTCATGAACCGACGGTTACTTCTTCTTCTGGTGGATCTGGTAGTAGTTTCGGAAGAACGTATAAGCAATCTACCACTACGACGAGTGGCAATACCAACAACAAGAGGAAGAGTAGAGATGCAGAGGAATTAGAGTGCCAAAGTAAGGTAAGAAATGGCCATTTCATCTTTATGCTTTATAAATGTGTCGTTTGTTTTGTTTTTTCAAAGGTTATGATCATATCTGTGTTTCTGATATTGTTTTTAGGCCGCTGAGCTTGAATCTGCCGCTGCAAACAAATCTTCCCAACGATCTGGGACTTCTCGAAAGAGCCGCGCTGCTGAAGTTCATAATCTCTCCGAAAGAGTAGGATTTTTGAGATCTTTAATAAATTTTTCTAACTTTTTGGAGTTTGAAAACTTTGTTGATGTAACCTGTTTTTGGTGATGTAGAGACGAAGAGATCGGATCAATGAAAAGATGAAGGCGTTGCAGGAGCTTATACCTCACAGCAATAAGGTTTACTTCTTACCATGAGTTGTATATAGATATATATACACTTGTGTATATGCATGCATTTAGACAAGTATTCAAGTTTTAACCAAATTCTTGGCAATGAAATACACAAAAGGAAGAAGAAAGAGCATTACTTTGAGCCTTTGCTATGTTGACAGGAGAAAAAAAAGTAGAAAGAACCAAAAAATAAATGCAGAAAAAGAAAAACTGGAGGTTCAGAATATACATATATTGGAGTATTGCTTAGCTGAAATCTGAATATTCAAAGGTCACAGATGATAGAGTGGAAACTGGCAAGATTAAAAAAGAAATTAAATATGTTCCTGGGATCAAAATTATAGAAGATTTGTTTAGTTAAGCTTTAATGTGTAAAGGCCAATTATTGCAACAGTTTCAATAAAAGGTTTGAAAAATGTTTTACCATTCTTTTCTTTCTAGTGCTTGCCATCTTTAAAGCATAAATCCTCTTCTTCTTCTTTTTTTTGAAAATTTTAAAAAAAAAAATTTTTTTTGAATGATTTAGTCCTTGTTTTGCAGACGGATAAAGCATCAATGTTGGACGAGGCAATTGAGTACCTGAAGTCACTTCAATTACAACTTCAGGTATCATTTACACAAAAGCTCTTGTTTATTACCCGAAAACCGAACTTTTAACTGTTTGGTAACTCAGAAATCACATACATGTTTTTCATGGTGTTTCTTAGGTAATGTGGATGGGAAGTGGGATGACACCGATGATGTTTCCAGGAGTTCATCATTACATGTCCCCGATGGGCATGGCAATGGCCCCATCTGCCTTGTCTCCGATCCAAAATCCAATGCATTTGCCCCGGGTCCCGGTTGTTGATCAATCCATGCTTGTGGCTCCGTCTACAGACCAGTCTGTTTTGAGCCAAAACCCAGCTTTCAATCCTCTCAACTACCAAAACCAGATGCAAAACACCTCTTTTCCCGAGCAATATGCGCGCTTCATGGGATTCCATTCCATGCAAACGATGCCTCGGGTAATTGTTCTGTTGCAATTTTCACTCTTTTACCAATTTTTGGCCTTCTTTTTTGTGATGCTTATGTTTTCTCTTACACCTTCATAGTGTTTAAGATTGAAATCCTTTTTCATTTTCTTTTTCTTTTTTTTTTGGTCGTTCGGTTCTGCAGCCGGTGAATTTATTCAGATTTAGTCCCCAGATGGTACAACAAAGCCAATCAATAGCACATAATGGAATTAGTACAGGACCTTCCCATAGTGGAGTTCCACCTGATGGTGGTTTAAGTGGCAAGATGGGTAAGTCTCTCATTTCAACCACTTTTAGCTCATCAATAAGCAAAATCACTAATGATGTGATTTGGGTAGGTTTAAACTGTCAAGCCTCGTGTATATATACATACATATATATATATATATATATATATAATTCATCTTTGATGAAGAAGAATTCTCCTATAAAGAATTGTTAGGACCCTACTTGGTGAGATTCTATCCCATTTCCCAACAGTTGTGATTGGCCAAATTGGATGGCAAATACATTATCTCAGCAAGTTTCTGCCTTATCTTGATTGCATTGCCTTTCCTTAAAAGAATGGTCCTGCCCTTTGGTTCTTTCTGAGTCTCAACATTATCTGTTGAGAACAAGCTATTATTTCTGCTTTTATTACGTGATTCCCCCTTCTAGATATCACACAATCCGACCTTGGTATGTTTGAGGAAAATTCTACGTTAGGATATGAAAAATTACCTTATAGATAAGACAGTTTTTAACCATCATTTATAATATTAATATGATCCAACGATTTAAAACTGTATCCTATCAATAGATTATTTTTATGTTTGAACGTAAACAGGTCAAAATCTACTCTCTTATTAGGTCTTGAAATTTTCAGTAATATTTTAATGTGGTTGTCCGGTAAAAGTCCCCTAGTGTTACAAGTGTCACCATCACATGGTTTGAAATGACACCACTGTCTTGTTCTCTTGCCAACAGGTTGATCAGTGAGTGCTCAAACTTATCTGCTTTCCATGGTCCCCCCCCATGTGACTTGTGTCATGGCAAGGACTATATTGCAAAAAAAAAAAAAATGGAGAAAATCTTCAAATTAAAATGGTATTTTTGCAAGAAAAATATTTCTTGATTTACACCTTGATCTTGCCTGCTGATATATTTCCCGGTGAAGGGTCCATTTTTACTGCTATGTACATCTCTCTGAAAAAACAAAAACAAAAACAAAACAAAACAAAACAAAAAAAAATTGTGGAAGAATAAAAGACCATGGAATCTCGCTGAGGAATTTGAAGTTGCCCCTGTGTATCCGTGACCAGAAAGATGATTCCATCAGTTTCTGGTCAAATATTGGTCCTTCTAAAAGAATGGAATACATAATAGCGTTGTAATTTTTTCTGTTCCGAATTTTTGGCCCTGGAAAAGTGAAGACATGTAGTAAATTTTTATTTCAAAAGTAATTATTGCTGACCATTGGTTTTTGGTTATGGAAAAATATGTTTCAGTTAATTCTTATACATACACATACATATATATATATATATATATATGTATATTCCTCAAAGGGATTTCACTGTCTTGTACTTGGAGCAAATACAATGAATCATGCTAAAGAGAGGTCTAGCTTGAATATTATATGCGTGTCAACAAGCGGGGAAGCCATCTCTGTTGCAACTAATTTGGTCTCTTAGCAACTGGTTCCTTAATTAATCATGTCTTAGGACTTATTGACCCATCATTTCGTCCATGTCATCATATAAAATAAAAGAAAATTTTTTGATGTAGTATGAAAAAAGTAACCCTACTGAGGGGATATTATTTTAAACTATTACATTTTTATCAAATTATTCTCATCTCTGACTCTTAAATTTAAGATCATTCACGCTCTGTCTCCTAAATTCAGAAAACTTCCCCTGTACTCCCTTATTTTGAATTAGTGAGACTTAACATCTTTCATTAGAATTTTGGTTTAAAATATATGGAAAAAGAAATAAATTAATATCACTAATTGCCTAAGGTTGTAATTTTGTTTAAAAATAAACGAAAAAAAAATCCTCTATCTCTCTCTGGCTTTTTTTTTTTGTTTTGTTGTTTTTTTTTTTTGTTTTTGTTCTCTGTTAACTGAAATCATAAATTATGGTTACTCTCATATATGCCTCTGAAATTTTACGATCATTCATATTATAATTTAAAATTTTCCTCTTCACTCTGTAATTTTGAATTAGTTCTATTTAATCTCTTTTAGAATTTTGATTAAAAAAATGAAAATAGAAACAAATTAAAGACCAGTTCACCGTACTTAATCCTTTTTTTTTTTTTTGGTACCTAATGCTAATTGAAGTTCTAATATATGGGATTAAATTAAATGGGACGAACTCAAATTCAGAGAGCAAATTGAGGTCTTTTAAAACTCAGATAGCAAAATTAATACGATCCGAAAATTTAAGGGTGTTGATGAGTAATTGTTAATAGATTTTGAGTAAATATTCTGGGGGGAAAAAAAAAAAAAAAAAAAACACTACTGAAAAGGCTCTTAAACTAAATTCTATATCGGAACTTGTCCTTATGAGAATTCTTCCTACTCCTACCTATGTAATGAAATGATATCAAACATGACATGTTTTCCATATAAGTTTGCAATTACCATCTACTTTTTATCCGTACGTTGCTTTCATAACTCGGCATCATGGGGAATTCATATGCCACCTTTTCTGATGCTAATTTTATCTCCATCTTTTTTAGTCAAGCTTCAATGATTTGAATGTTAGTGGTTTTGGAATCAAAATAAAGGAAATAAAGCCAACTAGTTCTATTTTTCTGATATTGGGAATACTTTTTTATCTGTAAAACCTATATTACCTAGTCATAACTCATGACACGATAAGACTGTAGCTAGCTAGCTAGCTAGACATTTATAGGAAGACGCGCATGGTTTTTGAGATTCATTCAGACATATATGTCTACACACACACACATATATGTCTGTTATATATGTATATATAAAACAGACATGTAGCTAGTCCCTTTTCCTTTTATATAAATATGGTGCCAAAGTGTAATTACTCTTCTATTATCTATTTCATTGCTATAGAACTCAAATTTTCAACTTTATAACAGAAAATCGACAAGTTTCTTATATTTTCCTTTTGCTCTTTTATCCTAATTTAAGAGACTTTCTGCCATTTAAGTTTCTTTTCCCCTTTATAACATCGAATTTTAACCAAGTTTATCGTATATATTGTCGTTGGTAGAATTCTCTCTCTCCCCTTTGTTCAATTAATGAATTTTCTTTTCTTTTCTTTTCTTTCTTGACATATGTACTGATATCTTGATTGTTGGCTTGTCGTTTGTTTTGGAGACAAGATACGTCTTAATTACGTGTTTATTTTCTTGGAGCTACAATTTAATAATGATATAAATTGTTGCTAGATTCAAGTACGAAAGAAACCGGAGACAACAACTATTAATAGCTGTAAAGAATTAATGTATTTTAAGAAATTTAATATAGCTTTCAAGTTTTCAAGCTCTATTAATTTAAATTAGTATTTTACTACTTTACTATATGCCTTTTAAATAAAATCTTGATTCCAGTGGATAAATTTAATAGATTACAGACCGGGTCGGCATAATCTATATAATTGACTCTAACTAGAAGCCAAAAACTCTGACAAGTTCATTATATGTTCTTCACAAGTTGATGGCATTTTTTTCTGAGGGGGAAAAAAAAAGTTGGTGGCATTTTCGTTGGGCATGATAAAAGATCAAAAGTTATTCCTTTTTTTTTTTTTTTTTTTTTCCCCTTTTCCTTCTTGTCGCATGAAGTACTAAAATTCCATATACTCATATATAACTGGCCAGGATCTTGCTATAAGTGCATGCATGTTTCAATTCCAAAACGATTTTCTTTTTCGAACCCCAAAAGAGATAAAAGAAAAAAGGGGTGGAGTGCCGTGGAGCACCTTTCACCTTTTGGTCTTTTCTCTTGAAGCACAATTCTTTTTTTTTTTTTCTTTTTTCCCCCGCACGTAAATAGACTTGCAAGTTTCACTCTCGGCCGACCAACACTAACACTGCAGAGATGATATAATGCTGACATATATATATATATATATATATATATTATGTTTTCTCTTTGATGACTACCGTTATAGTTTTGCATATTAGGTTTTATCGATAAGAGATATCAAGTTTGAGTTTTATAATGAAAGCGTCTATGAACTATATGACGTATGGAACCACAATTTTCTATAGAAATATTGATCCAAAATAGGCGAAGCATTTCATAAAGAATGGAAGAAAATATTTATACATTTTGTTAGTAAGTACGATTTTAAATTGTATGATCAAAAGAATATAAAGAAAATAAAATCACAATTTATCGGAACTTAATAAAAGTATACCTTCGGTAGGAATATCTTTCAATAAAAAAAAGGTCAAAATTTTACGACAAAATTCTACTTGTTTGAATTCCTTTATCATAATGGATGGCCTAGTAGTACTTATCTGACCCATTTTAACATGTTATGATCATGTCAAGCTAAAAAGTAAAGAGATCAGTAATGGGATAAATAATAAATACACGAGTGGGTGGAAAAGTGTCTTCTATGTCCTCATGATTGTGTTTGTGTGTGTGTGTGTATATATATATATATATATATATTATATCATATATGTACAATATTTATATATGATATATAATATATATGCTATCCAATTTGAGTTCGAACTCATTATTCGTGGCCCCCCTTACAATATCGAAACGAATCTTTGTTGTCACCATTATGCAATGAGTCTTCGTTTCAAGTGGCCATTATGTTCATTGTCATCTTTCCAACTAGCCAGGAATAAAATTCGTGAGAACTCTCCTTTCTTCTTACTAAATGAATCAACTCTTACCTTGTTTTCGTAAGCCATAACTACTAACCATTTTCACACAGTTCCATAATATTGATTGCTTTGTTAGGAATATTATTAATCTTATTATATAGTTGGCATTTGATTACTTTGTTGAAATCATTTAGAATAAATTAAAATTTTAAAATCTTACTTAAACATTGATATATACATGCGTCAAAAATTTTCTTTGAACAAGAGCTTTTTAATTGAGTCAAGTTTTGTTAGTTGCTCTCATCTAAAAACTACTCTCAAATGTAGTGTTTGAATCCGGAAGTCAAATACAACTTCTATCAAGCAATATTTATATTCAATAGGTTATGACACATTAAAGTTAAAACTATAACAAATAAATATCACAATCGTTTTTATTATCACAAAGGTATTGAGTTTAGTCTCAAATGATTTGATAGATGAAAGTTATCGTATTCAAACTTTACAAGTGATTGAGACTATTAACTATTCACCGGTTGACAGCTCAAATACTCAATAATTTAGGCTTGGATCGCGCTAAGTTGCTCGTCTCGATGTAAATCATACATAGATGCACACACACAAAATGCACGTTGATAAGATAGCCTATATATATAAAAATACACACACACACGACGCATTTATTCCACCAATGACGATACCATTCGTCACATACGTGCCTGTGATATATATTCTCTTGTATATGTATATATATCTAGCTAGCTAGCTCCGGTTTATCTCTTTTCACGCGACTTGATCCTCCATTCATGGCTCAAAACGTGTGCACTTTATATATATCAGATTATTTGTGTCCGTACAAATTATTGTGACAAGATAGAACAGAACCAATACATATATATATCATCAGCGGGGAGAGGATTAATATTGCTGAGATTGCATGTGGGACCAACAAGAAGATTTTACCAGTAAAAGAGATGACATTAAATAAGAGCCAAGTGAAATCGTGGTGTGTGTGTGTGTGTGTGTGAGATGTGTGTATATATGGACGGCTCTTTTTTTTTTGTACATCTCTTCTCCCCATCTTTTTCTTGATGTCGGAGGGCGAAAATGATATATATAGATGTCACATCTTGGCCCCCTATACTTTCAATGATCTATAAATAAAATATCTATGGACCAAGATTTCGATATGATTAATCATTTTCTTCAATAAGGTTTTGGGCTTGAATTGGTCGATTATAATAATCAGATATAAAATATATATATATATATATATAACATCATTCATACATATATATATATATGTATGTATATCTGTACATTTTTGGGTAGTTCAAGGCTTAAAAATCTGGTAATTCTACGTAAAAATATAATTGCAATGCTCTCAATATATGACTGGAATTCTTGAACTGCCTAATCTGTGGTTCATTGCCTGATTAAGTATCATTTCTAGAACAGCTACATCAAGTTGTCGCATAAATATATGCTTTTTATCTTGAGCTTTTTAATGTGGAGACCGTTAGATTCTTTTGGAATAAGATACATAAGATTCTAATGATTCTAAAGTGATATTTTTATTAGGAATACTTTTTATATTCAACTCGACGGGATTGACTCAAATGAGAGACATATATTACACAAGAGCATTGGGATTCAATATATGACGGGTTTGAATCTCATTATACCGAGAGCTGCTACCTAAGTTTACAAATGGGAAAGTCGATCAGGAAGTACTTTCCACAAATTTGTTTTGTGTGTTTGTCTCCTTGCAGCGTCACATGCTACAATCTTTTGCAAATATACACCTTATCTCTTTATTGAGAATTGAGATTAAAATTGTTGCGCCCGTGCAGATTTAAAAAAAAAAAAAGTAACTATCTTCTATATCCTTAAAATTGTCCCCCTTTTGTAGTCTTTTTTTTTTTTTTTTTCCCGTATTTGTGATCATTGTCACTACAGGAAAACATACCTGTCGCAACCAAATTTTTTTGCGATAAAAAATTTTGGTCGCAAAAGAGAGCCTATTGCGACCAAATTTTCAGTTGCAAAATTTTTTGGTTGCATTTAACATCACATTGCAATCATGTTTTTCTGTGACCAAATAATTGGTCGCAAAAATATACCTATTGCGACCAATTAATTTTTTGCCACAAAAATTTCGACACCCAATTCTAAAAACACGCCTATCGCAATCAAATTTTTTCGCGATAAAAAATTTTGGTCGCAAAAGAGAGCCTATTGCCACCAAATTTTTAGTCACAAATTTTTGGTTGCATTTAACATCACATTGCAATTATATTTTTATGCGACCAAACACTTGATCGTAAAAATATACCTGTTGTGACCAATTAATTTTTTGCTACAAATATTTTGACACCCCATGGATAGAAAGAGGTGGATAAATAAGTATTCCGTAACCTTTTTTTTTTTTTTTTGTCACTGAAAGTAGACAATCAGCCACCAATATTTTGGTAGCAAAACTTTTAGTCTTTTTTTGCGACCAAAATATTAAGAAATGTCTGAAGTAGAATGTGGTGATATCTAATACTAATTATAGCAACCAAATCAGTAGTCGCTAAAAACCTCTTTTTGCTTGGTCTAAAATAATTCTTTTAATACTAATTATAGTAGCCAAACCTATTGGCATTATCTCCAAGTACTCGAATCATATTAATAATTATCAGAAGCAATTAAACTCTTTTTGAAAGTAAAAATTATTTTCGGTGAAAGTAGGTATATATTTAAAACAGTATCTTCTTTTCAAAAAGAATCTGAAGATTGGTTGTCTTTTTTCTTTTTTGAAATTAGATACGATTATTAATGATACTATTAAATTGTTTAAAAAATTGATGCTGCTATTAAAGGTTGGTACTGAGAGTTTTTATTTTTTAACATCTGAAAGTTTTTATTTTTATTATTGTTACTTAAAAAAATGGGGCAACTAACCGGTTTTTTTTTAAGGAACTAGTTGGATATTTTTGACTAGTTCCTTAAAAAAAATAACATTTTAACTAATTTTAAAAAACTTCGACCATTTATTAAAAAAGGCTATTTAGCTATAAATCCTTAATATAAATTGAAATTTTCTCTCTTTTTCTCTAAAAAAAAACACAGATAATGTTTCTAGAGTTCAAGAATTAGTTCATCAATTAAAAATTTATAGCATCCAATTAAAATTTACTTCATTAATTTTTTATAAGCATTATCCTTAATTCAAATAAAAGAGTATCCATATCCATAGATAATTATCTATTTATTTAAATTCAAATTTTAGAGAATATATAATCCAAGATATTATCTTGCTTACTTTTAAATTTAAACTAAATTGTGATCTTTATCCAAAGGTAACAATCTTTAATTTAAATTATTAGTAATCATTATCAGCATTTAAATTTAAATTAAATTATAATCTTTATTCAAATATAATAACATTTAATTTAAATTACTATTCATTATTTTATTCAACATAATAATTATTCAAATTTTAAATAATTCTCAATAAAATACCATACCTCTAAACTTTATCCTCCTTGAAATTATCTAAAGTTATTCATAATTGTGATTAAGATTAAAATTCCGTGTTACCTTCTTAATTATTTTATCATTAAAGTTTTTGTCATTTCATGTTGATTAAACCCTATTCATGAAATCCTTTATGAATAGAAAATCGTTCAATAAAAAAATTACAGAAGGATCGGGATTGCTTTTGTTTAATTTAATCTCGAATCACACTTTAAGAGAATATCATTCCAAGTTAAAAAAAAAATATATATAGAAAAGTTGTTCATGCCGTTCATCATACTCCGTTAATAGATAATAGCCTATACGTATGTAGTATGACCATTATTATTATTTTCTCTGAAGACATATGTACTATTTTTATATTATATGTTCCCTAAAAAAGTTATATATTATTATTATTTACAAAAAAACTTATCCCTAAAAAAAATTTATATTATAATTTATTTGACATACCGTATTAAGTTTGAAGCATCCCCAAAAAAAGAAAAAAAAATGTTAAAAGCAAAGCTTGAAAGAAAAGCATATATTGTTTTGAAAGTAAAACCGTACTTCCACTAAAAGTAAAGCCGTAATTTCGGAAGCAGAAACTTCCTCAGCAAAAAAAAAAAAAAAAAAAAAGAAAAGAAAAAACGAAATAACAAACAAACAAAAAAAAAAATTATAATAAAAAGATTTATTTTGGAGGGGAAAGATTAATAAAAATTTTGGCGGTTCTTTTTGGCTCTCAATTTTATAAAATTTGAAAGATAAAACCGATTTCCAGTTTTCCACATACTACAGAGTACAAACATTGTACAGTTTCAAATTCTCTCTGTCTCAACTTCTAAAATTCTTTTGTTCTCTGATCTATTCCGAGTTTTATAATCATCTTCCTTCCTTGCCATGGTGAGCTTTATGTTTCTTTTTATTTTTTTGTTTTTTATTTTTTATTTTTTTTGAGGGGTAAGCTTTATGTTTCCGGTAAAGTTTTCTTGCTTCGTTTTCTCCTTTTGTTACTTTATGTCTATGATTTTTCCAGATTTACATCAACGGATGAGAATCGTTGGATCTGCTAATTGGAAGCTCCGTCTTCCTTTTTACCTCTGTGTGTTTCTAACTATACGTCGTCTTCTTCTCTCTCTCCTCTGTTTTTCTATGTACACTCAGGGGTAGCTTTGTTACTGCAGAGTGCAGATAACCAGTTCCGATGATGTAAAAATAGATGGTGACCACCACGGTTATTTGCCTTGGATGCTAGTTTGACAGTTTGTTGTTGATAGAGTATTTCATTTCCTCTTCATTATTATTTCTTTTAGGCTCCACTTAGTGCTGGTTCTGGGCATGCCGCATGCCAACTTTAAGATATTGCAAAATTTTCTTTCTTTTTTCTTTATTTATTATAATATCTTACTTGGATTTAATCTCTTTGCTTTCCTATTTTGTCATTTGTAGATTCTTGAATGAAAAATTGCAGTTCAGATTTTGCTTTTGGAACAAAGGAATTTTTCGTTCATTTTTACTGTGGACAGCTTTTTATAACATCTGTGGAGAGATAATTTATTGAGTACAGAGATTTGTTATTATTTATTATATTTTTATTATTCTTTCTCTTTAAGGACTTCTCAATTTTTGTTTCTCCTCCATAGATTTGCTAACTGAATTTTTATTTATTTATTTTAATTTTTTTAATCGGTTCCTTTTGCTTGATCATCATTCAATTATAACTTATTATTGGACTACTTAGTTAAATGGTTAATTCATATTGCAAAGTGGAAAACTATTTTAGTGCTATCAACATCTACAGCTTGCTATGAGTTATTTCTTTAATGTTGCCAATCATGCATATGGCATACAAACGGGTAAGGATATGTCAGCATTTACACTTGAGAGGTTGGCACATGTTATTATCTACAAGTTACTTTTGCCTATAGATTATGTTACTTTTGTTAATTAATAAGATCTTTGCAAAACTGTTAGTGATTCTTTTTTCTTTTAAATAAAGTTAGCGATAATAATCTAATAAGAAATGTTACGTTACTCTTACAGATTTTCTCAAATTGTTATGGATGATGATTGTATTGAAATTGATGGACATGTATTTGATACAGAAACTTCCAACGATAGTTTTACTTGGGCGAAGGAATTAGAAAAGTTAAAAATCAGACCCAAAGGGCTTATGCATACAAGTTGGTGATAATTAAATTTAAGCTATTTTAGATGTTTCTATGAGATACTTTACAAATAGAGCATACATAAAATTTGTATATTAGTTTGGTTCACTATAAAATTATTGATTGTATTTACATCAAATAATGTAATTTGTTCTACTTAAGTTGTTTTTCTTTTTTACAATTATTTTCAATGAAAAGTTATTACACAATTTAGTCACTAAAGGTTCTAATAGGTTTAGAACGAAACGAGTTTCTATCACCATGATTTTTTGGCTTGAAAAAAAAAGAAGAAGAATAAATAAATAAAAACTTTGGGCGATCAAAATTTGGTTGCAAAAAGTTCTATTACTATGTGTCGTGTTCCTGGTACGACTTAAATGACGTCTAAATTAAAGTCTTTTTGTGACCACAAGTTGGTAGCTAAAATGTCAACTTTTTTGCAACATCTTGGTGCGACCAACTATTTGGTAGTAAAATATGTCATATTTGGTTGAAAAAGAATTGTTTGGTCGTCTGTGATAACAAAATCACGAACATTTGACGACCAATTAGTTGACTTTCTGTGACTAAAGTTTTAGTTGCAGAAAGATGCGTTTTTTGGCAACCAAAATTTGGTTGCAAAGAAAACTTTCTGCAACCAAGCTGTTACAACCAAAATTTTGGTCATAAAAAAAACTTTCTGCAACCAAAATAAACAAATTTGCTGCCAAAATTTTGGCAAATTAGCTTTTTGGGGGCTAAAAATGGTATAAATCTCTTTGGGGGACACGCATCATGATAGGAGCAGTAGTTGAGGAAAAATATTATTGAATTGGGACATAGTTCTCATCTATTTGGAATATTTTTTTATGTTTTAACAGAATATAAAATTTGAATACGTATGTCTGGTTGTAGTCATAGCACAAATTTAACTCAAGAGAAAATGCGAATGGTAAGTAGGGTACCACTATATATTTCAACGTTTTCTTTGCATATTAAAGAGAATCGGGGATATATGTTTGTCAAGACTCATATCCTCCATTTGATATGATATTATCCGCTTACATGTCCGTACGGTTTTTCTCTTGGACTTAATTCAAAAGGCCTCATACTATTTGGTGGTGATCTCTTTATTTATTAACTATCACATATATCAATTCACTAGCGATATGAGACTGCACAGTTTATCCTTTTCTTTGTAGGAACTGATGATTATCACAATCACCTCTCCTTTTGGGATCCAATGTCCTTATGATTTTTTTGTAGGAACTGATGATTGTCACAATCACCCTTTCTTTTAGGGTCTAATGCCCTCATTGGTCACACTTTCGGTTGGGTATAAGTTCTGATACTATTTTTAAAGACCCATGCCTTTTTTTTGTATAATATTATCCACTTTAGACCTCATATCCGAATTGTTTTGCTCTTGGACTCACCCAAAAAGGCCTCATACCATTCAGATATAGTCTCATTACTTATGAACCATCGTATATCTATCCACAAGTAATGTGAGACTGTACAGCTTACCATTTTCTCGAAGGGATTGATAACTGTCAGAATTACAATATTATTCAGATCCATGTTAGATATGTACGAAGAATTATCTATTTTGCATATATAAGATGTTGATTACATATAATATTTAAAAGTGCATTAGTGAATGAGACTCTACAGAAAAATCATCCTTGAAACTAAGTTAGTGTTTAGTTCACCAATTGAAACTATTAATTTTTTCCATTGAAGTTCTTTGAGTTTTCAAAAACTAATTAAAATTTATGTTGATTTTTCAAAAAAAGAGATAAAAATAAGTTGGAAAAGTTTAGTTCCACCCAATGTACCATGCGGTCCGAGGTCGCTAAATGCTTTTACTTTGACAAATGTTGAAGGAACTAGATAGGCAGCCCAACCCTATTAGTTGAAAATGGGCTTTCAAAAACGAATGTTCCATTGAGCATCAAGGCTCTTTTTTGCTGGAACTATATATATATATATATGTATGTATATGTATATGTATATGTATATAGACTAAAAGGCCTTATAGACGCTGCCTCTTTCTGGATTGCTCTCTGGTAGAGTGTAACTATATACCTGACAAAAAAACTCAAAAAATATATATGCTTTCAATTAGTTCCTTTTAAAAATGATGGAAGAATGGAAAAAAGTTGGTAATTCCTTTGACCTGGCTATTTGCTTTCTAGTCGTTAGAGAACCGCGGTACTGCAATAGAATGCTATACTTCTCACCAAAACTAAATGTTTAGGTTTACGTAAGAAAATCACTCTATTGTTAACCAGTACATCTAATATCAAATTTAACATCAAATTTATCATATGTCAAATTCAATATTTGGTTGTTAACTTTTTTTTGGCTAATATATTTGGTTGTTAACTGTTGATGTATTTATTTATTTATTTATTATTATTATTATTATTGCTTAAGAGTTACAATATTATCGTTTTCAATTTGTTTAAAATTTAAAGGTTTTCCTTTTACAAGTCTTTCGATACAATATTTGAAAAACCCACTTATTGAGAAAATATAATATAATAATATGTCGGCATTTATATTATAGATAGTCTCATAATTAGTTTTACCCAATTATCCCCTATAACCGTTTAAAACAATCCCACAAAATTGAGAGCCTACGAACAAAAACCATTAAGATCTTATTAAGAATTAGACAATTTATAACCCGTTTGAATTATTGTCTTGAAAATGTTTTATAGATATTATTTAAAGAGTTTTCTACAACAATTTTTGTGACGGAAACTTAAATGTAGTGTTCAAACCTTTCGAACTATTATCCAAACAGTATTCAATTAATTAGAACGTAGAAAAATAAAAAGAGCAATTTTTTATTTTTTATTTTTTTGAAGTTAAAGGAGTAAGATTTTTTATTAATCGAGGTGACGTTAGACTGGCTATCATCCTTCTTCTTCTTTTTTTTTTTTAATATTTATTGGATACGATATCATGAAATTTCCAACTAAAATGCCCAAGCTATATTGAATATTCTTGTGCTTTGTTTTTGCATTAATATTCTTGTACCAAATTCCTAGCCTACTTTATAATTTATTGTATTGAGCACTAACGATATGATATGCTATTTTAAGTACAAATCTGGTGAATTATATGTATATCCGTAGACTAGTTTTCGGCCTTGTCATAAGCACTAAAACGCCTTTTACCTAAATTAAAAGATTTTTTACGTACGTTAGGATTGTGAGTGAATAATTCCTTTAGTGGCATTCTTATAAATTATCCACTACAAGAAATTACTAATATTATCTGTATTAATCTAATATACTAATAGTGGTTCTATTGAAATTTTCAAATTTAGAAATTTCATGTTTTCCCCACAAATAATAGTACAAGCAGTAAAGCCCACGCGCTTGTTCGTTTTGCTCTGCCTGCTTCTTGTGATTAGTTTTGGTTGGAAAAAGTCCGTATTTGTATTTTGGATGTTATCGCTGAGGAATCCCCTACCTCGACTTGATTAATAAAATTCCAATTTTCAAAAAACAAAAAATAAAAATAGTACAAGTACTCCATGACACCCAAAAAAAAAAAAAGTTGTGGTCCTATATCACATATTGTCTTTCACAATATAGGTTACTTCAATCATTGTTGCGTTTCTCTCACATATTTAACATATTTAATTAAGAAAAGAGAAGTGAAAAAAAAAAAAAAAGTAAACATCGTTGTTTTAATTTTCTAATACATTTTGTATATATATCGAACATATATATGTTTCATGTAAGTAATTACATAATACATGCTTTAAACAATGAGTTATAGATTACATGATTTACACTATAACCCGCATGCTTTGCATTTAAAAAGGACAAAAAAAAAAAAAAAACTCCCTTGCGCAAATATATATATATATATATATATATATATGTCACTAATCTATTTTTAATTAGGGTTACGTCTCTCGAGTGATGCGGTACAAATGTAAGATCTCAAAGTTGGAGTCTCATGAGATGCTTTTAAGATTATTTTATAAGGAAATTATAATAAATAATATATTTTATAGATGCTTTTAAAGTTTATAATATATTTTTTTATCATATATATTTATATTAAATCCCAAGATTTTTATTAGATTGTCTAAAAAAATTTGAATTTATGATTTATTTTTTACAACAAATTTATGTGTATAGTTTTATGTTAGATATAGAAAAAAAAAGAGAGATTTTTTTGATATTATGTGATCATGAATTTAATTATACTATTTATTATTATATTTAAAATGTTATACTATAATTTACTATTACTCTCTTCAAATTCAAATATGATGTTTTGCTTGTTCTCCCTTATTTTCGCATTAGCTACTCAATGTATATTAACCTGAATATGACTTATATAGAGATTAATGGTTAAAAAAAAAAAAAAAAAAAAGCCACGGTTGATCGTCTCACTCCCACACATATATATATATATATATATTTCCATTACATATTACTGTTTTTGCTGAAATATGATCAAATGATAAATAATGAATATAAAACTTTATTGGAATAACTGAAATCTAGAGTTACAAGTATCTAATTCTCTCAACAAAAAAATTTAAGTTTAAATAGTAATTTTTGTTGATTTTTTTTATAAAAGATAAAAAACTTTTTCAGAAAAAGACAAAAATTGAGTTGAAAATTTTGAGTTTGAGTGTGTTTATCAAACTCACCCTAATCTCTCTATTTCTCAAGAGTTTCCAAAAGCATACAAATCCCATACTCCCACACCCATTTATAGTTTTTTTTTTTTTTTTTTTTTTTTTTTCTCTGAAATACGGTGAGGATTACAATCATTGTCTCATATATCATGATCTTATTAATACATCTGATGATGTGGCTTCTTATTCACCAGATGGCGTGGATCTTTACACAGATCCTTATTGAACGGTGCCGTTCCTCTGATACACTAAACACTGTGGCTATTCTTATCATAATGAGGATGAAGGTAATAACAATGACCATCTTCCACCAGTTTGTAAAGATGAGGAACCACTAATGGAGACAGATGGCCTTGAAATAGCCTCACAATAAGCTAGAATTCTGTAGGCAATGGGGGCTAGTTGTAAGGGTGAAATTTTGATATAGTCAAAGAAATCAAGGAAGAGTGAGGAAAGAGGAAATTGAAGAGGGACTAAAGCTTCCACTGGTATAACAAGAATGTCAGGGTCTATATTCTCACCAATATAAACAATAGCATTTTCAGGCAGATGGGTGATAGAAACGGATTCAGGAAGTCTAGATCTAACATGAATGTCTTGGAAAGTCTTCCAGATACTAGAAGCAGAAGCCATTGACGAGAGAATTCTAAAAGAATTGAAAAATGAGGAATAAGATTAAAAGTTTTTCCTGACCTTCAAATTTATAGGATCTTTGTAAAGATCCCCCTCAACAAGAGGCAAGAAAGAAGGGCTTGTATTAAGACAAGATCCACGTCATCAGATGAATTAGAAGTCACGTTATCAGATGAATAAGAAAGCCACGATATTAGATGTATAGGAAGCCACATTATCATATGTATTAACAAGATCATGACAGCTGAGACAATGATTGTATCCTCACGGCATCTCAGAAAAAACTATAAATGGGGATGAGGGTATAAGATTTGTATGCTTTTGGAAACTCCTGAGAAATAGATAGATTAAGACTTTTGTTGAGAGAATTAGATCCTTGTAACTCTAGAGTTCAGCGATTCTAACGAAGTTTTGTATTCATTGTTTGTCGTTTGATCAGATTTCAGCACAAACAATTACATATATATATATATATATATATCCCCATGGATGTTTCCTTTACACATGATATGACCTTATAATCGATGTAATTTCTAACTTTTCCATCAGTGGCGGGGACTAAGATTGTGATCAGTCGATCATGTGGGGAAAAACTAGTACAATGATATAAATGCTCCTTTTATATCAATGTGTGTGGCAGTTCAACTTTCGTGCTGGGAAAAGAATCGCTTTTTAAATCACTAATTAGTTCTGGTTTTTCATATTTCTTGTGGGGTCAAATATAAACCAACTTTTGAGGCTACTATAGTTTCCTTAATTTGATTTTGTATTTTGTATTTTGTTTTGTTTTTGTTTTTGTTTTTGTTTTTGTTTTTGTTTTTTTCTTTGATTTGCTTTGAGAAGGATAACTTACAATTGGATTCTCTAAGGGCACGTTTGGTATTGTATTGTATTATATTATTATTATACAATACAATACTTGGTTTTATATTATATTATAATACTATATAACACAATATGTTATTTGTTTATCACGTATTGTACTGTATTAAGAATTGAGCTTTCAAAAGATTACATTATGTTATGACCCCATGACCAGAGTTAGATTTCGAGAAGGGGAACGAAGTTGAATTTCAAGATTCAGGTCAGGGTCAAGATTAGAATTGGGGTCGCGGTCATTTTCAGGTTTCAGGGTTGGGGGTTGGGATTAGGTTTCAGAATAGGGGTTAGGTTTCAGATCAGGATCGAGTCTTTGGACTGGGGTCGAAGATGGGTTCTGGGATGGGGGTCAAGGACGGGGGTCGGCGTCAGGCTTGAAACGGAGGTTAAGGTTGGAATCAGGTTTCAAGACAAGAGGTCAGGGTCAGGGACAAAATTCAAGACGAGGGGTTGGGGTCAGGGTTAGGGATGGGTTTCGAGATGGAGGTCGTAGTCAAGTTTTGAGATTGGGATCAAGAATAAGGTCGGGTTTCTGGACAAGGGTCAAGTTTGCGTTTTGAGGTTGATGTTAGGTTTCAGGATGGGAGTCGGGGTCATGGTCAGGGACAGAGGGTTAAAGTCTAGTGTCGAGGTTGAGGTCGAGATTCGGGTTTCGAGACTGGGGTTTAGGTAGGGGTCAACTTTCAGGACAGAAGTTGGGATCGATATTAGGGTTCAAGAAGAGGGTTGGTGTCATAATTTGGGATGGGGGTTGGGTCGGGGTCGGGTTTCTGGATGAGAGTACAGGTCTGGTTTCGGGACAATGATCAATGTCGACCTTGATCCTCGTCACTAAACCCGACCCCAACCCTGACTCTTATCTTGAAACCCGATCCTAACCATCATATAGAAACCCGACACCTATCTCTATCCCGAGACTCAAACTCAATCCTGTCCCGAAACTTGATCTCGACCTCGAAACCCTATTCGTGTCCTAAAAACTGACTCCGGCCCCGACCCCAACCTTGTAACTCAAACTGAAACTAAAACCTAATCCTGACTCTCGTTAAGAAATCCGATCTCA
Organism: Ficus hispida; assembly: GCA_025413025.1. Lineage (NCBI taxonomy): Eukaryota > Viridiplantae > Streptophyta > Magnoliopsida > Rosales > Moraceae > Ficus > Ficus hispida. Next base: position 16,433,917 of record CM046365.1, on the reverse strand, counting down.
ACCTCGACTACGAAACCTGACATTAATCCCCGTCTTGAAACTTGACTCTGAATCTTATCTAGAAACCTGTACTGAAACCTAATCCCCATCCCAAAACCCAAAATCCAGACCAAAACCTAACCCTGACTTCCATCCCGAAATCCGACCTCAACCCAAATCGACCCATGTCCCGAAACTCGACCCCGATCCTCATCCCGAAATTCGACCCCTGATCCTCGTCCCGAAATCTGACCCGACCCCAAAACCCACCACGACACCGAAACCTGATCACAACCCCTGTCCCAAAACCCGACCACGAACCTTGTCCAAAAACCCGACCATGAACCTTGTCCAAAAACCCGACCTTGACCTTGAAACCCGACCACGACCCCCATCTCGAAACCTGATCTCGACCCCCATCACGAAACCATACCCCAACCCCGACCTAAACTTGAAACCCCACCTTGACCACCCTAGAACCCAACCTTGACCATGAAACCCAACCCTGACCTGCGTCTCGAATCTCAACTCCAAACCCCGTACCAAATCCTGAACCCAACATTTGTTGTAAAACCCGAACTCAACCCCCATCACAAAACCCAATCCCGATCGAAACTAGACTTGACCCTTATCACGAAACCAGACCCAACCCCTACCTCGAAGCCCAACCCCAACCCCCCATCCCGAAACCTGACCCCGACCACCGTCCCGAAACCTGCCTCCGAATCTTGTCTCGAAACCTGACCCTGACTGGGAAACCCGACCCCAATTTCGATCCCAGCCCGAAACTTGTCCCTGACCCCCATCCCGACACCCTCCTATCCTAAAACTCCTGACACCCATCCCGAAACTTGACCTCTACCCCAACTCTCATCCAGAATTTCGACCCCAATCTACATTTTGAAATCCATTATATTTTATTTTTTGATTTAATCATTTATATTGAACTATATAATATAACTTAATATATAGGTTTTTTCTCATGTAAGATATCACAAATCAAATTGTATAAATGTTTGATTTCGTATTAAATATAATACAATACAAAAATGTTGTCAAATATTGTATTATTTTAAATAATACAGTATGGAGTTTTAATACAGTATATCGAACATGCCCTAATATAAGTAGTTAGTACTACGTATGGTTATGTTGTGTTTCTTAATATTTATCATGAGTTGTACATATTTTATATTGCAGTTAATTTGAATATACCTAAATAATATTTATCATGCAGATTAATTAATGCAAATTATTCCAAATATCTTATTTTTATCCTTTGTAATAAATATATGCAATTTACACATATAATTTAATAATAATTTCACATATAACTTCATCATAACAATTAGAGTTTGACTCATGATAAGAATTAAATTTTGAATCTCCCTATATGAAGTTCAAAAAATATTTATATAACATTCATTATTTCTAATGCATATTATCTTGCTCTTTTTCTTTTCTTTTTTTTTTTTAAGTAATCGTCCTACATTCTTTATAGTACAAGTCTACAAGATTTTTATTATCCTTAATTTGCTCATGTATATTATGCTTGCACCATTTGCAGCTCTAATAGGAATCAAACAATTTGATGGTTCTGCATACCAGCTCCACACATGAGTCATTACAAAAGTGTCAGCGTCGTTGTTTTTATCGGAGGAAAAAATATAAATTTTAAAGCCACACCACGGTGCACTTGTAGCACCGAATAATTTATATACTAGCGATGTTACACGTATTAATTTTAATATTAATTTTTTAAATATTAATTCACATGTTAGATTTTTATTGATAAATATAATTAATTGATATAGTAATATTTTAAACACTTATCAATTAAAAACTGACAATTCATATGCCGCATGAGTTGGTATTCAAAAATTGAGATTATAATTGATATTCCCAATATTTTTCTTTATATATAGCCCTTAAAAAAATTGATATTAGAATTGATATCTCTAATATTTTTCTTTATAGATAGTCCCTTTAAGGTATTTCGATGAACTGTACAGTGTTGAACTTATTATGCGATAAAAGTGAAATTAATTTTACTTTTTTAATAGAATAGAATAAAATTCCTTATTTTTAATTTATTAGTAAACCCTGAATTTTTTTGTATACATAGTAATGAATTCTCCAAATAATAGTTAATAAATTGAATTCTTATGTTTTCACAGTCCATCAATATTAGGTTGTTACTCCACACAAAAGCCTAGCTGTGGTAATATTTTCCAATGTATACGCGTATATGCATGCGTACGTTAATATTTTATAAAATTATTAAATACAATCCTAGTAAACTTATTTGTATTTGAATTCTCAGGTTTCCTTAGCAGCCGATCAATGTTACGATTTATGGAAGATATGCCGTATGCTATTACGTCATCATATGTACATATGTACGTAATTTTTTTTTTTAATGTATATATGAGCAATAGCGCTAGCCCCTTAGCTAATGCCAAAATGGATCTATATATATACATATATATATATATATATATATATATATATCTAATCAACTTCACAATCATCTATGATCATTCATGTAAGATCTCCCTCGGGCCTCTCTCCCGTTTTTTTTTTTCACTTTTTCTTATGTAAGTCGGCTCTCCATCTTTAATACAGATGGGTAAGAAGTTTATTTTTTATTTTTGTTTTTTTGCAGAAAAATAAAGAATTATTGCTGTCATTGTTCATTTTGTCTCCAATCTTTAGCGTTTATAGGAAATATATATATATATATATATATATATATCAAGATTCATCAAAAAAAAAAAAAGACTTGATCGAAATTTATTTGAATGATGAATTTTATCACTCAAAAACTTTATAAATTCGACATACCACCTATTATTCCAATATAATTTTTAATTCAAGTTATCGAGTACTAAATGAACACATGTACATCTCGAGAGGAGAATAATGCGAACATACATGAAGTACTCTTCTATTAAACATTTAAAAAATATATATATATACATATATATATACATGAAGTACTTTATCTTCGTGTGTAATATGTGTTGGAGAGCAAGCAAAAGTCTTATCCTTTGTCGATTGACGTACGTAAGTGGAGTGATTTATAAACACACACATACACACACACACACAATAGTTAAATATATAGATTTCGTTGTTTCTAATTCACACGTGGTTGGTCATATTGTTTCTTAACGTCTTTTTCATTTTGACGTTCGTATTTTTGGTTGCAGAGAAAGGGGCCAAAGGGCCCGTTGAGCGTTTGAAATCAAAATGGCCCACAAAACGCGGTCGGCGAATGTCAATCAACAAAAGTTTGTTTAATTTGCTACTTCAAAAAATATCTAAATAACATAAACATAATCATAGAAACCATTACATAATTATAATATAAAAAATTAATAATAAATTATTATATTATAAAATTAAATTAAAATTAATTAAAATTTATATTATATCGATTAAGAGTAAAAAATTTATATCATGTCAATCAATAAATAAAAAAATAATTATTTAAATAATTTTCTCTTTTTGGTATCATTATTTTCTCTTTTTTTTTGGGCCTTTTCCCTTTATCTAATATTTTTATTATTTTCTCTCTCTATATTGATCCTTTTTTTTTTTTACTTTTTTGTATATATACCCCTCAACATTGTCCCTTTTGAGCTATAATATATAAGTATTATGCACAAAATTGTCTTAATTTTAATGAATTTAAGTAAACAAGACTAAATTACTAAAAATTAGAAGTAAAAAGGGTTAATTACCCGGAAAAAAAAAAGTTTAGGGATTAAATTTCCAAAAGTGAAAAGTTCAGGAAACATTCATGTAAATAAGTCTTTTTTTTTTTTCCATTAGTGGTGTCGTAACAAAACTAAAAACTACTTAAAATAATAATAACAATAATAAAATATAACACCGACAATGTAAAAGGAGTTTTCTTTTTCTTCTTTTCTACTTTTCATGTGCATACCGTGAAACCTAAATCAGACAAAATATTGATAAATTATTCATTCATGTTGAGACTTTAAGAGGGGATGACATTTTAATTTAATGGAGAGCTGATATATATATATATTTTAATATTCAGGTGCTTTCGTTGTTATTCACGTTTTCATAAAGTAGTAATTATCCCTCCATTTGTTTAAATCATTTAACAACATTTGTACTATGTCATTTGGGTTATTTATTCACAAAAGGTAACATATAATATTTAGAATGTTATTCAAATGCTATCAAATTATCTATTTGACAATTTAAAAAGAAAAATGAAATATTAGTCACCTTTAAATTTGACTCCATGTATATATTCTACAGTAACGTTTAAGTTATCTTTAATAAAAAATTTCTCTCTCATGCATTTAGTTTCAAAATATCATAAACATCTTCGTTTCAAACTTGATTGATACGATTCTTTTTTTTTTTTTTTTTTTTTTTTTTTACAGAATGAAAAGATAAATAAAACATTATCCATGTTCTATTAATATTTGTCATGAACATTGCCGTTTATAAGATTTGTATAATTATTTTTAATATCTATCCAAACACCATTCAAATTATACCATATTTAAATATTATTTTTCATATTACAAGTATCTAAACACCATTTGAAATGATAGTTCAAATAATTTTGTTTACATATTTTCATCCAATATGTAACCGCCATCAGATACAATAGTGTTTTTCCCCCCTCTGCAAAAAGCTCGATAATAAGGCTGTGTTTAGTAGTGGGAAAGAAAATAAATAATCTGTACATGAAGAAAATGAAGAGATAGGGATATGAGATTTTTTTTTTTCCCCCAATTGTGTTTGGTATAAATTTCCTTCATCACTATATAAATCACGAGAGCTTAAGAATTTACTTGGTAGAAGTGAAAAACTAGAACGAGGAATAAAGATGTTATAATTATGAAAAGACATTTTTAGTGGGAGATCAAAAAAGAAGAGTGTTGGGAAGGTGAGGATTTCAAATTTTTTATAAAATTCTAATTTAATCACTTCCAATATAAGAGGAAAGGATTGAAAAAATAATCGGAGATATGTCATTTACTTTTTCTCTTCATTTTCGTCGTCTGGTTTTCCTTTTTCATGCCCATCACGACTTAAAAATTATTATTCTTTACTGAGTTATTTAAAATCTCTCACCTACTATATTTTTTCTTGTTTTTTTTTAAATCTTCTATATATCAATATCAAAAAATGATACATTAATTCTTTGACTAATCCTTTCCATGCATTTCCTACCTATTAATAAATAAGCTCTAATATTAAAGAAAATAAGTAGATAGCTTAATTATAGCTTGCAAAAGGATCAATAAAGCATGATACACGAGTTTCTCATGCATCGTATACGTATATATGATGACAAGAGTATATATATAAATAGAGAGAGTGTCTCTGTGTCAGCTCTCAGACACATATATATATTTTTTCTTGTTTTTTTTTTAAATCTTCTATATATCAATATCAAAAAATGATACATTAATTCTTTGACTAATCCTTTCCATGCATTTCCCACCTATTAATAAATAAGCTCTAATATTAAAGAAAATAAGTAGATAGCTTAATTATAGCTTGCAAAGGGATCAATAAAGCATGATACACGAGTTTCTCATGCATCGTATACGTATATATGATGACAAGAGTATATATATAAATAGAGAGAGTGTCTCTGTGTCAGCTCTCAGACACAGATATATATATATATGGGAGCCTACCTATTTATATATATGGGAGTGGAATTGTCAGCTCTCAGACAAGCAAAATTGGATGGGCAAAGGTTGCTATATTTTGATTATATGTACGTCAAAAAGGATTTTCCGCCAACTAGGATTTTAGATGATGTATATTTTATAAAACCGATTTCGTCAATTTACACGTGGACTGAAATATCTTCTTCTACCACACGACAAAAAAAAAAAAAAAAAAAAAAAAAAAAAAAAAAAAAAAAAAAGCTTATTGGATGTGTCGTGTGGTGGGCTGGCGTGTGGTGGGCTCGTATCTATGGAGTGATTATTTTGTCAACTTGCAAATGTCACCACACCACACTACCGAATTATAACTCTAATAATTAAGTTAAAAAGGTTGTCAAAATGGGACAAAAATTTCATTTTCCTTTTTGGAAAAATAACTCGCGTTTTCCCGCCATTGCTTTTTTTGCAGCATATAAATCATGTGCGTGTGATCAGAAAACCGCTGAAAGGATCATATAGGCCATGTTTAACGTGGGTGGCAATTTGAATCATGATAAAATAAGATGACTAATTGAAATTCGTCTAAGGAAGTTGGTAAATTTTGTATATGTTTGAAAGTTTACATTAATTGAGGGACAAATAAAATATTCAGAAAAAGTTCATAGATACTTTTGGTGTTCTCTCTAAACTAAATTATCATAGTGGTGAAAAAGTCTTATTTAGAACCTTAATTTATTTGTCCGTTCAAATATTCGAGTCATGTGGCACAAAATTTATCCCTTCATATAAAATATAATTGAAGTCTCCATTTCATCTATGGTCCCAATAATTCTTCTAATGATATTAAATAAAGGGACGTAACGATGTCACGGTTCTTTTTTTTTTTAAAGCAAAAATGAAATCAATACACTGTATTACACATGATACACACACATCTATTTACTCTTGATCATACTATACTATTTTTTCTTACCACGAAAAAAATTATGTTGAAATATTTTGGAAAAAAAAGCGCTTTACACGTGGAAAACTTTCTCCATTTCCGGTTTGTGGCATTATTACAACATTATAACTGCTTGTCTTTAGGAAAGTTTTGAAAATTATAAAACATAATTACCTCCAAATATTTTAATATTTCACGTGGCGATATAATAAGTAATCTAAGAAAGATAACTCGGTTGGTAGAAGGCTCGTCAGCTTCAAAGAGTAAATACTAAACTCTACCATGCACAGAATATAAGAATATAATTGCGATTAAAAAATATACCTGTTAATTGTGATTGTAAGCGATAATTTAGTGATAATTTTATCTAAAACTATTATAGAGTTCGAATTCTTCATTGTTAAATTTTAAAAAAATACTAGTTAAAACTAATGAATGCATGATCGTTCACCAAATTAAATTAAATTAAAAATCCCAACAAATCCCTACGATCTTCAAGGTGTGTGTATATATATCTATATATCTAAATCACTATCTTTTTCCTTATATAAAAACACGTGAAGTACATGAAATTAAAGAGAAAAGATCATTTATCCTATCACCATTCATTTAAAAACACACACAATATTAATACCTCCAAAATAAAAAAATAAAAAAAATTAGAGATAAGATTAAATAAGAGTACTCAATAGCACATTCAATGAATTGGACTTTCACCTTTTTTTTTTTAAGGATTTTTTTGTATTTATGATAATTGGATATGAATTAAATCACTTTAAGTTAAAAAATTATGCAGAACATATAATTCTTAATTAAAGATGATAGTTGAAAAATAGAACCTTATTAATACATCTTTTTAAAATCTTATGCTAGAAATTTCTTTTTTTTTTTTATTAAAAAAAATCGAAAAAAAGAATAACTTTTACTTCAATCTTTCGAGTTTGAATACTCAAATATGTGCTTTATGTTAATGCATAACATATGGATATGTATTTTGCTCATGGGCAATGAAATGGATAAAAATCTAACTTAATTAATAGTTATGGGTAAATTACTTATTTAGTCTCTAAATTTTTAACCTTGTGCATTTTTGGTCCCTAAACTATTTTTGTAGCTGAAATGCTCCTAAAATTTTAAAATTAATATTGCCATAATAGTCATTTTTATTAATTTTTGGACGTAACCTATTATTAATTTGGTCAAAAAGTTGTGCTAACTACGGATTCCGTCAAACAATTAACGAAAATGACTACCATTTTTAAATAATTTATGATCATTCTAGCTTCGAAAAAAAGAATAAAAAATGCCCCTAAACTATTAAAATGTTACTATAAAAATCATTTAGGTTACTTTTTTAAATGAAATATGTTAGTTATTTATTCAAAAAGTGATATTATATAACAGATTTTATCCAAAAATTAATGTAAAGAACTATTATAGTAATATTTTTAAAGTTGAAGGGCATTCCAGCTATGAAAAAAAGTTCAAGAACCAACCTATCAATCCCTAATAGCTATAGCTAAGCTGTCATTCCTTAGTGATTGCTTGGTGGTAACACTGAAATAATTAAGTTTACGCTAGTATTTTAAAAAGTTCCTGAAGAGGAGAAAACTTCATATAACACAATTTTTTTCTCTAGCTAGTCCAACCGACTAGTTTGTGTGGGGTTTTGATCGGAATTTAGAGTTTTGGGAAGATCTGTCGCCCGACATGGAGGAAGTTTTAGGGAGGTGGAGAATGCTGTCCATCACAGAGGAAGAAGATGAGGTTTTTGGAGTCCTGGACGAGATTATGGGGAAGGGAGAAGAAGAAGCTGGTGTCTGCTTCGTTATATATATTAATTGTTTTCGCTTGAGGCGCGTCTCTGACACTTGTTGAAAAAAAAATAATTGGATGTGAGATAAATCTGTTTGTAAGACTTTCCTGTTCCCAGGTAACCAATAAATAAATAAATAACACTGACCCAAAAAAGACTTTTCACATTTGAAATGTCAATGCTTCATATTGACCACGACGCAAGCGTAGGTTATTTATGAAAGTAAAAGACAAATGCGTGATTAATATTGGTAGCAATTAGGGAGGCCACGCATGAAAGGCATAATGTTAAAATTATACATAAAAAACTAAGCATCAAATTAAAAATATAAAAGTAGAAAATGAGTGGGAGAGAACAATATTTATGCTATCTGATTCTTTTTATTATTATTATAAGTTTGTTCTGAAAATGATATCCAATCGACTGATATTATATTCATATGTAATGGTTCTGTGTGTAATGCATGTTATAAAGTTCATCAAATCATTACGCAAAAAGCTTATAAATAATTAAATAAATTTGACAAAGCATTTGATCATTACGTAAGTATATTCATAATTTAGCTTTAGTTTTTCTTTTATATTTGTTTTTATTTTTTTCTCCTGAAGTAATTTATGTCTTGTGGAAACGTTTTTTAAATTTATTTGTCAAATCAATGAAATATAATGCCATTGAGAACCCAAACGCTTCAAACTACAAGGAAATTATGACACTCAACAGACAGGTTACGCCAATAAATTTGAGTAAAACGTTTTGGATTATTTTCATAAATGTTCTTTGAATTATACTTTTAGTCTAAAATCGGTTTTTTTACTATCTCAAATTTTTATATTGTTACGAAAACAATTCTTACTTAATATTTCGTAAAAAATTGAATAGAATTTAAATAATTTTAGATCACATGAGTTTTATTTAATGCTTAAACCATAACTAAACATTTTTTATTGAGAAACTGTACAAAATATATATATATATATAGCTCTATGATGTAAAGTTTGTCTTATATATATTTATTTAATGCTTAAACCATAACTAAACATTTTTTATTGGGAAACTGTACAAAATATATATATATATAGCTCTATGATGTAAAGTTTGTACATATATATTTGATTAAAGTACAATTTACTTAAAAACATATTTGATCCATATTTAATTTTCTTCGAAGATATATTGTGACTTTATCTGTAAATAAAATTGCGTACCGCTGGCATAATAATAAAAAGTTCAAGAGAGTGTGATGTATAAAATCAAAATTTAGAGGTCAACATAAGACAATGCGCAATATTGAAGATACATATGTACCAATCAATGATGAATTCACATGTTATAAAACTCGTGTTATGAGGGACTCTAGATTTACTGTCTCATTTTCTTGTCTCAACAAATACTGTTCTCTCAATAGGTTTTTGATAAGTTATCAATTTGTTCAAGAATTTTTAATATTTAGTTATATATATATATAGCTAAATTCTTAAATTTAGATAATGTAACATAATATTATTAAAGGGATAATCAATAAAACAGGAAATCTGAGATAATAGATTTTGATTCGTTGTAAGGTGCAGATTAAGCCTTTTCTAGTTCTTCCTATATAGTCATTGATTTAATAAATATATTACTTACAAAAAATTTTTGTCACATAAAAATCCCACATTAAGTACAAAAAAAAAAAAAAAAGAAGGCAATTCGTTAAGGAAAACCTTGAATTATGTATAATCAGGATTTAGAATTAGTCCCCTTCAAAAAAAAAAAAAAGATTCAGAATTAGTACCCCAAATTTAATTTTCTGGTTGATTATAAATGTGCATAGTTGTTCTTTAATTTGGCTTTAAAAAAAAACTTTCACGGTCTTGATTATTTTATTGTTAATGGAGGAACATTCAATGTTAGAAACAATTTTAATGGAAATCCTACACATAACACTAAGACTTTATTATTGAAATAGTATAACCTATGGTATTGTATTATTGTAATGTTCATTGTTTGTGGGATATAGGAGTTATTTCTTTCTGCTTAATTAAATATGTAGAAATGCTAATTGAACAGTACCACACTTTAAAAAGAAAAGTAAAAAAAAAAATGGTGTTTTTAACAACGACAAGTGTCGTTGATAAGAGCTCAAAAGTCATCGATAGCGATTTAAGGGCATTAAGTTAGAAGTGATTTTGTAATGTGAGACTCTTAAGATGACAATACTAAACAATCTACACATATGTATGTATATATATTGATGTAAAAGAAAATACAAAAAATTGAGGTGGCTTCACTACAAACACATAAAGGTAAATATTGTAAATACTAATACTAATAATTGTAATTATAATATTCACTACTACAATGTTGGATTACACGACAGAAAATACATGACAGTTTTTGTGAAATTGTCGTTTTAAACATGATTATACGACAGTTTTATAAAACCGTCGTGTAAACATAGGATTATACGACAGCATGATTATATGACGGTTCTATCAAAACCGTCATGTAATCCACCGGATTACATGATGGTTCATTATAACCGTCGTGTAATCTACCGGCTTACATGACGGTTCATTAAAACTATCGTGTAATCTACCGGTTTTTATTATCCCTACTATCAGCCCTCTTTTTATCTTACATAACTGTTCCGCAGTCGCGAAACATATTACAAAGGCCTGCGAAACCAGATCCTCCGCTGCAACCGTCCACCAAACCAATACTCTTTTATAGTAATTATTTGTCAGTTTTGATTATTACTTACTCTTTTGAGTTATTTAATTTGTATTGATGAACTAATGTAAAGGTTTTAGATATCTAAAACGATAAGTTCTCGTTTTTTTTGTAATTTTTTTAAAGTATGATTTGTTAAATTATTTTGAAAGCTTAATATGTTTTATTTTAATGGCAGAAACATGATTATTGAATGAATTATATGATCTTTAATTTGGATTTAGGCTGGTTCTTGCAAATGGATCGAAAATAGATGTGGGCTAATAGATTGACTAGAAAATATCGAGATGGTATTGAAGAATTTTTGTCATTTGCTAAAATTGACACGAAGAATGATAAGATTTAATGTCCCTGTGTAGATTGTGAAAATCATAGATCTCATTCAGTTAATGAAGCTAGAAGACATTTACTTGCCTGTGGGATTATTTGTTCGTGCCAAATAAGGTATTTACATAGTGAAATGTGTTTAAATCCAACATCGAATAATAAAGGAAAAGAACCTATTGTTGAGGAAGATGTAAGAGATAATTTTTTTGATATGGTTAATGATTTGGAAGAACAATTTGTGCATCAGCCGTAGTTATTTGATGCAATAATGAATGATGTCGAGATGCCCTTGTATGACGGGTGCACTAAATATATGAAATTATCCGCTTTGGTCAAATTATGGAACATGAAGGCTTCAGGAGGGTGAACAAATTCTAGTTTCACGACTCTTTTAGAATTTTTAAGAGAGATTCTACTAGTTGATAATAAAATACCAGCTAGTATATACGAAGTTAAGAAGACGTTGAGTACTTTGGGAATGGAATATAAAAAAATTCATGCATGTCTAAATGATTGCGCCTTTTACCGAAATGGGTATAAGGATTTGGATGAATGCCCGGTTTGTAAGGGGTCAAGATAGAAGAAGGACAAGAAGCCAACGAATGGTAGCAAATGAGTGCCGACCAAAGTGTTATGATACATTCCTTTGACACCGCGTCTACGGCGTTTATTCCATAATGGCGATCATGCCAAGAATTTGACTTGGCACCATAATAAAGGTATTGAAGATGACATGCTTAGGCATCCAACCGATGAACTACAATGGAAGACCTTTGATGCCGATCATCCTAAATTTAGTGTGGAACCACGAAATCTACGTCTTGATTTATCAGCGGGCGGAATGAACCCATATGGTAATATGAGAATGGGCATAGTATTTGGCCCGTCATACTTATTAACTACAATCTCCTCCGAAGTTGAGCATGAAGCAGAAGTTCTTGATGTTGACTTTATTGATCTCTGGTCCTCAACAACTAGGAATGACATTGATGTATACTTGGCACCACTAATCGATGATCTAAATAGCTTATGAAAAAAAGGGATCGAAGTTAAAAATGCTTACTGTCAAGAGACATTCACACTTCGTGCAATATTGATGTGGACAATTAATGTCTTTCCTGCTTATAGAAACTTATATAGTTATTCAGTAAAGAGTTCTATTGTTGTCCCATTTGTATGAAAGAAACATCTTCCATTCAGTTGAAGAATAGTAAGAAAACCGTTTATCTTGGTCATATGAGATTCTTATTAAAAATTCATCGATACCAAATGAATAAAGGCTTTCGATGATAATACCGAAAAAATAATCTCTCCCTGTGTTTTGACGGGCCAAGACGTTTTCGCGATGGTTAATAATTTGAAAGTGGTGCTGGGAAAAAAAAAAAAAGGAGTAACAAGGATTCGGTGGTTGATGGACCTTAGAAAAAGAGATCAATCTTTTACAAACTCCCATGTTGGATGACACTTTTCATTTGTCATTGTTTGGATGTGATGCATATTGAAAAAAACATTTGTGAATCAATAGTGGACACGTTGCTTGACATTCCTAATAAGAGTAAAGATGGTGAAAATGCATTGTTAGATATTAAGGATTTGAAAATGAGGCTTAACTTGCTCCCAATGAAAAGGGAGAATGTCACTTACTTATCTACAGCAAAGTACACATTATCAAGACAAGAAAAAAGAAAGCTTTGTGAGTGGCTCGCTTCTATAAAAGTGTCCAACGGGTATTCTTCCAACTTCAAAAGGTTGATGTCTATGAAGGATCTAAGGCTGATTGGAATGAAAACACATGATTGTCATATTTTAATACAATAATTATTAACATTTGCCTTGTGAGGAGTTTTAACGAAGAATGTGAGATTCGCAATTACCAAGTTATGTTCATTTTTCAATTCGATATGCTCCAAGTTATTTGATCCATTTATATTAGATTTGCTAAAATCAGAGTTGGTTAAGACATTGTGCTTGCTTGAAAAGTATTTTCCACCCTCCTTTTTTGACATAATGATTCATCTAACGGTACACTTAGTATGAGAAGCTAAGCTATATGATCCGGTGTACTTGAGATGGATGTATCCTTTTGAAAGATACATGTAGGTTTTGAAGGGTTATATCAAGAAGGATGTATAGTAGAAAGCTACATAGCGGAGGAATCAGTCGAATTTTACTCCGAGTATTTGTCCAATGTAGAAGCGATTAGATTACCAAAGGCTATAAACATTGACTCAAAAGGACTATCCGTCGGCATTTCAGTGCTAGTAAATTGAGATGAATGGGAGCAAGCTTGTCTTTATATTTTACATAATATGGTTGAACTATAGTCTTTTATTGAGGTTTACTTACAGGAATTAAGAGATGAAAATCCAAGAAGAGGAAGAAATGAAATTTGTTGCAAGATGAACACAATCAAACCTTTCATCTATGGATACGAAGACATGTCTTTCAGAAGTACGGCTTTTTGCAAGACTTAATGAACCTTACTAGAGGACCATCGACGATAATTACATAGCATACATCATACTTTGTCAATGGTTATACATTTTACACTCACGAAGAGATAAGAAACATCTCATTCAAAATAGTGGTGTTAGTATCCGCACTAAGACCATGCATATTTCATATGCAAAGGATAAGAATCCGGTCTATGGAACCATGAACTACTTCGGTTTCATTGAAGATATTTGAGAACTTAATTACTGTAAATTTCAAGTAGCATTCTTTAAGTATAAGTGGGCCGATAACAATTATATCAGAATTGACAATGATGACATCATAGTGGTGGACTTTAGATGATTAGGATATAAAAATGATCCATTCATTATGGCATCACAAGCAATCCAAGTACTTTATACAACGGATCCTAACAATGTAGAGGTGTCCTTCGTTATGCCGATAAAGCCAAAAATAATTCGTGATCGTCAAGAAGATTAGGAAGATTACTCCGATATTCCATCATTCACAAAAGGATTGCCACAGGTTGAGGAGATTGATGAATTCGATGATAATGTTTCTCACTTACTTCGACCCGATATTGAATGGACACATATTGAGGAAGCAAAGAAAAAAGAAAGAAAAAAACTTGAACATTTTGTTATTTAATTTATACATCATTACTATTTTATTTTAATTCAAGATTTATTATATTAATTTTGTTATGTTAGTTGCTCTATATTAAGCCTTAATTTTGAACAGGGATCAATATTATATCCGTTTGGGTCACTTTTTAAATAATACGCGGGTATTAGGCCATGGGATGATAGGAGGAAAAAAATTATGATGAGAGAGGTGGATTACATTTACATGACGGTTTTGTACACCGTCGTGTAATCCTCCGAAAATTTTGAAAATTTTCAAATTTCATGCTTTGAAATCCGCGTGTAAACCCATTACTTAAATATACTTTTCTCTTCATTTCTCTTTATTTTGATCTTCACCCTCTAGACAACTTAAAGTTTTCTCCTACGTACTCACCTCCTTCGCGCACCCGCCACCTCCTCTCCCTTAAAATCCGATCAAGCCACCACCGTCCCCTCTCTTTTAAAATCCAGTCAAGCTACTGCCATCGCCTACCACCTCTCTCTCTCGATGTGGCCGTGACAATTTTCCTTTAAAGAAAAGCAAGGTGACTCCCATTGCTCAATTTTTTATTTTCTAACGAAATAACGAACACACAATGCTTTAATAACTTGCTTTGAGTGTAATGTGCAGTGTTGTTTGAATTTTTTTTTTTTATTGTTGCTCTTTAGAGATGAATGTTTGTGAACGGTTTTGACACTTTATACACATTTTTTAACATGGTTTTTTCCGTCCACCGCATGCTTGATAAAATGTCAAAATGGTTTTTTGTTTGGATAATCATATGAAATTTGATGCTAATATAGTGTGTTTGGTTTTTGAATTGTTGTTCTAGGTTTTAGAGCATGTAGTGCACAGATTTTTTTCTGCCCACCACATGCTCGATGAAATGTCAAAATGGATTTTGTTCGGATAATTATATAGAATTTGATGCTAGTGTAGCGTGCTTGGTTTTTGAGTTGTTATTCTAGTTTTTGGTGCATATGGTACACTGATTTTTCCGCCCACTACATGTTTGATGAAATGCCAAAATGGATTTTTGTTTTGGATAATCATTTAGAATTTGATACTAGTGTAGCGTGCTCGGTTTTTGAGTTATTGTTCTTGGTTTTGGTGCATATGGTGGATAGTATTGGTGCATGTGGTTCAAGGTTTTTTTCCGCCCATCACATGCTTGATGAAATGTCAAAATGGACTTTTATTTTGGATAATATCACGGCTTTAGGTTTTTTATTGGTGAAATTAGTACGCAATAAGTTTGTGCAATTTTTTACCATTTTAAGTTTGTCTGTAATGTGTGCTTGGTTTTGTTAAGGTTATTGGTAGTGAATGTTAATTTGATTTGATTATATTGGTCCGCCATACTTTTTTTTTATTTGTGTTGTAATAAATATAGGTGAGTGTTGGAATAAAACATAAGCCAAAATACAATGGAAGATTCCAAAAAGGGATGAACACGAAGAAAAAAACCCATTCATCCCAATGACGATGGCAAACGAAGGGCAATTATAATGAAACGAGTCCATATGACAAGGAAAGGAGGTGAACGAATTGAAGTCAACTTCGATGAGAAAGGACAACCAGAAGGGAGCACGGTGATGAGTTGATAAGTTGGATTGGTGTGCTCATTCGAGAGCATGTTCCATTATGGATACAAGATTGGAGATCCCGTGATTTAGACGGATTGAAAGAAATAATTTGGAAAGAAATTGTTACTTTTTCACCGTGGATGATTGCTTTCGGAGTATTTGTTTAAAATCATGTGATAAAGCTGCAAGGAATTTTCGACATGATCTTTACAAGATGTTTGTCGAGGACTTTGTAACAGAAGATAGTATGTGGACACGGGCTCAAAAAGTCATTGACAACTATCCCAATATAGAAGAAGAGGATTAGGTGAAATTCGTTCAGTATAAAACATCCTCTCAATTCCAACAACTTTCGGATCGTGGAAGTGAAATAAGAACCAATAACGAATACACATCGAGAGGAGGCCGAGACAGATATAGAAAGTTTGACCAGGAAAAGGTATATCAATAAATTTTATTTGTAATAAATCGTAGGAAAATTATTTATTTAATGTCCTCATGTATAATAACGATATTAAATTACAGTTTAAGAAGACTGGGATATGGGAAAAAAAGAGATGGTTTATGGCTAGATTCACGGATAGGATCAGATGGAGAGTTAAAGGATCTAACATGTAAAAAAGTTAGCTAGTTGATAGTAAGTTTACTAACTAATAATAAATTCTTCATCACTATACATACTTATAACACTTAAGCTTAAATAAGTTCTCTTAATTATCTTGTAGATGGAGTACATCATACAGGAGATTCAAGGTACTTTCGAATCAGTTGGCACTAGTGATGTATTGACGCAAGCATTATCTAGACTTGAACACCCAGGATGTATACGTGGCGAATCAAAGTTCGTAAAGCAGTCTCAATATTTCAACCTAAATCGAAGTTCAAATAGAGATAATGAAGTAATATCAATGAGATGTGAAATAGAAAAATTAAAGGCATTGGTGCGTGATCTATGTGCGAACAAAGATGTGGAGCCATCGTTTGACTAAAAGAATTTGCCAATAGTAGACCAACACAATAGCTTTAAGGCTAGTTGCTTTGTTCAAGAAAAACAACACAGAGTGTCTGATCCGCCAATCATGCCAGTCGACAGTCAGGAGTGTAAGCTCAATATTTTCGGAGAACTTCATGGTGGACAGTTGCTTGTTGTGTTTAGAGGAGCATAGCTGGAGAGCCTTCCCACTAATACAGTCCATGGGATTCCACTGGGTGAAGGGAACGTGCGAGTGTCAATCAATGTGCCAAAATTTTTTTAAAAAATAGCATTACCTATTCCGACATACGAAGCAATAACTGTGCAGAAGGCTGTTAATGGGTTTGTTACTTGGCCTAAAACATCAGTTAAGCTCAACACGAGTATAAATAAGGTGAGTCGAGGTCCTAGTCACGTTCCTGACCAGGTAGCTGAGTGACACAAACGCCAAAAAAAGCTTGGGAAAAAAAAAGATCGACTCTCGAACTGAGGTACAACATGATGTACAACAACACGAAGCTTTGTTCGACTTTAATAAAATGAACACGGAGATGAAACTTTTGGCTTATTATGCACTTAGTTCCATGCGTCAAGGTAATCAGATAGAGGTCCCAATACCATACACAATCATGGGTTTTGACATGCCTATCTTTCTGGGCTTTGATGATGTTTTTGAGTTCATTAATTTACAAGAAATCAGTATGAGTTGTATATTAGTATACATTAGGTACATCATTCTATCACTAGGTTTTTTTTAATCTAGAAATTCTTCTATAGGTTAAACAGAGTAACGATTTTGATACACTTATGTAGATATTTTGAGGAACTATGTAGGATTAATGGGCAAGCTGAGAAGTTTGTGTTTGTGTCTTCAATCTTGATCTCACAAGGTACTGAAGATGCTGGCATGAGAGAGTGAGCCGATGTTCTTGTTGTTAGAAAAATGGTTCCGATATCAGAGTTACGGCGTAGTGAAAATTTTAAAATTTTTATGCCGATTCAGAAAAGAAACTCATGATTTATATAACAATAAATTAAATACATGATCAAACGTACCTTGTTTCTTATATTCTGGAATTACGAGAGCATCAACTAACGTATCTTCTCTACTATTCTCTAGTCCCCACGTCTCAGAGTGTGTGCACACATATTATAAATCCAAGCGACCGATAATTCTTCCAAAGTCTAGATCCCACTTTCTCAATTCCGATGTACATCGTTAAGAATTCGATCCGGGTTCATTATTCAAAACTACAAAACAGGAACTAGTTAACCTTCTATGAAAAATGTCATTTGACTTAACCTTTTCTCACAGTTTTGATTCAATAAAAATCTCTCTTTTTCTCACACCCAAGAATGATGAATTTTCTCATACCCGAAAAACCTAGTTTTTGTTTTTCTCTCTCAAAAAAAAAAAAAAAAGAAAAGAAAAGAAAACGTCCCCTTTCTTTGAGTGGATGATGATAGTTGGCTTTTTTTTTTTTTTTTTTTCAAGAACCCCTAGCCTTTATATAATACTCTAATCATTTTTCAAAAATATCTCTTATTTGAAAAATAATTAATAATTATTTTTCTGGATAATCTTTTGAACCAAAAGATCATTCGAATTTCGGGCTAGGTTATTTAAACCTGATAGAAGGTTTTTTGCTTGGAGAATACTCAAAAAATTCATACTCCACCTTATATGTAAATTGATTGGTAGTTCAAATTTAAATCAAGAATTTAAACTTGTCAAAAAGTCCTAATTATATCTAAATTCAAACTCTTTTTAAACATTTGAATTTAAATAAGATTTTCTTATTTGAATTTAAATAAATATTTTCCACAAACATTATTCATATTTAATTAATTTAAATAAATGAAATATTTTAGATTTCCTTTTCACAAAAAAAAAAAAAAAACACCATTCTTTAAGAAAAGAAAATCTACAAAATAAACTCAATTATTTAAATCAATTAATAATTTAATATTTGTAATAAATTTAAACAATTTTGAAACAAAATTTTATTCCCTCCATCTACTAAAAATTCGTGCACCATAAATTAGGAGGGAAAAATTTTGTTTTCAAAAACTAAATAATTCAAACACAATCTTATTTCTAAAATCTAATTAACCAAAATAATTAATAAATAATTATTTTATTTGCAACCAATCATATATTGACAAATCACATTATTTGTTTATATTAATTTCACATGTCCAATCCTTTCGGGATTGCATATTAGAGAGTACCATGTCTTAATAGACATTATTAAATTCTCATTTAATTTACCGATCTCATTAGGAACAAATCCCGAGATGCTTCGTGGAACTATATGAGCTAGTAGAGGGACCTGATGGAAATATGTAAAGAGGCTCCTATAAGTGTGAAATATTAATCTCGAATTAATTACTCCTCAATTATCAACTTTAGGATTATTCCATTATAAGTCTAAAGCTGAACTCCCGTTACATACCGTATTACGAAAATTCTCTAACGCAGTGTTTCTTCCATGATTTATTCATCGCTTGCTTAATCCCAATATATTTTCCATGATTAAATTAAGGATTTTTTCCTTTTTACATTTTCATTCATTTTAACTTAAAGTTCCATATTCTCTATTGAAAGAATCACCAATTATAAAGCCATACAATCGGTAAACCATCAGATAACATAAAGTAAACCGATGGTCAAGATCTTATTATATTATTTTTCAATTCCCAAATAATGCTTTAAGTGGATAACATGTACTATCGTTAAGATAACTATGAATTTCGTATCTATGAATCTTGATTTCTCCATCCATAAGTCATACATCTAAAACACAAGTATATTAACAATCATGGATGCGAACTCAAGTATTCATTTCAGGATTAAGATAAATGCAGGATGATAATCAAAGCGTCATTGATTCTTATAAACAGAATTATTAAACTGAATCAAGTAATACCTTAGGTCCAGTCCAATGTTATACTTTAATATTGGTATACATTAAAGTTTCTACTCGGCACTAATTCGATGGTCAAGACAAACCATCCATCTAAGGAAGTAGACAACATTTACAATCTTATTATGAATAAGATCCCCAAATCTTATTCCATCGATTATGGATCATTTATTTAGACTGTTATCAAATTATTACGTATTCTATGTATACCACATATACATATGATAATCCGATATATTACCAACAGCCTAAGAGTATTTTATGTTTGTTTAAAATAATCATACAATCAACAAATGAAAGTAAATATGACACAACTTATTAAATATGAATAACTTCTTTTTATTAATATCAAAATGTCGTATTTATAGAAAATCCCTATAATTGATTTTCTATCCGTAGAGCACATATAGATCCCAATACTTGTCGGCTTTTTGCATGACGCACCAAAAGGATGACTTTATCTTGTGCCATATAATAAAGGGAGACATTGGGTTTTGGGAGTCATTGACCCATGGGAGGACCTCATCCTTTATTTTTATTCTCTTCGAGAGAAGAAACGGACGATTTTGCTAATCTAACGAAAATATAAGTCAATTTTCATATGTTAATTTTTTATTTAATCTTAATTATATGCATCTTAATTAGTTTAAATGTTACAAACTTGCTAGGACCCTAACGAATTGGAAGCTTATGACCAGAGAAGGGATCAAAAGGAGATGAGACTGTAAAATGAAAATCTCATACCATTCTTGTCATCTCCAAGAGGGAAGTGTTGAGTGTGATTATTTTGTTTTAGGTTTTATGATGGACATAGTGTTGAATGGAATTGATGTACTTGGGAGTAAAAATTTTTTTACTTCTCATGATTTGGATTTGATTAGGGGAGAATGAACTAGTCATGTAATGCAATTCATTAATTATGATTTGTAAACTTGTAATATAATATATGGTATGTGTTTTTACTTTGATACAATGTAGCTAATATCTTGGATCCTGTATTCGATAACACATAGGCTAGGCTAACTATGGGAAATCACAAAAAAATACCAATTTTTTTTAATTCAAGCAAAATTACACGACGGTTCTGAGCAAAACCATTGTGTAATAATCACATTACAATATGGTTTTGGCTCAAAACCGTCATGTAATTGGGCTTAATTAAAAAAATTTTTTTTGCTTTTTTTGGTTGATTTCACACATTACACGACGGTTTTGGCTCAAAACCGTCGTGTAATGTTTATAATTTTACCGCATTTTACTACTGTATCTCTTGATTCAACGACGGTGTTCACCGTTGTGTAATATTGAGATACCACGACGGTTATATAGCCAACGTGAAAGTTGTGGTATCTTCCACGATGCTAGATTATACGACGGTAGTCTGACCGTCGTGTAAACTTTATACGATAATTAATAATCATCGTGTACTGCTCAATTTTTATTAGTAATTTATAATACCATATACGGAGAATATAAACATGATATTGTCATTTAATCGTTGTAAAAAATCATAAGTATTGAACACATCAACCAAATTATGATTGATAACTAACAGAGTCATAAATTTATTCTAAACTCTATCAAATAAAGCTGAACCCACGATGTCTTTTTTCACCGCGACTCGCCTTTAGCCTAGCCTTCGATTCACAACTTATTATTATTATTATTATTATTATTATTATTATTATTTTAGCACTAGTGTGATCTGTCTTTAGTCCAGTGAATATACTCAAGATACAAATATGAGACTAGGGCAAAAATTGAGAGCTCTAATCTCTAAACGTGAATCAGGATATTTGATTCCTTAAATAAGCAAAGCCTAAATTCTGTTTGTTTGGAAACTGTGGTAGACTGTGCACTTGCTTCGTGGCCACAAATTCCAATATTCAGAATTTTGACTGGGCAGAATTGGAAAAGTCCATTTGTTACTTTCCAAAAAACTCAGATTTCATTCGAAATTTGTTTGATAAGAAAATTAATCAAATAAATCCGAATTAATCAAGCAATTACCTAATTCTGAGTGAAAAAAAAAATCTCAACGCAATATATCTGAATAAATCAAGAAAGCCGATTTTTATAATCTAAAACGAATTATAATATATTCAAAGAAAATTAAGAAACTGAAATAAATAAATCTAAAAATATTAGAAAATTAATATCAAAACAAAATCCTACATATTTAAAAAAAAAAAAACTCCAACCAAAAATAGAATAAAAAATCCTAACGGATATTGAGCTTATTCCTTAATCTCATAGTGACAAATTAGACAATGAAATTAATTATTTTTTCTTTTGGATTTTGCAGAAGTTGTAATTTCCTATTTATATTCGAAGAAATTGACAAAAACAAATAATACTAGCCCTGGAGTTGTCTTTTCAAATTTGTTTAACATGTGGTGTGTCTTTTTTTGTCAGAGCATTTCCCTCCGTGTCAGACAGAGTTAAGTTGGGATGTTAACCTTTGGGTTATTTTTACAAATGACCTCCGAATTTACCATCATATCTCATGCTAGTTGTTAATTTTTCTACTGCTATATCAATGATATGTAATTGTCAATATTTTATAAAATTATTAAACGTGGATGTTTGGTGTGTAAATTTAAGTTAAGATTTTTAAATTTAAATAATAAATTATATTAATTTTTTAGAAAAAATACAAAAAATTTTTTGGAAAGAAGACAAAAATTTTTAGAAAAAAAGATAAAAAAAAGTTTAAAAATGTTGGTTTGAACCTGTGAACCAAACTTACTCTTTTATTACAAGTAAGCACATTTTTATTACAAGAGTTTTATTTATAAATAAAATGGTAATTGATCCTCATTTGGAAGGAAATTGTATCAGTATAAAAATTATTTTGAAAGTAAATTATACTTTTGTAGAAGATGTATAATCAGAGATATTTTAGAGATATAATTTTCTTTTAAAAATATTTAATTATAATTTTAATCTTAATTAAAATTCAAGAGATCTAAAAATTTATGTTCAATTTTTATTTAGTTTTTGACCAAATACAAAGACATAAGATTCATTTGTATAACAATAAAAAAGTTCGAGATAATATGACATGCAAAAATTAAAAAGTGAGGTCTCAACATGAGACTTTTGTAAAATTTAGGGATCATTTGTAAAAATAACCCTAATCTTAAAAAAAAATTCTCATAAAAATTATTATTTTTTTGGTATTTTGAAACCGAAGTCTAAATAAAATTAAGAGTTCAGTTACGAAAATAATCCCTAACTTAAAAAAAAAAATTCTTACAAAAAATTATTATTTTGGTATTTTGAAACCGAATTTTTGGACATAAAAATGTCCTTATTCTGTTTTTTTTTCTTCCCGTTTTCACTTAGCTGGTCATCAATTCGGGAAAATGACAAAAAACGAAAGGGAACCTGTTTCTTTTTTATCTAATTTTCAGTCCTTTTTCCCCAAATTCGAACAAAAACGTTTTTTCTTTTTATAAATATTTTTTACTTAAAATATAGTTTGTCTTTTCAAAAAATAATAATAATAAAAAGAGTTTGTCCATTTTATAACAATGATTTGACTATCGAAATGAATTAAAGTTATATAAAAAAAAAAAGAGCGCACCGAAATGAACTAAAATTATATTTTTATAACTTCGGTCCTTTTTTCCCCAAAATTCGAACAAAAACGTTTTTGTATTGTTATAAAAATATAGTTTGTCTTTTCAAAAAATTAAAAAAATAGAGTTTGTCCATTTTATAGCAATGATTTGACTACCGAAACGAATTAAAGTTTTTTTTTTCCTTAAAAGATCGTACCGAAATGAATTAAAATCATACAAAAAAATGATCGTAAAAATACTAGCTAAATAGCTTAAATTCAAAAATATATATTCATTTTTTTATGTGAAAAAAAATATAATTATTTTAGCCTGCAAAATAAATAAATCTATTGTGAAATTTAACTGCCAACACTGAACACCGTAAAGGCATGTATGGGTTACAGCCATCGCGCCAACTGCGTATTTTTCTTGTTTGTACAAAATCTAAAACAGATCTACTACCACTACCATTTTTGTGTGCCCAATTCCGTAATTTCACCTTCCCCAACCCCATCTTCCTAAAGTACCCTTTCCACGCGTCATTCAAACTTAGCGCGTACTCTCTCTAAAATAACCTCGCGACTGTGAATAGTCCAGTTCGTGTTTGGCTAGCCAAGCCAAACTCTATAAAACCCAAATCCAATCCCAATTTCTGGACTCACCATCCCCAATCGCTCACAGAAAAGCCTCCTCCTTTCTCTCTCTAGAACTCTCTCTCTCTCTCTCTCTCTCTCTCTCTCTCTCTCCCCCCCTTAGCTCTCTCTCTCCTCATTTCCTTTTTTTCCTTTTTCATCATTTTCGTCATTGCGTATCTCGTTTGCCCACTTCCCATCCAATTCCGATCCTAAAAGCCCTAAATTGTGATTCTGGAACACAAATTTGCAGGATTTTCATCTCCAGGTTTCTTGATCCGATTTCCGTTCTGTGGAGAGAAGAAGAAGAAGAGGAAAACGAAAAGACTTTTTTTTTTTTCATTTTCTTTTGTTTGTTTGGGTAAAGAGAAAATTTTAAGCAAGAAAAGACGATCTGTATGAGCTGGTTTGGGAAGCTGGGGCTGACAATATTGAATTCCAGTTCAAATCATTTCATAACGTGTCTTTTAATCTTTATTCTCCATTATTCTCCTCAATTGCCTCGTCCTCTCTTTAAATTCGACAAGAAATCCATAGATCCCTTGTTAATCAATTCCAATTTTTATTCTGATTATAATTTTAATCGGATTAGTAATTTCGCCACTAGTCGATTCTCGATAGATCATGGAGTCCGGAAACAGGAGTAATCCGCAGTTGCGCAGAGGTTGATTTTTTTTTTTCCATCAAATTTTTGCTTAATTTTGGTGTTTTAATGGCTCTTTTAAGCTTTTGTTCTTAGTTTTCCTTTTTTGTCCCCAAATAAATTAATCAAATTTTTGAAATATTTTTTTGATAATTAATTTGGGAAATGTAGCTGCTTGCAATTCCAATTTGGAGAGGACAAAGACGACATCGCCGTCGGTGATCGTGATAGGAGGTGGTATTGGTGGTCTTTCAGCGGCGCGTGCACTTCACGATGCTACCTTTCAGGTGAAAGTTCAAATGAGTTCCTTTATTTGATAGTTTTTCTTTTTAATTAATTAAAAAAAATTAGTATCTTTATCGAAGATACATACTTCACTGTCTGAACTATGTATGACGTACATATTAGGCCCAGTTGCTAAATATTTCAAAATTGAGGGCAATAGAAATTTCAGACCTTTTTAAAAAAAAATGATTTCTAAGATAATGACAGCAGAATTTGGTTTTTAGTATTAGTCCGTCTGAAATTTAACTTGTAAAGTATGTATACACACATACACAAATTTACTCCAATTATGTACAGAACTAGGTTAAAAACATTTCTGATGTTGGGTTAATTGTTGATCAGGTGATGGTGCTGGAGTCAAGGGACCGACTTGGCGGTCGAGTTCATACGGATTACTCTTTCGGTTTTCCTGTGGACCTGGGTGCATCATGGTAAATTTTTGTTCTGTCCTAAATTTTTCCCTGGTGCTAATATATTAGAAAATTTTGAATTTGTTATTGAAAGATGTATCTTATTATTGTGCTTCAGGTTGCATGGAGTTTGTAAAGACAACCCCTTGGCACCGTTGATAGGGAGGCTGGGTTTGCCCCTGTACCGTACTAGTGGTGATAACTCTGTTTTGTATGACCATGATCTAGAGAGGTACTTTATGATCTTTTTCTTCGTAGATAATTTCCTCTAATTTGCGTCCTTGTTACTTCAACAACTGTTTTTTAGTAACCTTAAAATTAGATATTGGAGTTGTCCAGCTCAACAGTCTATAGTAGAAAAACAGAATAAGCTTGTCTGGCTACCATAAATTTGATCAGAGTTCTTCTCTGATTATGTGGTATTCAAGTGCTTAAAAGTTCAAACAAATATAGGTGTTTTAATGTTATTGGAGTATCTACAGACTACGTGTATTGAAACTTCCTCTTTACAGTGAACTCACATTTTTGCACATTGAAAGTAGTTCGAACTGTTAATACACTTCCAGATGTGGGAACGTGTGTGAGCTAGCCTTGTTGTGTGGAGTGTTAAACTTCCGTTTTATCATACATACACTGTTGCGTAGAAATCTCATTATTGTGCAGTTGAAATTTTGTTTATATTTTCATATTCACTTTGCAGCTATGCACTCTTTGATATGGATGGAAAGCAAGTTCCACAAGAGTTGGTTACTAAAGTTGGGGAGGCATTTGAGAGCATTTTGGAGGAGGTATGTAATCTGTCCTGTCTAAGCTAGTCATTTTTCTGTAAATTTTTGGGAAATAAAAATTCTGATTAGGGAAAATAATAATGAATGAAATACTGCTGTTTTTACTTCGTGAGTGGAGTTTCTTATAAAACTTGAGTCTACAATGATATTTTCCGTCCCTAGGAGCATCTTTTGAGTTTGTTCTTTTCTATAATGCAGACGGATAAAGTGAGACAAGAATTCAGCGAGGACATGTCCATAAGGCGTGCTTTTTCAATTGTTTTTGATAGGAGGCCAGACCTGAGGTATGATGAACTAGTGGTGCCAGAAATCGTTTTGCTGTTGCAAGTTTGTTCATTCTACACAGAGTTATTGAAATTGGTCTATGAATACAGGTTGGAGGGACTTGGCCATAAGGTACTTCAGTGGTATTTGTGCAGAATGGAAGGCTGGTTTGCCGCAGATGCTGATACAATTTCACTTAAATGCTGGGATCAGGCAAGCTTCAGATCAATCACAAAACTTAAATTATAATACATTTGAGTTTTATGAACCAAGGGAAATTGATAGATAGATTAGGCACGGTTGCTTGTGTGAAATTGACACTTTTTTTGTGCTAAATGTATAATTTATTTTGGTTGGGACTGAGTTTTTTTACTAGATTTTGGGAGTGCGAATTGGGCCAAAATGGATCAGGTTGGAGGTCAACCCTTGTTAAGTTCGAGATGCAAACCTTTCAACCTTATCCATACCCCAACTTGATGTTCAATGCATGTTTCTCAACAGTAGCTCACCTTGTATTCCAAGTTTGAAGCTCATTTTCGACTTGTGGTTGGTTTATTATTCAATCGAGAATATCTCTTTTCTTGTCAAGGCCCTGCATTAGTATTATTACTTTTAACTCTGGTTGATTAAGTTATTATGTCAAGCAATGATGTACTTTTTTTAAAAAAAATTTTTAATAGCTAATTTTTTTTTTTCCTTAAGTTCAGTTTTTCCTTTTTTGTTTTTCTCTTTTTGTTTTGGGTGTTGTCTTGGAAAGGGGGACGTGAAGTACTTTTTTTTATTTGCCTTCAGCAATGTGGAAAATGGCTGTTTGCACGCTGTAAGTTGTTTGCTCTTTCATATATACAGGAGGAATTGCTTCCCGGTGGTCACGGACTCATGGTAAGAGGATACCTTCCAGTTGTTAACACCCTTGCAAAAGGTCTTGATGTGCGCTTGGGCCACAGGTATAAATTTCTTCCGATCCCTCGTCTTCAATTTTGCTGTTCAGGAATTGGTCTGTGACTTAATCAACTTCTATCATTCTTGTCTTCAGGGTCACAAAAATTGCAAGGCGATATAATGGAGTGAAGGTAACAGTAGAAGATGGAACGACTTTTGCAGCAGATGCTGCGGTTATCGCGGTTCCTCTTGGTGTACTGAAAGCAAATATCATAAAGTTTGAGCCAAAGCTTCCAGACTGGAAGGAAGCGGCCATTGCTGATCTTGGAATTGGGATTGAGAATAAAATTGCTTTGCACTTCGAGAGGGTCTTCTGGCCGAATGTTGAGTTCTTGGGAGTGGTTGCGGAGACGACTTATGAGTGCAGTTATTTTCTAAATCTCCACAAGGCAACTGGCCATCCTGTCCTTGTCTATATGCCTGCCGGCCTACTAGCTAAAGACATTGAGAAAATGTCTGATGAAGAAGCTGCGAGTTTCGCTTACTCACAACTCAAGAAGATCCTTCCTGATGCTTCTGACCCGGTAAGCCTTGGTCAGTCTCTTTTTTTTTTTTTTGGCTATTACTAAATCTTTCGGTATCAGATCTTAAACAAACTAGTGCCTTCTCATTCATGCAGATGCACTACCTTGTTTCGCATTGGGGCACAGACATTAACTCCCTTGGGTCCTATAGCTACGATGAAGTAGGCAAATCACACGATCTGTATGAGAGGCTGAGGATCCCAGTAGATAACATATTCTTTGCTGGGGAGGCAACAAGTATGGACTATCCTGGGTCTGTGCATGGTGCATTTGCAACCGGACAGATGGCTGCTGAAGACTGCAGGATGCGAGTCCTTGAGCGTTACGGGGAGTTGGATTTGTTCCAACCAGTCATGGGCGAGGATGGCTTGGTGTCTGTCCCCCTTTTGATCTCCCGTATGTAACTTCTAGGCCAACCTGCCTATTAGTAAGATCATGTGGAAAAAAAAAAATGCATTAGGAAATGTTTCAACAACGGTATCTGGCTAACACATTGTTTCTATTTGAGTTGGCCTGGCTGGTGGGGGAATTTGTTGATAATTCTCGTTTCCCCTTTTGCATTAATCAGTCCAAACGTTGTTGGTTAATGTGTACCGTCTTTGTATGGTTTTGTTGCTGGTGTTGGACTATTACTAAATATGAATCTAATCTATTGATTAGACGTGTTAAACTTTATGAAGTTATTTAGATGGTTGGAACTGCAATATATAAAGTTCTTTGTTTGGTTGGAAATGCGATATTTATATATCCACTATTGTTTGGATGAGCAATCTCTCTCACTCTTTCCCAATACAAATACATATATTAGATAAACATTTGTAAGGATAAAGTGCACGGTAAAGCACCGTCTCGTACGTCCAAAATGAATTGTTTTGGAACGAAAATCTTTTTTATTTTTATTTTTTTGTCCCTCGATTTTCTTTCTTTTTTATTTCTTTTGGACTATTTTTTAAAATTTTCATTTTAATTCTTTTTTCTGTATTGATCAATTTACATTTTAGTCCTTGCCTCTTTCTTTTTTTATTTTTTTAAATCTTTGGGTACTTTTTTGATTTTTGGCTCTTCTTTTTTAATTATTATTTTAATTTTTTTTATTCAGATAAATTTTTTTCAAATATATCCAATATGTGCAGAACACATGCTTTAAACTAGTATATACACATACATGGATATAAGTAAGTAAAGAGATACATTGACAGAGAAGAAATATAAGTCAGTAAAGAGATACATTGATAGAGAAGAAGTGTGTATTTTTTCTTACCAAAAAAATGCTGGCCCAGTAAATTTACACAGCTGAGCAAAGACAACAAATTATCGAAATTAACGAATACATAGCTACAAGCTTCCACATATGAAGTCCTTTTCCCAACACCTGAAAAAAAAAAAAAAAAAAAAAAATCTGCGTTCTTTGCATCTCAATCAAATAATAAACTCAAAGTTAGCTTCTTTTCCTTTGTCCCCCTCGATATTTTGTAATTTCCAAGCAAATGTTAAACTAGAATAGTTTCTGCCTTCGACTGATTCCCTGTGCCTTTTGATGATTCGGAAAATACCAACACCAAATCATACGACTGTTCCTGCTTTAATGCTTTTCTTTGAAATATATATATATATATCAAGTTTCACTTTCAAACCATGATCAGTCAATAAAGAGAGCTGAAGCTTTCTATAGGATCGGATTCTTCGAGCATGGAAGCTGCCTGGAAGCAGTCTGTGGCATCAGCAATCCGTCCGTCATCTCTGTGAACCATCCCCAAGTAATACCAAGCCTTTCGATTCGTAGGATCTATCCTCAATGCGTCTGAGAGTAAGCTTCTTGCCACGGGTAATGCATCTGAGCCCATCTTCGACATCAGAGAACCAATCAAGATCTTGCCAGGAACATAGTAGGGGTCTACTAGAAAAGCACCAATATAAGAGCCCAGAGCTTCTTGAGTTTGCCCACGCCCTTCGAACATAACACCTAGAAGAATCACAATTCAACTTTCTTATCAAACTTGGGCATTGACAATAGATTGGCCCGACAAGTATTACTTTGATCTAAGCAAATAGTTATTCAAACAAACTTTTTGAGAACCAGTTTCTAATACGTTTTGATTTTTAAGCCATTCAACAAATAACCCAGAAAACCTGACGTGACGTGCTATGCTTAAATGAAACCTCAAATCCTAGGTACTTTATGACATTGTTGTGTGTGTGTGTTTTTTTTTTTTTTTTTTTTTTTTTTTTTTTTTTTGTGTGTTAAAATAATTCAGTTTACCAAAATTTTACAAAAAACAAAATTTAGCCCTTTCAATACAAGGACTAGTCAACTCGGCCGATACAAGAAATTCGGTCCAGAGAGGCAGCCCAATATCGGTCCTTGAAACAATGCAATACATCAAGGAAATTGGAATTGCCACCGACAAAGAAATGAAATATAATCCTAGGATAAAAATTCAATAAAATAGTTGAGGGATTTTGAGTTCTTGCCTTCTGTGTGCAGTGTTTCTGCAGTGAACTGTTTAAGCTGTCTGGCTTTTCCCAAGCATATCTCCGCATCCTTCCAGTGTGAAAGACTAGAATATAAGTTTGCCAAACCATGCCATACTTCAAATTCATTGACTTTGTCATCGACAACCTATCGTAAAGAAAAAGGCTAAAATGAAGTTCGTTGATCAAGAAATTCTACCAGTATACCACCAACTGACGCTTTAAAAAATAAATTTTAAATAAGAACAACCAACAACATGGCAAATAATGTAAGAGGACACATCAGTTGGAACAAATAGACGATCCCCAAGTTAGAAAAAATTACTTCGTATTCAATAACAACTCATTCGACAATGCCTCATAGAAGTAACAGAACACATGCCAATCTCAGTAAATGCTGAAGTTGTTTATGCTAAGCTTTTTATATATCGTTGGTATAAAAAACTTAATTTCATTTATTACTTTGAAAAATTTTTCGTGAAGGAATACTTGTCTAACTATTTCACGAAATTTAAATAAACTCAACTGAAATCAATAACAAAATGATTAATGGCTTAAATTTCTTCCCAAGAAATTGCACGATATGCAATAGTCCTTTCTCATTTGCAACTGATACACTTGTTTTAACGAGATTCTAGGAGAATAATGCAAGTTTCCAAAAGTAGGAGCAGAATTTAACCTGAGGATTAACTCTGAATGGCCCAAAAGATTTTCTTTGGGCTTGAACTAAAGCAAGTAGATATCGATACATTTCAATAGCATCCATGGGTAGTGACTGAGAGATCTTTAGCTTTGCTTTAAGCCTTAGGAGGGGTCCTTGATCCCACTTTGCTGTCTCATCTAAAGCAGCATCCGTTACTACTTCAGACTCTGAAAATCGCTGTTGAGCGGACAGAATGAGAGCAAGCAATCTCCAACCTTTTATCACGGAGCCCCCTGTTTCATCAATAAATTGTTTTGCACAGCGCAAAGCAGCATTCAGATTTCGGTGCTCTGCATATTGAATTCCCAGATCAAAAATCAAATCCGAATTCTTATGCTCCAATGCAATTGCTCCGTCTAATGATTTTAATGCTTCAGACTGAAAACGAGACCTCTCAAAGTCAGAGGAGCAAACTTTAGCTTGTTTTCCAAAACAAAGACCCAACATGTGAAGACCCACACACTTCAAATGATCCGCATGTTGTTCAGCATTACTGATTGCCCTCCGTGCATAGCCCACTCCCTCAGCAGCAAGATAAGAATCCTCACTGCAGATCTTAGCAGCCAATAGCAAGGCCATAAGGTCATCTGGTCGTTCATGTTTGTGTAGAGACTTTCTTAATAGATTCAGGGCAGCTTTATTTTGTCCTGCTCCACTATAGCAAAGAGCTAAAGAATTCCAACGGTCAACCCGATGATATACTCCAGGCATGATCTCCTCCACTTGCTTTGCTAAAACCGAAGTTTGGTTGCATACAGATAGTGCAAACGTTAGGTGCTCCATCACGGATGGATCCCAGTTGGCCTTACCAAGGTGAAACTTCCTCAAGAGAATCATCAAAAGCAGTATTGCCTCTTCCAAATTTTTTTTGGGTACATATGAGCT
Organism: Ficus hispida; assembly: GCA_025413025.1. Classification (NCBI taxonomy): domain Eukaryota; kingdom Viridiplantae; phylum Streptophyta; class Magnoliopsida; order Rosales; family Moraceae; genus Ficus; species Ficus hispida. The sequence continues at coordinate 16,401,787 of CM046365.1, read as the reverse complement.
GTCAATTTGAACACCTAAACTTGGTGGACCAGCCTCTACTCCGCTGTACAGTAAGAAGACTGCAAATTCTTTCTGAATTCTTGTGCAGCAGTCATTCTCAAGGTTCCAGAGACTGAGGAGGGCACGTCTATAGGCAGAAATTGCTTCATGATGGCAACCAGCCTGCTTCCAAAGCTCCGGAAGGACCTCCACAGCGTGGCTGACTATCTCTTGCAATTTATTATCTACTTCTATATCCAGTATGCCCTGCTGGAATATCTTTTCTACTGCATCAAGCACGCTCTTACATTCTTGAGCAGCCTCTACAAATATGAAACAAAGCTTCATTTTCATTCCAGGTCAAAATTTTAAAGGAAATGAGAAGAAGAAAAGGGAAAAGCAATTAAAGGTATTCAGTTAATCTCCAAAGAACCATCAATTAACTATCGAAATAACTCCCTACCATACCAGTTAATCTCCCAAGCTTTTGAAGAGACTTGGCTTTTAAGTATATGGCTTCAAGAACAAGGCTAGCAGCATGCTGCGAGACTGCATGCTGAGACTCAGTGCGATTTCGACCCTTTTTAGAGGGTGGTTTCTCAGCTAGAGAAGGTTGTAAACGCTGAATTGCTGCTTGGAGATCAATACCATCGAACACTCGAAGAGCACCTTCTACATTGCCTCTTTGGTACTCCAACTTTCCAAGAAGTGCTCTTGCTTCCTGCAAATTATCAATATCAGTTACCAAAAATTGTTCCAAAAAATGCTACCTAGTTATAACAGCACAAAAAACTGTAATTACCCATTAGGATAACAATGATATCGATTTAAAAAAAAAAAGTAGCATAATCTTAAAAAGCTACGTTTTGACAGTACTAATAGCTATTGAATGCAGCAAGCACAGATAAAAGATGGATTTCTTTATGTTTCATTATTGTGTCGAGGCTATAAATATTATGTATCATATTTCAGAAAGAAATGCTTCATTCTTCATGATGGAGCAAGTATATAAAACTTAATTTATAAGGTTCCATAAACATTTAGCTCACTCTTTTTGTTCTTCATTTTCTGCTTGCTCAAGTAAAATTGGTTTTCTGCAACATTATTTTCCGCACAGGGGTGTGGAAATGGAGGCTAGATAAGCTAATTGAAAGAGAATCTGCAACTACACATATAAAGCCACACCCTTATCTAATCAATACCATTCAAAATGAAGAATTATCTCATGAATTCAGTTTCTAGTTGATCGCAACACGTGGGAGAGACACAACCAAACCCACACCTCCACACCCACACCCCCCCCCCCCCCCCCCCCCCCCATTACCTCAAAATTGAGTGATAACCCTTCTCGCAATGAGGATTCTGCCTCCTGAATGTTTCCTTCATCGAGCTTGACCTCAACATCTGTTGTTTTCATGCAAACCCCATTTGCACAAAATTCTCGAAAGGCCATGTCTTGTTCGAAATCTCCAGAATCCATGGCTCAGCTCCCTATCTTCTGCTCCTATACCTCTCTTCATAAATTTACTTTCATCCACTTTATTCGTCCTCACAATGCTTTAACCATACACGTGCTTTAGTGTTAGAAAATCATAATACCAAAGTGAACAAATTGAGCAGTAAAAGAAGACAGAAATAACAACTGCTTCAACAGAAACCTGAGCTACCTTAAAACACAATGCTCGCTTACGTATTGTGCTCGAGAGCTTGTTTTAACACTCGCTTTGTATGAGAGACAATTAAATGTAAGTTCTTACAAGATTATAACCAGTTCCTGCAATTGCAACAAAGATTTACACTGCAATTCCGAAACACATTGTCAAAGAAAATAGCAAAAACATTCACGAAGCGAAATCATAACAAGAAAAGCTAGAAACTTTGTTGATCAGCAATTCCATTTCTCCTTCTGCTCTCAATTTCAATGATGCATACCAAAAATATCTACCTCTAAGCATGATTTTCGATCTTTCACAGCTTTTCATAATGTGATAAAACATAAAATTGATAATCCCCCCATTTTCTATGCAATCAGACAGTCAAGGGAAAGAAATAATATACAGAAATGATGTTCGAAGAACCTAAATGCCGGGAAAATAAAATTGAAATTTTTAGATCTAAACTAATGGAAAACTGAAGTGGATAAAAAGGGAAAAGAGAAAAGAGAAAAGAAATACTCGAAGATAGCTTTGTTTGATTGCTGAAAAGATGGTGAAATGGAGAAAACCAAAAAAAAGTTCCCAGATTTCGAATATGCACATAGTTTTAAGTGGGACCCAAAAAAGTATACGTTCAGGCCACTTCTTGACCTTTTTTTTTTTTTTTTTTTTCTTTCCCCTTTTCCTTCAAAAGAAAAGAAAAGATTGAAACAAATCCATGTGCATTTCAATTATCGTTTTCCGTTCATTTACTGCCAAATTTTCCCATCAACCAAACAGCCGTTGCCTTATCTGCATTTATGAAACTCACCTTGGAACAATGGCCGTCGTATCGGATTCCTTAAAGGACGTAGCTTTGGTTGAAGCTTTTAGCCTGAGTTCTCCCGCTCCGCCGGCAATGTGACCGGAAACCGAGAGAAGCGGTGGCGGATCAAGTAAGAAGATGATTGAGGAATTTCAGGGGCACAACGAGATTGTACTTGGAAGAGACAGATGGGATCTGTGATTCTGATTTCCAACTATTAATTAAAAAAAAAAAAAAAAAAACAGAGAGAGAGAGAGAGAGAGAGAAAATGCGTTTTTTATTCTTCGTTTTTCCTGTTCTCAAACGTTTCTTCCTTGTCTTCTAATAAGGGAAAAACAAATTGTGGTAGAGGCTCTTTCACGGCTCCATGAGTCGTTACCAGAGAGGGTCTTTTTAGACCATTGAGATATTAGTAGATGACATAGAAATTAGGGGTATATATAAGTTATTATATGTACTATCACATAGTATTATAAAGTAAGTGAAAAAAAATTTGGAAAAGGCACCCACACCCCTGCCGACCTTCCACCGTCATCCCCGCCCCCCACCTCGTGACCTCCCCCATTGGAAATCACCTTCTCTCAGGCTGCCCACCCCCCCCCCCAAAAAAATCACCCACTCGCGAATTACCCCTCCTACCAGCGATGTTTTTGATCTGGGCTTGCCCCCCCCCCCCCCCCCGATTACTCTTCACCCATTTGCAATTCAGGGTTGGCCACCCCCTCCCCCACCCACTTGCGAATCACTCCACTGATGAAGCGGTACCTCCGACAAGAATGCTCCTCCCTCGCAGCCTCTGGCGAGAAGCAAGAAGGCCCTCGTGACCTCCTGTGAGAAGCCCCTTGCCCTGCGATCTCCAGTGAACGTGACCTTTGGCAAGAAGCCCCTCCATCCTGTGCGATCTCCAACCGACTTCAAGTTATTGGCCCCTCAACTCAACGATGGAAACCTCCTGCCCACCGATGAAGGTGGGTTTTTTTTTTTTAAATTCTTTGTTATTATTTTTTAATTTCTTAGTCATATATTACTATGAGGTAATGTGCATTATAACTATTGTATATAAGTAAAATCTTAGCCGTTTGATTACATCTAATGGTTTAAATAAGAACTTTACCTATAGAGTATATAAAAAGGTATTTAATGCAATCTTACCCTTTTAATAAATGGATAAATCTATGGTAAAGTTATTTTTATATACTATATCAATATAGCTCTTTTTTAAATTGTTTAGATATAATCAAATAGTTGTGGTATGATCATTATAATGTATCTTACCTCATAATAATATTACTAAAAAAATAATACATAAAGTTTAAAGAAATAAAAAAAAAAGGGCGTCCAAATCCCCTACCTCACGATCCCCGCAGGCCAGATCCCCCCCACTACATGACCTGTGCCGGTCGATCCCCTCCCCCACACCCTAACCCATAAGTTGGCCAGATCCCCCCAACCTACCCCCTACCCCCTCAAAAAAAAAAAAAAAAAAAAGCCTCTGAACACCCCCTCCCCCACCAGACCAGACGACAAACCTCTCCTTTCTTGATGCCGGTGATGGACCACCCCTCAGCCCAGCTAACATTGAGTCCCCCTAACCCACCAGCTAGATCCCCTCATCTGCAACCTCGGTCCTCACCTTCCCCCCCGCGAGCCCTGATAACAAGCCTCTCCCCTCCTGAGGCCCGTGACCCAAGCGACGAACCACCCCAGCTGATGTTGAGTCTCTGGTGAGCATCCCACACACTGGTCAGATCCTGCCCGACTCGTGATCCAGGCCGCCCATGAAGTGCCACCCCCCAAACGATGAGCCCCTCCCTTCCCAACCCTGGAGAAGACGACTCTGCAGCCTCGTTGGCGTCGAGCCCTCAACAAGGAGCCCCCTACATCATCCTAAAAAAATATAAAAAAAACTTTCCACTAATGATGGTTGGGTTTTTTCTTTTTTAATTTTTCTTTTTTTAATTTCTTTTGTTTTTTAAATTATTTATTTAATTTCTTATTCAATCTATTATGACGTAAGGTGCATTATAGTGACAATGCATAAGTAATCTCTCAGCCATTTGATTACATCGAAACGGTTTGAAAATAAACTCTATTAATAGGGTATATAAAATAGATCGTACCACAGTCTTCCCCCTAATAAATATTCTTCCATGATATTCAATAATTTCACGGTTATTTTCAAAATTTTCAATAATTAAATGATCAATTTTACGTAAACCCCCTAAACTATATACCTAAAATTCACTTTGTCCCTAAATTATTAAAATCATTTATTGCGCTGCTATATACGAAATCATTCAAAGTGCTCATTCAGTCTACTTTTTTCTATAGACATGACGGTTCACTTTATACAATATCAATTAGAAATTAAGAAATTTAACAAAAATCTCCTATCTATTTACCTAATAATAATAATAATAATAAGCCAATGCCCTAGCTTGATTCTCATGAACTCAAAGAAGGTGAAACATGCATGGTGGAAGATTGGATCCCAGGCAAAGGAAGTGCGGAGATTGGATCAAATGGAGGTCAGGCTAAGCCGGCACCATGGCTAAGTGTTGGGATGAGACTAATGGCGCGTTTGGATTACAGAAGTGAATTTAAGTTTTTACTTTCAGTTTTTGTATTTTTTGTTTTTTTGTTTTCCTCTAAAAAGTTAACAAAAATTATAATTAATTTTTAAAAAAGCAACCACTTCAATTTAAAAATTTCATTTCAAACTCATATTCCAAACTAAGGCTAAAGTCGGGGTGCCAAGTCGGTTTGGATTAGAGCTTGATTCGGGTTGGATTGGGGTTTCAAACTTGATCATGACCTTAACCCGACATCGACTTGACCCTTGCCTCAGGTTTGAACTGAAAAAGGCTCTATTTGATTATCTTTATTTATCCAAGAATAGGTTATAAAATACTACATAATATAATGATGCACCTAATATTACATCAGGTTATTAATTTCTTAAATATTTTACGACATCAATGAAGTGCAATATAATGCATGTTGTACAACATTGTACAAGCAACCAAACATGTCGATGGTGTTTTAGAGTTCAAAAACTATCATCCACATACCTGAAAAGGTCGGCTATTTTAGAAAATTGCATCTTTTTGCTATATGTTTTTATCGAATTAGCGTATTAGTATCCCAATATTTAAATAATAACAAATTATTTATCAAATACTTCAACAAAAAAAAAAAAATGAAATGAAAAGAAGAGGAAAGGAAAGAAAATGACCCTTTCAATCTCCTAGAAAAAAAAATCCATCTTTTGGTCATTTTTTTCAGACATGAAATCTCCTTTATGCACTTTGAAATGAAAACATCAAATGATCAATTAAAAAAAAAAAAAAGAAGAAAAGTTCAATTAAATTTTTTTATACATAAATGTAACAAAAAATAAAGAAACAAAGTGCTTTATTTTTAAAAACAAAATAACATGTTTTTACTCAAATATAATTTCATGATTGTATATTCTCGACATTGAGTTACCAAACTACTAATTCACTTTAAAAAAGTGTTTTTTTTTTAACTATCATGTTTTTGTATCAAATAACTATGTAACATAAAATAATTGAAATTAAAAAAAAAAAAAGACATACACTCAGTTTAGATTCTGGAAAATTTGTTTTAAAAGAAAAATTAAAAGACATTTAAAAAATGGGAAAAATTACACAAAGTGCTGTTTATTTGACCAAAACTCAGTTAGGTCCAATGATTACGCCTAAATGTGTACAAAAACAAGCGGTCAATTGTAGCACAATTAGGACGGTCAATCCCACGAGAAGGTGATAAAAACAAGCAAAGAAAGATTAGCGGAACAAAAACGTTAGAGAAATAAGTAATCAAAGAAAGAAGGAAAGGAAATATTTTTATGATTTTGAAATAAATTTAATGACAGCGTAATTTAAAATTAAAGAAAACTCAATAATCAAAAGTGGTAAAATATCGAGAATCCCCTATATGTTTCATGTACCTAATTGGATTTTGATTCATAAAATAACTCAATTGAAAGTTTCACATCCCAAACAACCAATTGGAAAATAAAGATTTGAAAAACTTGTGAATTAAAATTTATTTGAGTGAATAAAATTCTTATGTGAAAAACTAATAAAAATTATTTTATAAGAAATCTAAAAGCGACAATATACCACAAGCAATATTGCAGTAAAAGACTACTTATAAAATAACGCTATCAATATATTTTATCATGCAACAATTCACATAAAAAGAGCTTGACTAGGTTTATATAAAAGGACAATAAAATATATTGATATGAGAGAGAAATAAGATGAAAGAAAAATTATTTACTCAAATGTATAAACTTTACAAACCATTGGAGAATCAAAAACCAAATAAATTCACTACACATCTAGGATCATCTCTAACCTCACCAAAGAACTCTAGCCTAGTATGCAATTCATCTCACAAAGTTCTAACAAGAAAATATGAGATGAAAAATAAAACAATACTAAAAACTCAGCTAAAAATCAGTGGAAAAACTATATTTTCATCCTTTTGAGGAGCCCTCATTATATAGGCTCGAGTCCAACAAGCTAGGGAGGATTTTTGGCCAACAAATCCACTAACCAGATTGGTAGATCAGCCGGTTACTCGTGGAACACCAGCTGGATGCAAGGATCTGGCCCTGATTTTCGCGGGCTGGATTGGAGGAGCAGCTGGAAGGGGAGATCTGGGCTGGAACACGGGCCTGGATTTTCGGGCTGCAGTTGGCTGTAGCAAGGAAGAAGCAGCTGCGCGGGCTTGGCTGAGAATCTGGCCCGAGATTCGCGTGCTGACTTCTCGGGCTGGAGCAACTGAAGCTGTTGTGCGCGGGCTTGGGCTGGAATCACGGGGAGGAGTAGCTGAGGCTACGCCTGCGGAAGAAAGGAGGAAAAAAAGAAAAGAAAGGAAAAAGAAAGAATCAAAATAATAAATATTTCTAAATATTATGAGTGCCCATTTGGGGCATTAGTTTAGGCTGCTAATAGATAGTTCAAACTGAACTATATCAGTTTGGTGTGTGAGTCCATCTTGGACTATCAGTTGACCCGTTATACAGTGCCTGAGCTGAGGTTACTGTTGGGAGTAGATTGTGGGTCACGTGGTTTGATTCGCCCCTCGTTCGTTGCGCTCGGCAGAGAAGATTGGACGCCCCACTGTGGTGATGCAGGGCAAGGAAGCAAGTTGGTCTGAGCATCGGACGCAGCTTCTTCTTCAAGGTAGCTACCCTTCCTTTTACCATAACTCTCCCCCCAAACCTTCAAGCTTCTGCTCTCTCATTCTCAATACCCCAAATTCTTTCCTCAGCCCATCCAGTAGGCAGATCCGCCCCCTACCCATCGACGACGTGTTTCCCCCAACAGCCGGCAACATGCCCCTCCGGTGAGCCAATCGACGGTGCCCGTTGCACAATCGGCTACCAACCCAAGTTGTGAGTAAAAATTTTTTGCTTTCTCTCTCTACTTTCTCTCTCTAGTTGATCTGCCCTGTCTCTCTCTCTCTAGTTGAGCTTCGAGTATTTCATCAAAAGCCGTTTAGGCTTTGAGACTTGCTATCGAGATGCCAAGGCTCAGGCTCGTCTCCACACTACTTTTCTCGGACGTCGTTTTGCAAACAACGTATCCTCTTTGTGAAGTTTGGTGCCGTTTCCTGGATGTTGTATCAACTCCGCCGGTGGCTTCCTTATTTTTCTCGCCATTCACAAGTTCAGTGTCGTTTTCCTTTTTTGTTTCTTTTGTCGGGAATAGACAATAGTGTCGTTTTGCTTTCAGAAAAAGTAAAATGTTGTTGTCGTTTATCACAGCAAACCTATCTCTTTGTGAAGTTTGGTGTCGTCTCTCTATTCTTATTTATGGTTATGCTACACCCACCCCCTGGTTTCTTCCTCGGGAGTTTGTCGTTCAAAAGTTTAGTGTCGTTTTCCTTTCCAAAGAAATAACTAATTTTTGTTTGTTGCAGTTTTTACTTTTTAGTTCAAAGAGATGACAGTCTTTGTGAAGTTTGGAGTAGATTAATTTTCTCCCTTATCCCAATACTTCAAAACCCAAAGCCTTATTATTCTTGGTTATTATTATTGCTATTTTTATTATTATTTTAAGACCTGTATTTTTGTTTCACAAAAAAAAAAAAAAAACTAAAAGAAACGTAAGCCTCAGTTATGCCACATGAAGAATGGAGTTCTAGCTCTAGGACTAGGATGGTAGTTTGTTTAGATGTGAGGCAGTCAAATAAATCACCAAGATTAGTGGCATTACAAGTGAGAGCTCTTGCTATTTTCATTCCCCTACTAGGGGATATTGTAGTATATTTGTCTATTCAATTGCTTAAGAAATAAAGACCCAAAGCCTATGATAATGCAAATCTGCTTCAAATTAGTCCGGCGCCTAAACCCATTTACGTACGCATTAATCAAGACATTTTGTTTTAACATGAAAAATGAAAAAAAATACAAATGGTTATGAATCTTCTTATGCAGTAGAAATAAGTATCAAAACTCAACACATGCACTCCATTGGTTTTGACTTTTAGTTCCAACTGTCGGATTTGATATCGTAGGTGGCACATGCGGCGAAGATTGAGGTCCGCGAAGCAGAATCGGACAAAAGGTTTGCTTACCTACTATTTTCGTGTTCGGAAAGCATTGGTACGACCCATTGCTTCCTGTCCTGCTCCGCCGTCCTCCACCGTTTATTCTTCCTCTGCCTCGAACTCGAATACCTTGGTAGGCTTTCTTAAACGTATCAGAAAATGAATCGTTTTTTTAAATCACGATGGTGTCCATTGGAGTCCGGGTTGTTCGTAATTTGTGCTAAATTTTTTACAATGCTTATACTCGGCAATGTTTCGGTTTCTTGTTGCTTATTATGTGTTGAATTTGTTGTTGAAGGTAATTTTGCATTTTTGTTACCCATAACTCGGTTCCGTATCGTACACGTTTAAATTATTGTATCTTCTTTCTTTTTTTTTTTTTTGTATTCGCTATATTAAGGAAATGCCCCGTAAAGCTTCGGGTGAGAAGTATGTTTGGAACCCCGTCAAGGAAAAACGGTTACTTGAGAAATTGGATGACTTCTTATCATGCAATGGCGGTAGAGGTCCCGGCAAACAGATATATGACATGTGGGCCCAGGAGTTTAACGTTGAGTTCGGTGGCGTTCCCGCGTTGGGTCGTACTTTATCACAAAAAAAAGAGCGGATGAGAAAGGTTTATAAGGGTTGGAAGATCTTACAATCTACCACCGGGCTAGGATATGATCCAAATACCGATAGAGTTGTTTGCTCGGATGAGGCGTGGCAGAGCTTCATCAAAGTAATTTTTACTTTCTAATATAAGACCTGCTTATTATATTTACCAAACATTTAGAATATTGTATTACAATGTTCATCATATTCTATTTGCAGCGTAATCAGGAATGCAATCATCTTCGCTACGAGGGCCTGCGCAATAAGGAATTGTATTACAACGTATTTCAAAAAACCCACGCCGCAGGTGCATCTGGGTATGGATCAGTTACGATGAGGGGTGAGAATGCTTCATCCGTTGACTGCGCTTTCAACTTTGACACTTCTGGAACAGATCCGGCCTTAGAGGAGGACATGTCCCCCCTCACAGGTGGGCGGCAGTCTAACACTCGGCAAGTGCCCGACGTAGCCGGTCCATCCCAATCACGTAGAAGTGCGGGTAAGAGGAAGCAAAGGGACGCGACCGACGAGATGACTTTCTCGGCCATGCAGGAGATCGTCCACTATTTCCGAGGGCGATCACATTCTGGCGGTGATAGTGAACAATCAGTCCAAAAGGATGGCATTCTACATTGCATGAACATAATGAAGGGGATGGGAATCCCACCAGAACATCGGACTATCATGTGGCACTACTTTGATTCTCATCAGCATCTTCAGGGTCTATTCTGCCAGCTTGACGATGACGATAGAATGAACATTATTTACTCCGTTGTTAATCCGCAGCCGCCCCCAGCTAATTGAGTCCACATATGTGTTCGAATTTATTGTATTTTCTTTCGTTTCACTTTCCGGTACACATCGACGCTATTAAATTATTGTTTTTTATGCATTTAGTTGTGCGTTATTTAGTAATGTAATGTTACAATTTACACTAGCTGGTGATGACTCGGGAAATTACTTGAACATTATTTATGAGTTTAATGTTTTTATGTATGTTATGTTATGTTGGCAAAGTCGAGATTTATTTTACTATGTAGCGTATAGAACGATCTAATGCAACCTGTTTTGTGGACCATTGCTTTCTATTACAGGACATATAGTGCAAATATAGTCGAGAACGGCAATATCAACATGAACGCGCATGGTTCCGGCCCCCACCATGACGATGACGACCATGAGTCTGAAAACGGTCAACGCGACATCGACGCGGTGCTTGCAATGGCAGTGGTTGCCGCGACTATCGGTCGGCGTAACAGGCGAAGAGATCCAACACCGATGCATAATTCAAGCCTAACTGGTAGAATGCGGGTTGAAGAGATATTAAATGGACATCCCGAAATATGTCAAGTAATGATAAGTATGAAAGCAGACACATTCAGAGCACTCAGTAACCTATTAATTAGTCGGTCATTATTAGCGCCAACGTATAACATGACTGTAGACGAGCAGTTATTTATATTTTTTTTTCATTTATAATTTCCTGTGTTGTTGTACTGATCTGAATGTGTGATTAATGAGTATCAACTGGCTGCCAGAAAAAATGTACTATGCTAGTAAGCATTGAACAATATGCTCAAGACGAAACAAGCAGTTAACTACCGTTCAATATGATCAAGAGGAAACAATGCTACTAAGCATTGAACAATATGAACAAATAGTTTTAATTTTTCAATATTGTAGTTATCAAATTTGCTTACTTTTTGAAATACCACACACAAATCGAGAAAAAATAATACCGTTCAGTTGGAATTAAAATAGGTATCCCCTCTCAAAAACCCAAAAAATTGTTTGACTCAATTTCTTAACATCCAAACAAGGCCCTTGTTTTTTTAAACTTTTCATCTCAAAATTTTTCACCAAACAATCAACTCAAACTAAACTTTTTATCTCAAACTTTTTACCAAACACACACATTTTAAACTCAACTTAACTTAACTCAATCTAAATTTAAAAATCTTAACTCAAACTTACATACCAAACAGGCCCTGAAAATCCTTATTTAAAATGTGATTTATTTAATAAATTATATAAATAAAAATATATTTTTATGTATTTATCATCCAACAAGTCAAAAAAATAAAAAAAAAAGAGATAAAATTACTTAAATAATCACTATTTTTTATCTATTTATTAATATGAGATAAATTCTTAATTTTTGATCAATATAATATAAATTTTAATTAATTTTAATTTAATATTATGTTTGTTTAATATTAATTTTTTGTATTATATTAGTATAATGTCTTTAAAATTTGTGTCTCCCCCCAAAAAAAAAAAAAAAAAAAACGCAGTTGCGTCCAAAATCCGAACCGACACATCCGGGTCTCTTACGCGCTGTAGCCGGTCCCGCTACAGCAGAAAAGGATTTTTTTTTTCCCCACCCTTCAAATCACAAAATATCAAACTACATATTCCTACATCTTCTTGAGCATCTTCTTTACAGAAATCCTTCTGAAACTTGGTCCAGTTGGCATTTAGACGGAGACCCAAAATGCCACAGACCATTTTCCTAAAGCCCTTCGTTGCGGTTCCTATAATCAATTGGAGGTTTGTTTTCTCTTCCCATCTTCTAAGCAACCTTTTCACTGCTTTTGTGGTTTATGGTTTATGGTTGGTATAGTTTAATATCCGACATAAAAGGTTACATGGAAAAATGTCGAATTTTGACATCTTTATGCTCTTATCTTTTTATTTTCTTGTTGGTTCTTTTGTTTACCCTTTTGTGTTGAAGTTGAACTGAATTAGTTGGGGAAATGAAAAACTTTGTTTACTTTCTTCTTTGCAAACAAAGAGTTCGTGACTTGTCTACAATTCTATGGTGTGAACTCGCTTCTGGAATGTATATTTGAATATGGGCACTTGGATTCTTATATAGAAATTGATTGTGTGTTCAATCATCTCAACTGGGCATGATTATTTTATGCGCGGAACATTACTTAGAATAAAGGAGTTAAGAGAAATTGGGATTTCTAATCTGTTTGTCTTTACTTCAGGAAATCAATTGTACATAAGGGTTCTATAGATGTCAACACGAAGGTACAAAGCAGACTCGGCGGGGTTGTTTGTATGGGAATGCTTGCACCGAGGAAGTTCTTGCAAAAAAGAAGGAAACAAGAAGTTTTCAGAGATGCAGCTGATGAAGCGGAGCAAAAGAACTGGAGGAGACTGATGAATGAAATCGAGGAGACAGGTTCTGCAGTTGCTGTGCTTAAAAGTGAAAGGATGAAAAACCAGGAAATTCCCAAGGATCTTGTGCTAGGCACCTTGGTTAGGTTTAAGCAACTGAGGAAATGGAAGCTTGTCGGCGAGGTAAACTTGTTCAATGTTTTCTTTCTCAGCTATAGGTGTTTCTTACTGTGAATGACGGTTTCTGCCTCTGAGTTTATTACTCAGTTTCTGGATTTACTAAGCCGTTTTTAAATGCTTATTTCCTTTGCCTCATAGATACTGGAATGGCTTAGGTCTCAGACCTGGTGGAATTTCAGTGAAATGGATTACCTAATGCTTATAACAGCTTATGGGAAGCTAGGAGACTTTAACCGAGCTGAGAAGGTCTTGAGTCTGATGAATAAAAAGGGTTATGCTCCAAATGTGGTTTCCCATACTGCTCTTATGGAAGCATATGGAAAAGGAGGGCGGTACGGTAATGCCGATGCAATATTTCGAAGGATGAAATCTTCAGGTCCTGAACCATCTGCTTTGACGTATCAAATAATTCTGAAGATATTTGTTGAGGTACTACTTTGGATTTAGGTCCTTAACGAAAATCTTCTTCAGCAAAACTTTGCCATCTCCAAGTACTTTGGGATTAGATGTTAAGCATAAAGTCTGCAATTTAGTGTTGTATTTTTTTTTTTGGTTACATGACAAGCTTCAAAATTTCCTTTTCTTAGAACTTAATGTTAATTGGTTTTATACTTTTTTTCATAAATTGTAAACACAAAACTAATGTCACATTGAATCTGCTATTTAAATGCAATTTCTAACTTCAATGTGGTGCATAGTTTGTTGTACTGAGATTTGGTTATCCAACTAAAATGTTTTACCGAATAATGCATTCTCTTATTGGAGTGTCTTTCTTCCAACTTCACGAGTATAACTGGAGGTATTTCAGGGATGTAAATTCAGGGAAGCTGAAGAAATTTTTGAGACCCTTTTGAATGACAAGAAGCCACCTTTGAAGCCAGATCAAAAGATGTTTCACATGATGATTTACATGCACAAGAAGGCTGGAAGTTACGAGAAGGCTCGTAAATTATTTGCACTGATGGCAGAGAGAGGAGTGCCGCAATCAACAGTTACATATAATAGCCTAATGTCATTTGAAACTAATTACAAGGAGGTTTCCAAGATATATGACCAGGTTAAACTTAGCAATTATTTCATTTAGTTTGCAACTAGCTTTGGTTAAAATATGTGGTAAAATTGCTGATTATCAATACTTTTGATCCTAAACGACTCGCTTGCAGATATAGTTACCTGATCAACTTTTATTGTTTTGCTTGGATCTATTATTTTTAAAGAAGCTTCCTGTAGTTAAGGTGCCTTTTTTCGGTTTAGGACATTCTGCTTTTTTATTCTTTTGTATGTTAAGCTGGTTTTTGGTTTACCAAAATTAATGAGTTGTCTACCAATCAACAAGTTCTGATGTTAAAAAGCAAGAAATTTAACTCGTATGCCATGACAGCCATGTTATTATACTCGGTGTCTATGTTTTGTTTTTTTTTTCATCATCGTTGTATGAACTCTGATAAAGTTGATGTTTTATGTCGTCAACTGGATTTGCATGGGGCTAGAAGGATGACTAAAGTCTCATCTATCTGGTGTTAAGGTATTAGAATAGCTTTATGACAATATTAATGAAAATTTTCTCATTGCAGATGCAAAGAGCTGGACTCAAGCCTGACGTGGTGAGCTATGCCTTGCTCATTAATGCATATGGTAAAGCTAGAAGGGAGGAAGAAGCACTTGCGGTGTTCGAAGAGATGCTTGATGCTGGTATTAGGTGTGTGACATCATATTTTCATTTGACACGTTGCCCAAAGATTCAAGATTTTCTTCAAGCGTTACTTTGTGTATTAGCTATTCATTTCTTGACGTCTTTTATAAGCTTGGATTCACTTCCAAAAAGGGGGTTTGGGGAATTTACTTTTGACCAGCAAGTCAAGTGCGTTGTGGATTTGGAACCAGCCAACCCAATCCAACCCAACCCATTGACTTTTTCATAGGAGTTCTTTATCCTAATGCAGCCTATTAGTTAGATACAAAGCTGATGTTCGTGTACTTTAATCAAACTCTCGATATCTATCTTTGACCATGGATTTTGTCTTTTTCTCCAGGCCAACCCACAAAGCTTATAACATTTTGTTGGATGCATTTGCAATATCGGGAATGGTGGTGCAAGCTCAAACTATTTTTAAGAGTATGAGAAGAGACAGGTAAAGTTTTTAGCATCTGCATAATTATGGACTTAATATCTGGCCGATGTCCGTGGCGTCCTCTTTTTGGATGAAGAACAATCTCTTGTGGTTGTGCTTGTTACAATCATTTATTACTACCACTTGGCGTACTCATTTGAGGACATTATTCATTTTGCTCCTTTGCTATTCTAAAACTTTTTGTTTGTCCCTCTTTTTTAGCATTAGAATTGACTCCAGATTATGCCCCCGTCAATAAGTTCCGTTTTATATCATTTTATTTTTGTCATTTAATTCGATTTGCTAACTCCTCCCTCTCATCAATTCTTTGATTTTGGCAGATATACTCCAGACCTTTGCTCTTATACCACTATGTTATCAGCTTATGTGAATGCATCCGACATGGAGGGAGCTGAAAAGTTCTTCACCAGACTTAAACAAGATGGACTTAAACCCAATGAAATTACGTATGCGACCTTGATAAAAGGGTATGCGAGGACAAATAATCTAGAGAAGATGATGGAAAAATACGAGGAAATGAAGAAGGTTAATGGAATCAAGTTAAATCAGAAGATACTGACGATTATTATGGATGCATATGGCAAGAACATGGATTTTGGCAGTGCTGTTGTGTGGTACAAGGAAATGGAATCTCGTGGGCTGACTCCTGATCAGAAGGCAAAGAACATCCTTTTGTCTTTGGCGAAAACATCGGAGGAACAAAATGAAGCTTACCAACTTGTGGGACTTGCAGATCAACGTAGCAAAGAACCAAGAGTAAATGGGGTTTCCAAGTTTGTCGACGATGATGAAGATGAAGATGAAGATGATGATTACCATGATGATGATGTTGACGACGATGATGAATATGATGTTCCATCTCATGTGAATATTCATGATGAGAAACAAGATGAACTAACGCATTTAGTTGGTGATCATCAAGAAAGCCTTCAAGATCTACATGCACTAGAAATCTGTTGATTTGTCAATTTACAGTAGCATTTTAGGGTACAGTTATTCATCGTCCAAAAAAATTTGTCAACTGAGATTAGTTTTGTATATCAGAACAAAATAGTTCCATAGTACCATAGTGGCATTCAAGCATGTCAGTTTTTGCCGTGATCCCTAAATTGGACAAGGTTGGATGATGCTTATTTGATCATCTGTATCATCTACTTATTTTTGATCTGTTTATCGAATTTCTTCATTTAATGTCTTTAGTTGTAAGTTGTCACTGTCAAGATTGATCAAAGGATAGACTTTAATAACCTAGAAGAGTTAACTTGTAGCTTCTTGACAACTTTTTTCATTGCAGGTTGATTTTATTTCCGATTCAAATTCAAGCATCATTTTGTAAGATTATTACCACCTGCTCATTGCGGCCTTCCATACCGAGATTAGAGCATCAACAAAATCAAAACAAATTTAAAATATTTAGGTCAAGAGGAAAGGATTTGTTGCTTGCTTTGAGCGATGGCATGACCTACTCCTCTACACTGGCCACTGGAAAAAAAAAAAAAAAGAAAAAAAAAAGAAAAAAAAAAAAAAGAGGAATACAAAATTCTAGAGAAGTTGAAGCACACCGACAAGTCCTCATGCGCTGGTAATCAGGTCCAAGTTTTCTTCATTTGCGGACGTCTTTAACCGATCCGCAGCTTTCGCAACCTAAAGAAAAAAGAAGGCGTCCGTTTGATGAAAAACCTTCCTCAAATTGCAAGTACTTGACTTCAAATAAGATTGATTCCTTGGTCAATTATTTTACTTACCTCAGCGTTCCAATTTGTTCTGGCAGTGATAATAATTAGAGTCATTGTTTGTAACAGAACTCCAATAATCATTCCCCACCAAATACCCTGCCCAAAAAAACCCCAAAATGATCTATTATGTTAGCAGCGGAGCCAGCATGTTTTTTCAATGAGGGTGTATACTAAAAGATAGAGTTTTTAGGAGACTGATATAAGGATAATCAATTTTTAATAGGAGTAAAATGAGAAAATTATTAAGTTTTAAATGTAAAATTTAAAAAATAAAAGTTCACTTGGGGGTAGAAACCCCACTCAGCTGTGGGTGGCTCTGCCCGGATGTCATTCATGAAGCCATAGTCAACAATAGAATTAGATGGAGTGAGGAGGGTCCAACTTACTGCTACTCCAAGACTAGTTTTGAATCCAAGAACACAGCCAATTGGGAGACCAATAATATAGTATGTAGCAAGGTTAACATACGCCACTACAGCTTGCCATCCACTTCCAATGGCCACACCTAATATTCCAAACATAATTTACTCCAAATATTAACAGTAAAATCTATAAAAAAAACAAAAAGAGTTTTATAGTATTGTTGTTACCTGAGAGTATAGGTTGGATGCCATTAAAAAAAACAGAGATGGCAAGCAATGGGGTCAACTCGGAAACTTCCTCAATAACGTCCGAATCGCTTGTGAAAAGCTTGCTTAGTCCAACTTTAAATATCAAGATAATTGCACTGAAGACAATGCTAATAAGGATGCTTGTTCCATTCACTACAAACACAGATAACTTTGCCACCCTTGGATGTCCTGCACCTAACTCATTGCTTACTCGCACACTGCAATCATCCAAAAGCCACATTTTATTATGGTAATCGTGCGATAAAATTTAGTTCTACTAATCGATGTAAGATCAATTATAATTTGCCATGTAGTGACATAGAACATGTTGAAAGTCTATGTACTATCACGCAATAGTGTGTGATTGATATGACTAGAAAGAAGAAAGAAAATTGTCACGAACCTGGCTGCTGCGCTTAGGCCCAACATAAATTGCATGTCCCAGTTCAAGTAATTCATGCTGAAGTAAACATCGGATCAGAAACTTGTCACCAACTAATCTTGTTCAGAAAATCGAAAGAAAGAAAATGTAGCATTAACATAGACAGGCATACCAAATGGAAATAGAGTCCAACGAGAGTGTGGGGTTGGTAAGGAGTCCTGATATAAGGACTAGTCCTTGGTTGTACCATATCTCCAAACTGCATTAAACACAAAAAAAAAAAAATCTCATTAATTTGTTTCAAGGGACGATTTTGGTGTGTTATGCATGAAAAATGGTTGGGGAGCACCATAAAAAGTGGACCCCACATGCTAGTCTCATGTTGTAGAATCCATTTTTTATTAGTGTGTGACGCTGCACTAATATAATTGTAGTTTACACATACCACAACATGACAGCAGAAGCAAGAGTTAACTTGAAATAAGGCCAGATTCCCCTAAAGGCTTTTGAAGAGAAGCCAGTCCAAGTCTCCCGACATCTCGGGCTAAAAAGAATGTAAAGGCCATTTACAATGACAAGGAGCCACCAAGACAGGCTAAGCGTGAGAGCAGCACCCAAAAGGCCATATCCCAAGACATCGACCGCCAACCACGTGAGAAGCACGTGGACAAGGAAAACCCCAACAGACATAAATGCCAAAGGGTTCACTATGTTCTGTGCCTGAAGGAACCTCTGCATTGGGCAGCTTATGGCAAATGCATAGAGTTGGAGGACCAAACCGCGGGCAAAGATTTGGCCCTGCTCTGCAATGCTCTCCGATTGGCCGATGGCAATCAGTATCGGGCCTGAGAACCAATAAATAAATGTTAGGAGAATTGCAGCTCCCAAGTGCAGGATGATTGCTCTTTGGCATATGATTCCCATTGCCGAGTATTGCTTGGCTCCGTACGCCTGCCCACACACGGTTTGCACCGCGCTCGCCATGCCCAACTGTTGACAACAAAAGAGTCAAGTGTCACACTTCTTAAAGACCAAAATAATTCAATTGTTGTTTGCATCATATGTGCTTGATAAACAGAAGCAAGCCGAATTGATAGTTAGTTGAGCACTCATCTCTCACTGATTAAAATTTCTGGTTCCACCACTGCTCAGAAAGACATATCCCCATTTAGGGGAACCATCTGAATTGTAACATTTAGATGGAAATATTTGATTGAAAACATTTTGAACAGAAATATTTAAATTGTCATTTGAACTAGTGTTTAGATGTTTAACACTTAGAATAGTACATTTGACTCGAAACATTTGAATTTATATTTAAATATCAAAATGAACATCTGGATACTCTATTTCAAATTTGAAAAGTCCAAACACCTATTTGGATGTGCCATTCAAACGAAATAATCCAAATTGAAGCAAATGGTTGCACCAAACAGATAGTTTCAATTGAATTACAATAAGATTGTAACCATAAACTAGCAAAGGAGCTAAAACATACCATGATTCCATAAGCAAGGCCTTGAATTCCCACACTAGCAATAGAGGCCCCAGCAAGCTCCAACGCACCCAAATGGCCAGTAAACATAAGGGTGACAAAACTGAGCATGTAATTGAAAATGGAGACAACAATGGAAGCCCCAGAGAGGAGCCATAGGAGCCTCGATTCCCACCCGATGAGGCGAGGCCACCATCGGAGAGCCACCGGCTTGTGCTCCAAGAATTCCTCGATTGCCACCGACGACAAGTCGGGAATCCGAGCATGGGAGTCAAGTCCAAGTAACAAAGGTTGGTATCGTTCTTCCGACCCCATTTGCGTCATACAAGCTCTCGGAGACAGACAGTGCTACTAAGGCCAACACTTTGAGTAGTGGTGAAGTATAAATGGACTCATTTTGGTCATGTTAATTTGTGTTTAACTGTTTAGTAACGACTAGGAAGGCCTAGTATAACAACCAGTCTCACTACCAGTCAGTTTGTTACACACCAAACGGCTCTTCCACGTGTTACTACACTTCTAAAATATATAATCTATTTAATTTTAATTTTTTATTTCGAAAACGCATAAATTTTTATGGTCAAAAGGATGACATCACATTAATGCTCAACTACTAAATGGGTTTAGCTTTGTTTGAAGTCAATGAATGGTTTGACGAAGTTAAAATGTTCGGTAAATAGTACTTTTTTTGCTCTATAAATGTCATATTTATTTGACAAATATTTTATTTATTACTCGATATAACTACTGTATTATATTTACTAAGTGAAGTTAATTATTATATTTATTTGATAGAAACGACAAAAAATAAATTTTGATATCTTGGATAATCAAATTTGGCTGTTATTACTTATCTCAAACTCCAACCATATTTTGTTATTCCCCTTAAATTTTTGTCTAGTACATGTGTATTTTCTTTTGAGAATTCTACTCAACAGTAAAAAAAAAAAAAAAAATCCTACCGATCGAGATGAAGTCAAAAAAAATTTTCGAGGGGACTTGAATTAAATAAAAATTTTAAACCAAATGAATGTTTAGAGTGCAAATTAATTTTTTAAAAGAGTGCATAAAAAAAAAAGAGTTCAAACAAATGATTTTTCTAAAAAAAATTAAAAAAACATGGTTATAGACATAGTCTAGTGGTGATATCACATCTAGCTTCACTTAAAGATACAGAGTTTGAATCTCTTACTTCTAAGTTCAAAAAAAAAATAATAATAAATAAAAAAGCGGAAAGGAACTAGTCATGCATGGCAGCCCCTATGGGCCTTTCCCGGCTATGTCTCTGCCCCCATGGAAAACTGATAATTTTGTCTATTTTATATACTACTTATTCTAGAAAATCTCTTTTTTTTTTTTTTTTTTTTTTTTTTTTTTTTTTTTTTTTTCCTCTCGTTCTTGTTTAAGTTTTTTTAATTGTTATAAATTTTGCCGATAGGGGTGAGCACTAGTTGTAGTGGACTCCATTACCTTTGTTGTTTAATGTCCCAAAATTAAAAAGTATGGTCAATCCGTGGAAGAATTTCTATGCTTTGGGTTTGGTGCAAACACGAGCACACCTAATTTTTAAAAACTTGGAAGCAACTTTCTTTTCATATTCCCCGCCTGCACTTCCCATCTTCGTCATTTTCGCCACCTTTATTGGTGTTTCTAGATTTTCTTTTAGTGGCCTCAATATTCGAAACCAGGAAGAATTGTTAACAGCTAATTACGTTTTCAGAAAGAACAACTAAAAACGAAAAAAGAAAAAGAAAAAAAGATGTAGTTAGCTAACTTATTGATTTGTACTGTTGGGTTCATGATTGGTACATCAACAATAATTGGTGAATCAATGAATTTGACTATCTCGAATATATTTGTTGTGCTTGCTACACTTGATGTTAAAACAAACTATTTTTTGATTTTCTATTACTACAATTTTACTAACAAACCAAAAGTTCCTCTCTAAATTAGGAAAGGTTGCCAAGACTTGAAAGCACGTTGTGAGAATTGGTTGGGATTCTACTATTTTAACTTTTTTTTTCCCGAAAGAAAAGCTCGAAAATAGGACGACCGGTATTAGCACAATCTCTTGAGTATTATCAAAAGGACTATTAGCATGCGATAGGAATGTTTGTTAAAGGCCCTACAGTTAGGTCCTACTCTTCAATAAATAGGACATGTGATATTCATCAGTCCCTAAAAAAAAAAAAAAAAGGTAAGTCGTGTAGTCCTACATTGTTTGGGAATGAATATATGTGATGGTTCATAAGGAGTCCAAAACAAATAATACTTTATCAAATGGAGGTATAAGTCGTTACAAATGATATCAGAGCCTATACTCAATTGGAAGTGTAGCCAACAGGGACGTTGGGCCTCAAAAGGAGAGGTGATTGTGACAATTATCCGTCCCTACAAGGAAAAATGATAAGTTGTGTAGTCTTACATTACTTAGGAATAAATATATGTGATAATTTATAAGTAAGGAAACCTCCTCTAATGGTATATTGTGCAGTCCTACATCGCTTAAGACTTTTAGGATGAGCCCAAGGACAATATAATACCAAATGGAGGCACAAGTAGTTATAGGACATCATCTCAACCTTACTAAATGCGATAACAATAAAATACATGGGGCATTGTCACAAATATTCTAAATCGTGTACTAGGCTAGTCGAACAAGCCTTTACATGATAAAATACATGGGGCATAGTCACAAACATTCTAAATCGTGTACTAGGCTAGTTGAACAAGCCTTTACATTAAAATTCTCAAAGAGGTCACTTAATAGTCAAATATTTGATTATAAATTTACATTCAAAATCCTCAAAGAGTTCAATCAGTACTCACATTTGATTATAGACCTACCATAGTAGGCTATTTAGGTCACCCTACTTGGTGGTAAACTTTCATTGCTTGAATACAAGGCATCTTATGACTTGGGTGGCTGTCAATTTCTCCTTCAAAGCCTTAGTGTTTTATTGATTCGGGCCCGAATGATTTCAAAGTCTCGTTTTCTAATGTCATCGGCCGATTTCAATTTGGGGGTAATTAAACCCTAATTATTAATCATAATTATGATGGATGGACTAAATGTACGATTATAAAAAGATTGAGATAACATAATGGCTAATTATAAATATCAAGTGTCAAAATTAGAATCGTGGATGTAATTCAGATGACATTTGTAAAAATAAACCTTGCTATGAGTAAGGTGTGTTTGTTGCGGTTTACATGTTTCCAATTTTCCAATGAAGAAAAAACGTCAAGATGACCTTATTAACACAAGTATTCTATATTGGAGCATTCAGTGCTTCATTAACAATAAAACTGTAAAACAGGGATTGCAACAAAATAGAAAAGAAAAAATCCCTTAAATCTGGCAAAATTATCATTAAAAATAAAAAATAAAAAAAAATAAACTCAGCAACAGTGGCTGATTAGTTGTATTCAAAGGAAGAAGACAAAAGGTGATGAGAAAGCCCCCTCGGCCATGCAATGCAAAATCAAGGAGAATCGTTAAGGACCGGTATATTTAGTTTCCTATACGGCAGCCACCAAGTCTACGATTGCTTCGTTCGCAGAAGTTTTAACTCGATCAGCAGCTTTTATAACCTTTAAAACACATCCCAAAAAAAAAAAAAAAAAAAAAAAACTACTCAGTAAACCGAGCGAATAACCATATACTATTTCTCTCTCGTAACAACATTTTAAATCTTAAATTCATTAAATTTTGTTGTGTGGACCAAATTAATGCAATCAATTTCTATTATGTTGGTCATCATAAAGTAGATTATTTGATCAAATTACCTCGGCGTCCCAATTTGTTCTTGCAGTGAGAATTATCAAAGTTACCGTCTGTAAAAAAACTCCAGTAAGCATTCCCCACCAAATCCCCTGAAAAATGCCAAGCAAAATTTAATCAGATTGCTATCTTTGCATTAACTTTTTTTTTTTTTTTTTTTTTAACACCATGTGAGAGAGGTCCAACTTACAGCTACTCCAAGACTAGTTTTGAAACCAAGAACACATCCAATGGGGAGACCAATTACATAATATGCAGTCAGATTTACATATGCCACTATAGATTGCCATCCACTTCCAATGGCCACACCTAATTAAAAAAAAAAAAAAGAAAATAATAGTTACAATAATTAACAAATAGAAAAAGAGACATCTTTGTAATTATTTTGTGGGTTTGGGTTCTGCCTCTTAAATAAATTATGAGTGAATTGAAAAGTTGTGTCCTAAACTTTTAATCATGAACAATTCACTCCTAAATTTTGATATATTAAATAAAGTAATGTTAAATTCGTAAATATTGTTAAAACCTGAAAAAAAAAAGTCACGTTATCATGCATGTGAAATGATATACTTTGATTGTCATTCAAAATTCTCAAACAACGTTATGTACGTGATTCTTAATTTTCGTCTAAAGATTAACTGTCACCATTGATTTGGGGGGATTATGTTCAATTCAAGAAGGAATTTGTTAAAAAATTAAAATTTTTAGACGTATTTTAAACATGCGAAACTTAGAGAGCCGAATACAGTAT
This sequence comes from Ficus hispida, assembly GCA_025413025.1. Lineage (NCBI taxonomy): Eukaryota > Viridiplantae > Streptophyta > Magnoliopsida > Rosales > Moraceae > Ficus > Ficus hispida. The sequence continues at coordinate 16,377,966 of CM046365.1, read as the reverse complement.
CCTACTAAATCAAGAATTGTCACCTGAGAGTATAGGTTGAATTCCGTTTAAGAAGACAGACATGGCTAGCAATGGTGTCAAGTTAGAAACTGCATCTATAATCTCAGGATCGCTTGTGAAGAGATTGCTTAATCCGATTCGGAAAATTAAGATGATCACACTAAAGATTGCACTGACGAGGATGCTGTTACCGTTTACTATGAAGACTGAAAATTTTGCTACCTTTGGATGACCTGCTCCTAGCTCGTTACTTACCCGGACACTGCAATGAAGATCACATAAAAAGATTCAAGATTGGTACTTAGGCACTTCAGATTTTCCAATTCATAAATGGAATTAGAAGATGTTACTAATAATTACCTGGCTGCTGTGCTTAGTCCCAACATGAAACAGATGTCCCAGTTCAAGTAGTTCATGCTGAACAAGAATTTTGTTGGTTAAGTTATAGGTAACAAAACAAATGTTTTTTAAAAGCAGTTTGGAAAATACTAATAGGAGAGAACTTATGATAGAAAATGTGAGTCTTCAACATGGGTAGATACCAAATAGATATTGAGTCTAAGGAGAGTGTAGGATTTGGAAGCAGTCCTGATATGAGCACCAGTCCTTGGCTGTACCATATCTCCAAACTACATTTTCAAACCAAAAAAACTATTAGTCAACAAAATATAGGAGCTAATTCTGTGGTAAGAGCATCTTGCCGTGTAACGATCATCATTCTCAACGTTATGATTTAAATCAAGACGTATGTAAAGTTTTAACGATGCAACTTAAAAGGAATTTTCTCACAATATCATTCAAGTCATATAATATAAATTTGTCTAATATAAATCAAGTGAATACTATCAATATCTATTGTAAGGTCTGTAGATATCCTAGGTAGAATTATCTAAAAACATAATATATCTATATCTATATATATATTTTAACTTTGAAATAAGAGATTTTAGCTAATAAATCTGTTATTAATTTCAAAAATTTTAAAATCTTACTAATTACTTTCCTTGAGAGGTTTCGTAAGTTTTACTACGAATTCTATTTTATGGTACATACCACAACATGACAGCAGAGGCAATAGTGAGCTTGAAGTAAGGCCAAATTCCGGTGAAGGCATTCCAAGAGAAGCCAGTCCAAGTCTCTTTACAATTTGGGCTGAGAAGAATATAAAGCCCAGTCGTGATAACGAGAAGCCACCAAGAGAAGCTGAGAGTGAGCCCAGCCCCAAGAAGCCCAAACTTGAAAACGTCAACGACCAGCCAGCTGAGGAGAATGTGGACCAAGAAAATCCCAACAGACATGTAGGCAAGTGGGTTTACTATATTCTGTGCCTGAAGAAATCTCTGCATGGGACACAACAAAGCAAAGGCGTAGATCTGAAGAATCAACGATCGAGCGAAGATCTGGCCCTGCTCCGCTATGCTCTCTGATTGGCCTATCGCGATCAGGATGGGTCCCGCAAACCAGTACACGGCCGTGAGAATGATCGCCGCACCCAAATGCAGGATCATCGCTCGCTGGCATATGATGCCCATCGCGGCGTACTGTTTGGCCCCGTAGGCTTGTCCGCACACTGTTTGCACCGCACTTGCCATGCCAAGCTAATCAAAATATAAATAAATTTATTGAGACTTGAATTTATGACTCGATACATTAAATAATAATAATAATAATAAAACATCTAACGACAAAGTCAACCTGAGAGATATTATAAGCAATACGTAAATCTAACTAAACAAAACATGACTTGTTTAGCTAAAAGGCATCAATAGTTTTCTTTAAAAAAAAAAAAACAATTATTTAATGTCATATTAACAAAAGATACGAGTCTCATAACATATATCTCATGAGTAGGATCCACATTTTATTAATTGTGATATTTAGCACAACATATGCTCCTAGTCAGTGTCGGACTCCAATGGGGTACAAATGAATTATAAAAAAAATTCTTTTACTAGAATAAGACCAAAAAAAGATAATTTCTTATGTGTTTAGCAATTGTTTTTATATCTTTATTTGATTTTGTGTTTCCCTTTTATAGCATTTTTCCATAATTATTCTACATAAAATGTAAAAGTTAATTTCAAATGGATACGATCATTTGATGTACATATTCTAGTACACGAATCTAAGAAAACTAAAACAAATAGAAACATATTTATTAATCAATTAATAATTAGAAACATTTTTTCGCTTCAAAACTCAAGAATAAAAGTTTGTAGAGATTCTTCTAAATAAAAATTAATTGAAAAACACAAATTTATTAATTATGGATTTTGAAATTGATGATCTTGACAAACAATCACAGTGGAAATTTCACTGAAGAACAAAGGCAAAGCATGGATTGGTAATTAAAAAAAAAAAAGAAGAGAGAGAGAAAGAGAGAGAGAGAGAGAGAGAGAAATAAAAACATTGTATAAAAGAACAAAAAAACAAAATCAGTATAGGTGAGACCAGATTTTGGTGACAGAAAACGAGCAGTGGGGCCTTTCAGGAAAAAAAAAAAATGGTGGCACTTGTCATAAGAGATTAAGAGGCAGTTATATAATTACAAAAAAAAAAAAAAAAAAAAATTTCCTGGCACGTACCCCACCCACTCCAAGTGCAGACCCACTAAGTAGTCACATTCATATGCTAAAAACGCAAATAATAATTTGGAAAAAAAAAAAAAAAAAACACCGTGAGACAAAATCGAACTAATTAAACAAGTATACTTGGTCGAAAAATAATAAGTAAAAAAAGTGATAAGAAAAGTCGTCACGTTAATTTAACTAGCTGTACCAAATTAACAACAACCACCTACCATAATTCCATAGGCAAGACCTTGGATTCCGACGCTGGCAACGGAGGCGCCGGCGAGCTCCAAGGCGCTGAGGTGGCCACAGAACATGAGGGTGAGGAAGGTGAGCATGTAGTTGAACTCCGACACCACAATGGATGCCCACGACAGTATCCACAGCAGCCTCGACTCCCATACCGAAACCCGAATCCACCACCGGACGCCCAGGGGCTCTCTCTCCAAAACTTCCTCTATTTGGTAGGACGACAAGTCCGAGATTCGGGCATCCGACAAACTTCTCTCGTGTCTATTTATTAGCAAGGGCCTGGAATTCTGGTCGTCCTCCATGTTGGGCACTGTTTTTCTTTCCTTTTTAGAAGCCAGACAACGTCAGAGGTAGGTAGTGATTTTTGTTTAAGAGTTGTGGGGATGGGAACTAATAACGTGTAATTATAACTCTTTAACAATATATATATATATAATATTGGACGAGGATATAAAAAAATCAGTGAAGAATGAGTACCTAACAGTCAAACAATGCTGATCATCAGTTTTAGAACGTTCAGTACATCTAATAGCTGAAATGACTACAGTCCTTCACTAGCTAGTTTAATACCCAACGTTCACTAGCTAGCTTGATTCCTAATGTTCAGGGGTTTTGTTTGTCTCGATCACCTGGCTGCTTTTTATTATCATATCCCGAATAATATCGAGCCAATTATATCATGTCACGTTATTTGTAATGGATTTGTTAGATTTTAAAAATATAGAAAAAAAAAATACACGCTAGCTATTGACAAAATCAGAAATTTTTATCAGAGGAGGATTATTAGCTCCCCTAGTTTTTCACTAACTATGTCCCTAGATCACACCAATGCAATTGCAATACTCTCTTGGGCGGATCAAGTTGAGTAAGCAGACGGAGCATTCATATTTATCAAATCGGGAAAACAACACAATAAGAAGCATTAGAGAGATATTAATTGATGTGAAGTTAGGAAATTATGCACTTACTCCGAAAAAAATGGAAATTGTGATTTTAAGATCTTGAGAAAAATTATAGGAAGTCATTTATAAGCAAAGAGACATAATTGATGATCTTAAAAAGAAGAGTTCTTATAAATTTCATGTTCAAAAGAAAAAGGATTTTAATATGTATAAATAATATCAATTTTCGATTGAATGCATGTGTCTTTTGAAAAGTTGTTTTTTTTATTGTCTTTTACTTTTTTGTTTCGTTTGTCATTGGAGTTATATATTCTGATTTTTTTTTTTTTTTTTTGCTTTTAAAATACTTTTAAGTGAGGGATTTAGTTTCTCTCACTATAAGTTGAAAAGGATTTTAAAATATCTTCAAATGAGATGGTATATAAGAACTTAAGCCAAAATTAATGCATATATTCTGGACCACATAAGCTAATTTGTATTAGAACTAGCTAGCGTAAGGCTTGATCAAAATATCTATCATTGCTGTCTCTAGATTCTTCCACATGAATCAATAAATGTGTCCCCATTTTTTTTCTTTTTTTTGGTTGAAAAACAGAATGGTTCCCCCCGTCTTGAAGGTAGGACTTTAATTTATTATTATTATTATTATTAATTTTTTTTTTTTAGGTAAAGATGGAATTTCATTAACAGACCAAGTCGGCCAAAAAACAGCAACTATAAGTTGTGTTATACCTAATATATATATATATATATATATATAGGAAACTTTGGTGCGACCGTCGGGTAGGTTCGTTTAATTATACAGGACCGTTCGATCAACATTTGACGGTGAAGATGGAATTATCAGATTGAAGGGTATGCTAAATGATTTCAGGACTCTGCAGAGTTATAGGGGACAGAGAAATAATAAATGCTTTGACGGATGCTTGCAAGGCCAGTGAGTGGGAGTGCAAAGCATATAATCCGCCGGCGAAGGCGATGTCCGGAATCATAGCCATACTCAGCGGCGCAAACCTCCATATGCTGATACAAAGCGCATCACTAGTCCCGCTAGAAACGTTGACAGATAGTGAATAAAGTTCCCCACCTATTAATTTACAAATAAAACAAATCAACCAACCATTACAAACTGAGATTGTGCCTTTTTTTTTTTGTTTTCATCTTCTCATGTGGGTTTTCAAGAACAAACAAGAACCTGAAACAATAGATTAGTGGTAACAAACTAGCTAGGGAGGACCGCTTACGCTAAGGCGCGCCTCCAACCCAAGTGATTTAATTTCCTGATCTGGATGTGACAAAAAATTTCAACGAAAATCCGAAAAGATAAAAGAGAATAAAAAAAAAAGAACCCAGAAATGGTAAGAATTAACAGAGGTGGATGACGGCGCACGTTAAGCAGTGGTTGCTAATGTGCGCCTCATGAGAGAGGGGATTTAGTAGGTTTTTTGGATAAATAGAGGGGATTCAATTTTGTTTTGTTTTTTGTTTTTTGTTTTTTTGTTTTTTTGTTTTTTTGTTTTTTTTGGGGGTGAATGAGGGGTTTGGAAGTTGGACCCTTATGAATGCCACTGCTAGCTACCGCAATGCCTATATATCTTCTGAAAACCTTGTTTCATTACAGCATTGTTTTTTTAATTTATCCTTACTTTGTGTTTATGACGTAAACGACATGTAGTTTGCGTCCATTACAATCTTCCTTCTTCAATCTAAACAAGCCGTACTCGATTGTAACAAGTATGCATGAATACTGAGACTACCCCGAAACAGAACATAACTTTACAAAACCAACAAAACACCAACTCCAACACTATAAAATTCTCAACTTCCTCCTCTCAGACTGCAATTACCATACTATCCTTATTCCCTTTCCTTTTCACTCCCAGTATCCGCGACCTTTGACTACAACAACCCAAACGGACAAACTCTGTTCCTCTACAACTCATGTTTTTAATACGTGTCGGCCGCTTCGGGGTTCCCGCTCTCACGTCTTTCCTCTCCCTCTGACAGGGCCACTATCCACGTCTGCATCGCACCCACCCCATCCGCCGGGGTATTAAAGACCATGCTTATGTAGATATATACATTTGTCGATTCTAGTTTAGATCTTGTTATAGATCTTGTTACATAATTTATAAGTGTTTTCCTTAAATCGAATTTGGTGATAACGTAAGTTGCGTCATGTTTATATATATATATATATATATATTTATATATTTATATCATATATCACATGTATTCATGTGATTTGTGAGGCCATTTATGGTATTGAAAAGAAACATTTTTCCTTCTTTTTTATGAATAAGAGAATACTGGTTGTTCATTAAAATGTTGTGTGCGTGTTTGTGTGTATGTTTTTTCTTTTTTGCTTAAAGGTTGTTCAAGGTGTTTGGTAAATTACGTGCGAATGTGCGTCTATAATGTGTATACAGATAGGTTTTACATATATGATATGGGATGGGCTAACATACATTTATTGCTCGCGATTTTTTTTTTTTTTTTAATTTTCAATTTCTTATTTTAACTAGTTTGAGAGATCCTGCCCTATAAAAGCTTGATTGAGAAATTGAAAGTATATTCTTCATATCATATTGATGGTATACAGTACAAATACATGTATATGAATTAATTAGCGACAATATTTTCCTATCTAATTAAAGTTGACTACATATATATAGGTGTATACAAGAATCAATAACAACGGTGGTGGTCCCCACTTTCCTGATCGGTGTTGTACACTAGATCTGAGTTTGTGTAGTGTTTTAATTCCTTAGATATGAATTTAGACGGATTTAGTAGTAATCTTATTATTACAGATGGTAGACTCTCAATCAATTTGGAGTTTCTATCGATTATAGTGGAATTATTGAAAAGAGCCTTATGCTTGTTCGATGGTAGTATGTCGAGGTACTATTCCGTTTCTGAGCCTCAAACATCCGGTTTTTCCTTTATATGTCATCAAAATGTACTGATGGTATCAATTTTCGTTAAGGGTTTTATCTATATGATGCATGATCAATCTCATATGTTTGTAATTTTTGTTCTAATTGAATAGATTCCCCCTTTCAAAAATAAATAAATAAATAAATAATAAATAGCTAAAACTTCAAACTTCTTTAAAATATTTCTCTACAACTTACTTTATAAAGAATTCAAAAAATATACATGCATCTAAAATAACCTATTTTACAGAATTCCAAAACATATATGAAGGATTTAAACAATACAATAGAAGTAAATAATTTAATTGTTTTTTCTTAAAAAACTTCACGAATCTGTTTGAAAATTAATTAATCTACTTTGGGTTTGCATACTTTTGTACTCTTTAGTTTTTAATTAATAAATAATATGATATCAATGTGTTAGATAAGTAAAATGGGATGGAAAGAAAGAAAGGAAAAAAAAATTGAGGTTGATATTAAGATGAAATTAAAAGTATACAGAACAAATATGTTGGTACTTATAATAATCAATTTAATAAGGTACGGAAGGAATTAACAAATAAAAAGAATATAAAAACAAATTGTTCTATATATGGTGGAAGCGTATGACGGTATGAGGTGTGGAACAGTGGGAATAAGAAAAGGCTATGTAATAAAACCACTAGATATTGATCAAGTGAAAAGAGAATAATGTTTGAATTCCAGTGGATTTATTCAATCAAAAGTTGAGTTACAAAACCTATTTTTCTTTTTATACAACTTATAGATTTATAACTGTTACAACCCCTCCTTAGAAATGAGTCGTCAAATACATACATAAACTTAACTTATATCATTTTAATTTCCAAATATTTGGGATTTTTTTATGCCTATTTCTTGTTAAACTCATTATCTATTAGATAACTATTCTCAGGGTAATAGAGAAAAACCAAAAATAAAGTACCATAGTACCATATATTACAAACTATTTCGTTTAGTTTTTAACTATCCATTGCATCCGGTCTCTTTTCCATTTTTTTTTAATCCTTGTCTACTTAGCCATACTTATCTAGATATGGGCTGTTAGATTAAAATCCATATAATATTAGCCCTTGATCTCTACTTTAGTCCTTATCCTATTTAGTAGTGAGTTACAGTATGTTATAATTCAACATGGTAAATTTTATACTGAAATTTTTTTATCTATTCAAATATCTTTTGATATTAAAAAAAATATTTAAACTATTAATTTGTTTTTGACTTTTTAAAAGAAACATAATCTAATTCATTTATTCAGCCAACTTATTTAGCAGTCCATCATCTAATATGTGGACCATCATTCTTTGTTTTCTTAATCAATTTTACAGTTCATAATTAAATTTTGACTGTTGTAATTTGATTCAGAAATACTTGTAAATTTCACTTCTTTACGTGATAAAATCGTATAATGGACTTGGCATTCTTTATTGAGATTTTCATGATCTCTTTTATCTATTTATAATCTTCATGGAAATTTCAAAAATTACCAAGTTCCTTGCATAATGAAAAATAACTCGTGGCATAGGGACGTATTGTATCATAAAATTTTAAAAATTTACATTTTTAATACAGAAAATTACGGTTTAATTTCTATTCATTTCATAAATTAATGTCTTGAATTTTCTAGTTATTATAATCCCTCCTTAGAAATTTTCGTCCTCGAAAATTAAAACAAGTGGGGGTATTTAGCTTTCATTTCATCCTCTCCTCCTAAGTGGCCTATTCTATTTTATGATTTTGCCAAAGTACTAAGACAAGAGGTATAGTCCCAAGGTACTTTGATAAGAGGTATAGTCTTAGTTCTTAGAGTCTTCTCCTCACGAGCTAAAATTTGCACCGGTCATTTCTTGTAGGAAAGATCCTCCGAAACTTGAGTTGGTTCATGTTCTATGATATGTAACTGGGTCTAGTACATATTTTTTTAAGCATAGAGACTTAGAAAACATTATGTACGTTTGACAATTCTGGCGGTAAAGCTAACCTATACACCACTTTACCAACTCGTCCTGTAACTTCAAACGGCCCAATGTATCTTGAACTCAGCTTTCCGTTCTTTCCAAAGTACATTACACCCTTCATAGGAGCTACTTTAAGGAATACTAAATCTCCTTCCTCAAACTCCAATGGTCTTTTTTATTCGTCAGCATAACTTTTCTGATGACTTTACGCTTCTTCCATCCTTTGGCGAATCTTCTTTACAGCTTCAGTAGTTTCTTGAATAAAATCTATCTTCAGAAGTTGCTTTTCTTTGATATCATGCTAATGAACAGGAGATCTGCATTTCTTTCCTTAAAAAGATTCATGAGGTGCCATGCCGATAGAAGATTGGTAGCTGTTGTTGTAGGAGAACTCTACCAATGACAACTTCTTGTTCCAAGATCCCTTGAAATCCATGACGCATGCACGAGGCATGTCTTTGAGAATTTGGATGGTTCACTCAGATTGACCATTTTTCTAAGGGCGAAAAGCTGTGCTAAACTTCAATTTAGAACCCATAGCTTTTTGTACACTCTTCCAAAAAGTAGAGGTAAAACGACTATCATAGTTTGAAATGATAGACAAAAGAATGCCATGTAACTTGACAATCTCCGATACATAAAGATCTGCCAATTTTTCCAACGTGTATGTGACTTTATCGGTAAAAAGTGCGCTAATTTCATTAGTTTATCAATAATTACCTAGATGACATCATATCCTTTACTGGTCCTTCGTAAGCCAATAGCAAATCCATTGCTATTTGCTTCCATTTCCATTTTGGGACTTCAAGGGGCTGTAATTCTCCTGCTGGTAGCTTGTGCTTAGCCTTAACTTTCTGGCAAGTTAAGCATCAACTCGTAAATTCAGCTATATTGTTCTTCATTTTCTTCCACCAAAAGTGGTCTTTCAAGTCTTGATACATCTTTGTTGCTCATAGATGTATAGAATATAGAGTATTGTGAGCTTCAGAGGGAATTTGTTTCCTCAACTTTACGACATCAGGTGCATAAAACCTTCTCTTGAAGTGGAGAATTCCATCAGCTGAAATATTAAAATCAGACTCTTTTCCTTCAACAACCTCTTCCTTATACTTGACTAAGGTCGAATCTAGCTCTTATCTTTTTTTTATTTCATAAAAAATCAATGGTTGAAGAAGTAAAGCTAGTAACTGCCCTGAAATGAGTTCCAACTTCAAACTGTTTACGTCTCCTTGAAAAAATATAGGCAATGAATCAATTGGTATGTGGATTATAGGTGAAAACTTTCGGCTTAAAGCATATACGACTTTAGTAGCCTTTCTTGGATGATAAAGGATCTTACAATCATAATTCTTGACCAATTTTAACCATCTTCTCTGCCTCATATTGAGTTCTTTTTGAGTGAACATATATTTGAGACTCTTATGGTTCGTGTAAATCAAACATTTCACCCATAGAGGTAGTGTCGCCATATTTTGAGTGCAAAACCACCGTTGCCAGCTCCAAGTCATGAGTTGGGTAGTTCTTTTCATGCTTTTTTAGTTGACATGATGTATAAGCTACGACTTTACCATGCTGCATTAAAACAGCTCCTAAGCCTATATTTGAAGCATCACTGTAAATGTCAAACTTTCCTTTATCTGATGGAATTGTGAGAACAGGTGCACTAGTAAGTCTCTTTTTTAACTCTTGAAAGCTTTCCTCACATTTCTCAGTCCATTCATATTTCTTGTCCGTACAAGTGAGTGTTGTGAGAGGTGAATTTAGTCTTGCGATGTAATAACCGACTTTGTTACAAATTATGATTTCTTGTTTCTCAAGGAATCAAAATTTGTATTATGTATAAGTATATGAATTGCCTGATCTGAGTTATCAGAATTAGGATTTATGTATGATTGTATTCCGGTCAAAGATTGGCCAGAATGATTTGAGCTATGATAGGAATTTATGATTTTATGTTGGTCAAAGTTTGACCAGAATAGTCAAGTTTGACCAAGAAAGTCTAAGTATGATGGTACTATTGTACAACAAGCAGTATAGAGATTATACTGCGAAAAACCATCATTACGGATAAATAAGTAAGTTTAAGGTACGGGATTATGTTAGAAAAAACAAGCACAATATTTAGGACAGTAGGGACTAATGAGCTTTAAATTCTAAGAAAAACCTAAACGCAGTCCAGTTTTATGCAGATAAATTTTGGACTGCAGTTTAGTATGACAGTATTGTTTTTATTGAAAATAGTATTTGTTATGTTTGTATTAGTATGAAAATAGACTGTTTTTAAGATTTCAAGCTAAACGGAGCCCTAGGTGTTGGACACCTCATCAAGAGATAATTATGTCAATTTTTGAATTATTGAAAATTTGGAAAGTATTCAAGAACATTCTTGAACCTTTTCCATCACTAGTGGCCGGCCACCTCATGGGAATTTTTCAGCAAATAAAATTTTTATAGGGATTGGAGAGCAAATTAGGGAATAAAAATAAATCAAGAAAGAAAATTAAATTACACCTATAAATAGGTGTGTTGGGTGCACTACTACAGAATGTCGATTCCACAACGGTTTTTAACCGTCGTGGAAGAAATCCACGAAGGTTCTCTAAACGTCGTGGAATCCAGAGTCGTGAAATCTTTTCATATTCAACGACGGACTTCTTCCCGTCGTGGAATAGGTAAAATAGGGCCAAAAAATGGATAATTTAGCAACATACCACGACGGTTTTTGATAAACAAAACCGTCGTGGAATTAAATCTAATACGACGGTTTTTACAAAAAACCGTCGTGGTACGTCAAATACCACGACGGTTTATAATATTCACCGTTGTGATAGACCAACGTACCACGACGGTTTATATTAGCCACCGTCGTGGTAGTGTTACATACCATGACGGTGAGTTTACGTACAGTAGAAATCGTCGTGGTATATAATATACCACGACGGTTACTATAAGTCACCGTGGTGGTATACGACATACCACGACGGTGCTTGAAAAAAACCGTCGTCGTAGACCGATGTACCACGACGGTTTATGTAAGCCACCATCGTGGTAGTTCTCCTTACCACGATGGTAGCTCTATGGAAAGTTAAAACCGTCATGGTATATTGGCGTACCACAACAGTTCTATATGCCACCGTCGTGGTAGGTGATGTACCACGACAGTGCATCGACAAACCGTCGTGGTATATATACTTCCACGACGATTTCTGTTGAAAACCGTCGTGGTATGTTGTCGAGTAAACAAAAAAAAAAAAAAAACCAATTCTTTCATTTTAAATACCAGTTCATTCATTCATAACAAGAAAAAATTACACAGCCAAGAATAAAATAATAACAAAACTGATATGGCAAATAAAATGTCACAATGTACAAAAATAATAAATATAACGCCTATACAAAATTTATCTTCATGCTAATTTGCTCAATATTATATGAAGCGCATGTAGTCCACTCTTGCCTAACCAAATTCAAATCAGCTTCAGTATAAGAAGTCTTGTTTTGAAGTAAGGCAAGGCCATCGACGGTCAATGTTATTGCGATACCTAGTTTTTCGATATTTCTAATTCCTTTTAGAGGAATTAATTATGTGCCATGAATGTATTCATGAAAGAGACCGGTTAAGGGTTTTATTGATTTTGTGAGTTCTTATGATTTTATAAGACTAAAAAATTATTGCTTAGATCAGCATATGACCTTTGAAGTGAAAAAGGATGAAAAACTCTATGATATATGTTGGTCAAAGTTTGACCAAGAAAAGTCAAAGTTGACCGAGAGAGTTAAAGTTTGACTAAAATGATCAAAGAACTGACGATACAGTATTATGGCAAAGCAGTATGGAAATATACTGCGAAAACTGTTTTTTACGGGCAATCTAGTATGATTAGGATTAAAACCACCATAGAAAAATCAAGCACACCAAGTTACATACTAAGGGCAAAAAGGACTTAAAGAAATAAGAAAATTTTTATACAGTTCATTTTTACACAGATGAATTTTGGACTGCAGAATATATTGCAGTACTGTGTATTAGTGAACACAGTATTAGAAATATCTGTGTAGCTCAAAAATGACTGCATATTGAAGGAAAAAGCCAAACAAGGCCTTATGGTGATGACATCACCTTATCCACAAATTATGACATCATAATTGAATTTTGGAATTAAGGAAAATAATATTTCCTTGTTCACCAAGGGAATGGCCGGCCACCTCACCCTCCAAATGTGCAAAATTGTGATTTTTGAAGGACTAAACTAGCAATTTTACAAAGTTTCAAATGCCTATAAATAGGTGAGCCATTTGTTCACAAAAAAATCAGAAAATTTGGAGAAATTCTACCCATTTCAGCCCAAAAAACCGACCTTGATCAGCCAAGAAAAACAAAACAAAAACCAAAATCCAAGTGTGGGAATTAGTGGTGAAGTTCGGATTTCACCTAGGAACCAAGAGGAAAAGCTGAAAAATTTGGTCAAGGGTGCCGAACTGTAGGGAGCTGGAAAAGGGTGAGAAAAACTGATTGGGAACAAGGGGGAGTGGTCAGATTTTTGGTGAAAATCAGCAGCCAAAAGAAACCAAAACTTTCGGGTAGACTAGGGGGAGGCCGAATTCACCAAGGAGCCAAGGATAGGAGAAAATTCTTGGATCAAACCCTAACCAATCTTAGGGTCAAGAAAGGTAATTCTCCCATGGCCTTAAGCTTTTTCAATTTGGTTCAATTTGAAATTTAATTGTATTTCAAGTTGTCAAATTGTATGAGCATAAGCTCAATTTATTTTATGGCCCTAGTTTAGGTTGTGCTTGATTAGGCTAAGGGTGGTTGATTATGAGCTTTAATTTGATTATTATGCTTATGCTTGATTGATTAATAGGATTGCATGCTAGATGTTTGATAAATTGTATGTCCCCTAAATATGTGCAAGAATGATTTAGAATGGTATGTTAGGTTGCTAGAAAATAAGCATGAATGGAATGATTTGGAATTGGAGAATTTAGAACCATGCAAACCTTAGGTGATGCAATTTCGGTATTGGTTTGCATGGGCGTGATCGAATCACATGAAGGTTGGTTTGGAACGTTAGAAATGCTTGCATGTGTGATATTAGGCTCCCGCTGTGGTCGGTTTAGGTAGTATGCACAAATTAGGACGTAAAACGAATTTAAGAACATAAACTGCCAGTTCGGGTACAAACTGGCCAGTTTTTTGGAAAAGGAAATTTGAGGCCTTTAGAGGCCGAATTTGAGAAAACGTAAAACATGAAAGTTGTAGAGAATGATATTTCCTAGGGAGCAAAGCAGACAGTTTTCCAAAATGAGGCTCCAACGGCCTCGGTTTTTATGAAAATCCGAGCCTGGCCGTGCTCAGGATTCATGCACGGTCAGGAAAGTTTAACAAGGAATTAGGGCATGATAAAGTCCGAACTGGGTTTTTCTCAAAACACAAAAGTTTTAGGGTTTCTCAAGATCTGAAACTTTCGTGAAGAAAACTTTTTCAGATTTGATTTGGATTTTTAAATAAAAATTGGATTTTAAAAACTGTGTAGGAGACAAGAAATTCCTGCACAGGATTTTCTAAAAACAAAGTAGAAAAACTGTATTTTTCACCAACCCCAATGTTTTTACTGTGAAAACTGTTCCAATGGCAGTTTTCAGCCCTTAATAAATTTTAAGACCCCATTTTAAGAATTAAGTATTTTTATGAGTTAAGCAATGGATTTTTAAATAAAAATCACCAAGTTTTCCAAGAAAAAGGAAAACTGATTTGTAAGCGTAGATAAGCAGCAAAATAGTAAGAGATGGTAACCGTGAAGGATACCCGAGTTGTTGGGCTTGACTCCCAAAGCCCAAGTTTGACCATATAAGGTTGACTTTGGTTGACCAGGTTTGACCAAGGATTATCATCTCATGGGTTACCCAATATAACCCATCGAGATACCCAAAATATTAGGAGTTAAGAGCTAGGGTTATTTGAAATAACCCAATGGATGATAGACCAAGAATATTAAAGCTTATGCCCAAGGTTAGGATAGTAACCTAACCCTACCTGTATGGATACGGGCTTAGCACATGTAGTTACTCAGTGTAACCGAATAAGTTATAATCCATGTTTGGGCTAGTATCGAACAATAGGGTTACTTATTGTAACCAAGTAAGATATCTGGCATAGGGACATACAACTAAGACCATATATGCATGTTGGTTAGGTCACCAACATTTTTTGGTAATAGACCCTTACCTATGTCCTTCATTCAAGCAGAAAATAACCTGCAGCTGTATCCGGACGTGGAGCAGCATTTTACTGGACATAGTAGTCGAGGTAAGTACAACTCCGCCTACAGCATAGGTTTTTGTTGTATACTTGCCCAAGTATGATCGATGAATGCTATGGTAGTTGATATGATGTATGTTTGATATGCTTACGAAATGTCATGTGAATATTATGTGATTGATTATGCCATGAAGTATGATATGTTTATGATGCATGAAGTTATGACATGAAGCATGATATGAATATGTCTTATGAATGTGTGGCATCACGAAGCATGTTCACAAATTCTAAATAAGAGATAACGAAAAGCAAGTATGATGGCAAGCAAGCTTGCCTGTGTCGTACCGACCCACTCACAGGTTGGGTTGGACTATGGTTTGAGTTGGAAATGGACTGGCCGCCCCAACCACTCCATAGTTGCGCGCCCGGTACGTACACTTATGTAAGGGGCCCATAAGCAAGTTAAGCAAGATAAGCAAGATAAGTAAGATAAGCATGTATGAAAGATACGCTATGAATGAAGCATAATCGGTTTATGCATATATTATGCTATGTTAGGATATGAGATGTATGTTACAATGCTATGTTAAGTTATGCTATATTACGACACGATACGTTATGTTACGATGTTATGTTAAGTTAGGACACGAGAAGTATGTTACGATGTTATGTTAGGTTATGCTATGTTACGACACGATACGTTATGTTACGATGCTATGTTAGGTCATGCCATGTTACGCGCTTTGATAGCATAGGTTTGTTTTGTTTCGTGATTTAGTAGTTGTACTTGCTGAGCGAAAGCTCACTGTCTTACGTCTATGCTGTAGGTAAGCAACCTAGGGGCAATTGTTGATACAAGATGAGGGAGCGTGGCAGGGCAAGCTGTGAAATGTAGGAAATAAAGGCGCTACGCGTTTTGTCTTTTTTTACGTATAATGATTGTTTTTCAAACATCGTTTTTATATATTGTTATGCGCTAGTATGCGCCTTATAAAAAAAAAAATTCCGCTGTTTACGCCAAATATGTAAGTAAGTATGAAGGCGTATGTATGTATGTATGGTAACGACCTGTGCTAGGCAGGTCGTTACAGAGTTGGTATCAGAGCGGTTTCCTGCTATACAATTTCACAATCTGCCTGCCATCGCCACCATCATTGTAAGTTGAATTTATATTTTACGTATATGTAAATATGTATGTTGGGACTATGTTAGGATAGACGCGGCGATATGGATCCTGCTCGTGTAAATGCGGATCGAGACGCGGTAAAATCATTTTACGAATCGCATCCTCTACTGTTCGATGGTACGAGAAGATCAGTATCAGCAGCAGTCTGGCTATATGATATGGAGTTGGTTTTCCATATCTGTCATATCGAGGACCATTTGCAGGTTTCTCTAGCCAGTCGGTGCTTGATAGCTGACGTACGACATTGGTGGATGACACTGGGCGAGAGACAGATGCCTAGTCATTCATGGACTCATTTTCGTATGTTAATTAGTGCGCGTTATAGGCCGATGCCTGATGAGGAAGCCGGTGAACCGTATCGTAACCCCAAGATTTATCGGGATATGCAGCGCACGCGATATTTAAGTTATGTCAAAGACTGGCATGTGTACCCCCAGGAGTCTATGAGTCATTACTGTTGGAGATTCCAGGAGGCTATGCTACCTCATATTCCGCAGGATTTGCCCAGTCCTGATCTGCAAGCCTTAGTGATTCTGCGGAATGGGTTACCTCCCCATATCTGACAGTTTGTTCCGACGCCCCTGTTAGAAAGGGCAGTCGGCAGTATGATTAACGATATCTTGGAGGCGGAGCGTATCGCGCATACGATACAGGCCGATGCTTATGTAGATGATGACCAGGTGCCTGTCGACGATGCCGGGTTAGGAGAGTCACAGTATGAGGTAGGGCAGATGTTACCTGAGGATCCGATCCCTGCTGTCCCCGTACAGGAGGAACCAGCCCAGGAGACTGAAGATCAGATGGACGCGGAGGACGCCGCCGACGATATAGTTGCTCCGGCAGACCTATCGGAAGATCCTACAATTATGGACATTTCTAGCGACGACGAGGATGAGGATATGGATGATTTCGACAACGATCCCGAGAAGATACTACTCGACGAGGACGATTGGGACGCGAATTCCGATACTTCATTAGTAATCACGATTTAGGTTATAGTTTAGACTTGGATCGACCAAGTATAATTTTTGACCATGAGCCTGATTGTACTAGCTTATTATTTTTAATAATAGGCTTATGTAAGATGAGGAAGTGTTAGGCACTTCCATCATAGTTTGGCCTTGTATATATATAGATATATAGGCCCAGCATGATGTGATCAATATGTATATGCAGTATGATGAAATATATATTTACAGTATGGTAAATTATGAGGTACATGGTATGTACATATGAAATAATATGAATAAGGTACTTCTGTATGAGTACTAAAGACCGTGCGAACACGGGATACATGACAAGGATATGTCATGTTATGAAAAGCTATGAAAAGTTATGTCATGTTATGAAAAGTTATGTTATGATCATGAAAGTTATGTTATGATAAGTAACTGATATAATACGATGATGTCATTATGTTATGACATGATATGTATGATAAGTATGATACGATAAGTCATGCATGAAATAAAGGATATTAACAGTACGATAATATCTTTTCTTATGATTGTAAGATGGTACGCTCGAGTAGAATAGTACTTCTTAATCCTCCCGAATAGGATCTCGCAAACCATTGTAGCAAGTTTGCAACGGCAGTTGCTTGAACAACAGTGAGAATCAAATTGACTACAAGAACAGATAGTTCGGATGAACCAAAGACCCCAAGTTGACGAGGTTCCACCTCGAGCTCATCAAGAACCCCAGTAGTACCTCAGGGAACGGATGTTTACCTGAATCATGAGGTCCAGCCAGAAATACCCCGGAATGCTGAAATTCCGATGGTACCCATTAGAGGACAAGTAAATCTACAGCTAGTACGGGAAAACTTGCTATATGAACGATTTAGGCGATTGAAAGCGCCGGAGTTCGAAGGATTGACTGATCCTATAGCCGCGGATAACTGGTTAATTGATATACTAGTCATTTTGGAATTCATATGATCCTATAGCAGGAGAAAGTTTTATGTGTTTCTTTTGCCTTAAGAAGGACGCGCGGCACTGGTGGATAACCGTACAGATGCGTCGCGATGTCGCGGTCATGAGTTGGCAAGATTTTGTGACTGAGTTTTGTTCGATGTACTACAACAGAGAAATCCTCGCCACTCAACAAGATGAGTTCGCAAATTTTAGACAAGGGTTAATGACAGTAATGTAGGCTGTCAAAAAGTTTGAGCAATTAGCTCAATTATGCTCAGATTTGGTACCGAGTGAAACGGATAAGGTAAGGAGAATAATGAAGATGTTTTGAACGGACAGTGCCAAGCACGTGAGTGTTGGTAGTAGCCGCCAACCCTAGTGTCCGATTGCATAAGTCGGGCACTGAGAGCCGAGTATTGATTAAACCAGGACAGGGAAGTTAGGGCTCAAATCTTTAAGATGAAAAGGAAGGAGAAGGCTATAGCGAAGCCAACATAGCCTCGACAAGGTTCGGAAGCATTCCCGAAGGACCGAACTAGTAACCCTGCGCAAGGTCCCAAACAGTTTGAAAGGAACATAAAAGGAAATGAGAAGTGTGGAAAGAAACACTCAGGAGTGTGAAGGATAGGGTCAAACGCTTGTTACCTGTGTGGCAAGGAGGGGCACTATGCGAGGAACTGCCCTCAGAACAACTAGAATCAGAACCCTCCTTATCCAAATTGAAACGCCAACATTCGCCAGTTACATACAGTCCAAGCCAGACTGGAAGGACCCTCAGTTACGCAAGGCAGAATAGAGGCTCCTGAACCCCAAGCCAGAATTTACACTTACCCAAGGGAGATGTTGAAGCAGGAACGTCACATGTGGTGAAAGATTTGACTTCTGTCACCACCTATCAAGCTATTGCGTTGTTTGATTCTGGTGCCACTCACGCGGAGTTCGCCCAGGAATTAGGAAGATGTGTAGGTAGATTAAAATAGCTTTTCAAAACTTCTTTGCCATCCGGAGAAATTTTGTGATACCATTTTGGACACGAAATACTTCCGTAGTTATATATGGCAAAGAATTATTCGTAGATCTCATCAAGCTTAACGCTAAGATGGACTATCGAAAAGCATTGTGTAACGTTCAATCCTTACGATGAGGAAGAGTGTAACTTCGATGCACAGTACGGAGCTCAACCACCAGATTAGTTCGACAATGAAGACTTGGATGATGTTAGCTAATGGATGCCAAGGATAGTTAGCTAACATAGTGAACAAGGATCGAGAAGTGGAAATTAACGCCGTAAGATATTCCCATTATAAAGGAATATGTGGATATCTTTTCGAAGGGCTTATCAAGATTTTTGCCGGAACGGGAAATTTCGGTTGAAGTTGAGTTGTTACTTAGAGCCGCACCAATATCGAGAGCACCGTACTGTATGGCATCTGCGAACTTAGAAAGCTTTAAGTGCAGTTACAAGAACTGCCTGACAAAGGATTCATCTGGCAAAATCACTCTCTGTGAGAAGCATCTGTTTTGTTTGTGAAGAAAAATGATGGATCATTACGCATATGTAATGATTTCCAGGAGCTGATTAGGAATTCAATCAAGAACAAGTAATCCCATTTCAAGAATTGATGATTTTCTTGATCAACTCAAGGGAGCAGTATTATTCTCGAAAGCCGAGTCACGATTAGGCTATCATCAGTTCAGAATCGAGGAGTCAGAAATCTCCAAACTGGTTTTTCGAACGAGCTATGGGCATTATGAGTTTTGGTTATGCCGTTCGGATCAACTAATGCCCTAATTATTTTATGGACTATTTGAACAGAATGTTCAAAGAATGCGTAGACAAGTTCATTTTTGTCTTTATTGACGATATTTTATTCAAGGTCCAAAGAGGAACATGAGCATCACCTTAGGTTGGTGATGGAAACGTTAAAATGAAATAAGCGGTATGTCAAATTCACCAAGGAAAATTTTGATTGGAAAAAGTTTGTTTCTAGTGACATGTGGTGCTAAAGGAAAGAATTTCCGTAGACCCTGCAAAGGTGGAAATAGTCAATACATGGCCAGTACCCAAGAATATTATGGAAATAAGGAATTTCTTAGTTTAACTGGATATTATCGACGTGTCGTCGAAGGATTTTTAAGATTTTTGCACCACTGACAACCCTTACTCGAAAAGGGAAGAAATTTGAATGGACCTAGAAAGGTGAAAAAGAATTTTCAAGAGCTTAAGAGGAAGCTAACTAGTGCGCATATATTAGTAATTCCTGATGTAGCTGCAGGAAATTTTATGAATTATAGTGACACTTTTAAAAATGGATTAGAAGTTGTCCAGATACAGAATGGGAAGATAGCAGCCTATGCGTCACGACAATTAAAAATTCATGGAAGAAACTATCCTATGCATGATTTGGGAGCTCATAGCGATAGTTTCACACTTAAGATTTTGAAACCATTAAGTCGTATCAAGGAAAGGATTCCTTTTTACTAAAAGCTTAACTTTTTGGCGGAAAGAACAAGGAGTTAGGACCTCCACCAACGGTGTTATTTACTTCAAGGAAAGGAATTATGTTCCTGACTTTGAATACTTAAAGGATTAGCTACTCTTGAAAGCACATATGACGCCGTGTTCGGTACACCCTGAAGCTTTCAAAATATACAAGGACATCCGAAAGGATATATGATGGCCAAATATGATGAACGAGGTGGCAAAATGCGTGCCAAAATGCCTAACTTGTCAGAAAGAATGACTGAATACCGATACCCTGAAGGAGAATTGTAGAAAATAAAACTTCATGATTGGAAATGGGCACAAGATTACTATGGATTTATAGTAAAACTGCCCAGGATTGCAAGTTGGAATAAGACGATTTGGGTTATTATGGATAGATTAACCAAATCAGCCCACTTTATCGTAGTTAAGGCTACCTTTTTGATGAAAAGATTGGCAGAGATCTGCGTATTTCAGAACATTAAACTACATAGAGTGCCAAAATCAATAAGCTCAGACCATAATAGGCGTGTCACTTCTTGATTTTGGACAAGTTTAATAAGTCCATGGAAATTGAAGTGCAGTAAGGCATTTCACCCTAATCTGATGACTAGTCGGAAGGAACCATCCAGACACTAGAGGATATGCTAAGATCATGTGTCTTGGATTTCAGAGGAAATTTGATCAGAAGCATGCTTTAAACAAAGAGTTAGCTTCGATGCACAACGTTTTCACGTTTCGAATGCGAAAAGAAAAAGTAAAAAGTACATACTTGTAATAACTAGAATTTCCCAACGTCATAATATCTTGTACAGATATTTGAATTATGCCCTGAAGGTATTTATGAAAAGCCCAGCTTAGGGTTTTTATTAGATATTGCGAGTTCTTATGCTTTTATAAGACTCCAAAAATTATTGCTTTGTAAAGCAAGTGACCTTTTGAGTAAAACGGTATAAAACGTAATGATAAGCTTGTTTACAAATTTTGATTTCTGTTATGAATAATCAAAGTTTGTAATTAAGAAATGTTTATGTGTTATGTTAAATTCTTCGAAAGACCTTTTTGTAGTAAAAGGCAAATCTATGATTTATGATTCTCTGTTAGTAGTTTCTAAAATTAAGAGAACCCTAGACGCAGTTCAGATAAATTCTGGATAATGGTCCAGTGCAAGTATATTTTATCAGTTGAAAACAGTATCTGAATATGTATGCTAGTATGAAAATGAACTGTGTTTAGGAGTTAAGCCAAGTAAGGTCTTAATCGGTGATACCTTGTCCTAAAAAGAATGACAAATGTCACTTTGAGAACCGGCCACCCTATAGGGACTAAAGTGCAAATGTTTTGCCTTTAGGGGCCAAAATGCAATTTTGTGAAAAATTATGGTTCGATAGATAAATTTGTAAATTTATGGAACTATGGATTTTTCTAGTTAGATTTCCTAGTTCAATTTAGCTTTTGATGATTTTTAAATTTGGTTAACCTAGTTGGAAACCAAGGAATCAAGTTAGGTTTTGATTGGTTCAAAATTGACCAATCATTTGCCTACACTTGTACTTAAGGGACCGGCCACATCAAGGGTTAATGAGCTGATATTTTGCTCTTAAGGACCAATAGGCAAGGTATGAAAAATTTGAAGTTCATTAGAATTTGATACCACACAATTTTAACCTTGCCTAGTAAGCAAAGTAGTTTTGCATACTAAGCTATGTTGCATTTTGCAACTTTCACACCTAGCAAGTAATGGCCGGCCACCTTATCAAGAATTGCAAGAAAATTTTATGATTTTAAGGGCTGATTAGTAGATAGGGAATTAGGTGTTTCTTTATGAGTTTGACACCTAAAAACCTAGCCTTGCTTAGTAAGCATTTTAGCCATGCTTACTTGGCTAATTGTGATGTATCATTAAGCAAAAATCTGTCTTTGTGGCACACTAAGAAACCGGCCATTTGGAGGAAGAGACACCTCATGGTCTAGCCTTGATGAGTCACCCTTTTAGCTTGTCTCTTTGGCCAGCCAAGGCCTTGCTAAATCAGCACCAAAATCCGGCCAATGGGAGGATGACAAACCATGATGTAGTTTAGATGAATCAGCATTTCTAGCTTTGCCACCATGGCTAGCTAAGATTTTGACACATCATCACTCTAATGACCAGCCATCCTAAGGGCAAGGCACATCACCTAGTAGCCTTGGTGAGTCATTTTAGCCTTGCTTACTCATTTTCTAGGGCCAGCCATGGCCGGCCAGCACACTAGGATTGCTGGAAAAAAATAAAAATTCTTGGAGGACTAGATGGCAAAGTAAGAACAAGAATTCATCTATAAATAGGTGAAGGCAAAATCTGTAGGTTTCTTTTAGTTAACCTTACAGCCATCAAGCACCTCTTTTACCCCTTAAGAGCCGAATAAAAAGTGAGAGGGAAAGCTGTAGACAGATTGGTTTTCGGTTGGTGTTGGTCTAGTGAAAAAGAAAACCTCCGAAACCCTAAGCTAGAATTTGTTTTGTGAAGCTTGAGGTAAACTTTTTAACCTCTAGTTTTCATTCACATTTTTGATAAGAAGATTATGAGTGTGATGTTATGTATAAGCATGAGTTTATGAAAAGCAAATTCAAGTACTATGCTTTATGTGTAGTTGATAGTTTTCGGTTTCGATATGCTAGTTTCGAAATAGGATTTTTATGCAAGTTTAAGATTTTTGTTTTACAAAAGTTATATGAGTAAGATCTGGATGTATGATTATGAAATGGTTAGGTAACGCCTGCATGCTTGATATAGGCTCACGGGGTAACCGGTTGAGCTAGTGTGCACGTTAGTTACCTAAAAACCAAACCGAACAAAAAACTGCCAGTTTTGGGTCAAACTGGACAGTAAATTTGGAAAGTGAATTTTGAGGCCCTTAGAGGCCGAATCTTTAAAAAGTCAAAACTACAAAGTTGTAGAGAGGGGAAAATCCTAGGGGCTAGCGTGGACTGTTTTTGAAAATAAGGCCTCTAAGACCTTCGTTTTTACAAAAACCCGAGACCAAATTTTAGGGTAATGAAAATGGTCGAAGAATTTTCAAAGGCAGAAACAAGCATGTTTAAGTTAGATTTGAGTTTTGAGTTAAAAACAAAAGTTGTAGGAACCTTCAAGGTCTACAACTTTCATGAAGGAAATATTTTCAAATTCAAAACAGATTTGTTAAAAAAGGATCAAATTTAAAGACTGATTTCAAATATAGTTTGTTTTTAGAATTTTAGTGTTTTAAAATATAGTAGGATTTTAAAGTTTATGCTATGTTTTAATATCCTTGTAGTGAGATAAGTCAATAACTAGGGTCGTATGATACTATGATAGGATGATTCTCATCCTATGATTTTTTCTGTGAAAACAGGAAAACCACTCGGTTAGGAAAAGCGCTAAACTTGAGATTTAGTATCTGGTAAGTACAACTCCGTCTACAGCATAGACTTTCCGTTGTATACTTACCCAAGTATGATGAATGATCGCTATTAGAATGTGATATAAATGTATGCTAGAATTGTTTGATGCGGTGTTATGATTATTATGATGATATCAAGCTTATGATTATTATGGTGATATCAAGCTTATGATTATTATGATGATATCAAGTTTATGATTATGAGATAAGGCATGTTGTTAAGATATGAGTATGATTTAAGTTTAGTGACATCACGAAGCATGTTGACTAACAAGATCAATTATGAGATCATGAAAAGCAAGTATGATGGCAAGCGAGCTTGCCGTGTCGTACCGACCCGCGTTAGGTCGGGTTGGACTGTAGTTTGAGTTGGAAATGGACTGGCCGCCCCAACCAAATCATAGTTGCACGCTCGGTACGTACACTTATGTTATGGGGCCCATAAGCAAGATAAGTTAAGAATGAATAAGATGGCATAATAATAGCATAATCGGTTCATGCATATATTATGCGATGTCATGAAATGGTATGTACGTTATGATGAGTTCAGTATGTTATGTATGAGTTAAGTATGTTATGATGAGTTCAGTATGTTATGTATGAGTTAAGTATGTTATGATGAATTTAGTATGTTATGTATGAAATGCTTCGATATGATGAGTTAAGTATGAAATGCTATGATATGAGATGCTATGTAAGATTATGATATGTTATGTATGAGATGTTACGATATGATGAGATAAGTAGGAAATGTTCTGATATGAGATGCTATGTAAGGTTACGATGAATTATGTTTTGAGTTGTATTGTCGTGGATAATTATGTTGTTCTTACTGAGCGAAAGCTCACGTCTTACATCTATGCTGTAGGTAAGCAACCTATGGGCAGTTGTTGATACAAGATGGTGAGCGTGGCAGGGCGAACTGTGAAATGTGGGATTAATAGCCGCTACGCATTTTGTTCTTTATATGTATATCATTTTGTATTCCGAACATCGTTATATTATTATGCTTTCCGCTTATCCACGCTATATATATATATATATATATATATATATATGGGGCTAATCGCTCGTACGCGTTACGTATATAAAAAAAAAAATTTCCGCTGTTTACATTAAATATATAAGAATGTATATATGTATGTATGGTAACGGCCTGTGCAAGGCGGGTCGTTACAATACTAGTCCCTTCCCAAATACTTAATCAAGAACCAGTAGAGGTTCAAATTGATTTGATTTATAAGGAGACACCAGTGTGAATTATGGATCGGGAAGAGAAGGACTTGAGAAATAGAACCACTTCAATGATTGAGGTTTTATGACGAAACCATTAGGTTGTAGTAGCAACCTGAGAAGTAGCTTATGAGATAAGGTAGCACTACCCCTTGTTGCTCTAATTTTCGAGGACGAAAATTTTTAAGGGGGGTAGATTGTGATACCTAGTTGTTCGATATTTCTAATTCCTTTTAGAGGAATTAATTATGTGCCATGAAGGTATTCATGAAAGAGCCCGGTTAAGGGTTTTTATTGATTTTGTGAGTTCTTATGATTTTATAAGACTCAAAAATGATTGCTTAGATCAGCATATGACCTTTGGAGTGAAAAAGGATGAAAAACTCTATGATATATGTTGGTCAAAGTTTGACCAAGAAAAGTCAAAGTTGACCGAGAGAGTCAAAGTTTGACTAAAATGGTCAAAGAACTGACGATACAGTATTATGGCAAAGCAGTATGAAAATATACTGCGAAAACCGTTTTTTACGGGCAATCTAGTATGATTAGGATTAAAACCACCATAGAAAAATCAAGCACACCAAGTTACATACTAAGGGCAAAAAGGACTTAAAGAAATAAGAAAATTTTTATACAGTTCATTTTTACACAGATGAATTTTGGACTGCAGAATATATTGCAGTACTGTGTATTAGTGAACACAGTATTAGAAATATCTGTGTAGCTCAAAAATGGACTGCATATTGAAGGAAAAAGCCAAACAAGGCCTTATGGTGATGACATCACCTTATCCACAAATTATGACATCATAATTGAATTTTGGAATTAAGGAAAATAATATTTCCTTGTTCATCAAGGGAATGGCCGGCCACCTCACCCTCCAAATGTGCAAAATTGTGATTTTTGAAGGACTAAACTAGCAATTTTGTAAAGTTTCAAATGCCTATAAATAGGTGAGCCATTTGTTCACAAAAAAATCAGAAAATTTGGAGAAATTTTGCCCATTTTCAGCCCCAAAAACCGACCTTGATCAGCCAAGAAAAACAAAACAAAAACCAAAATCCAAGTGTGGGAATTAGTGGTGAAGTTCGGATTTCACCTAGGAACCAAGAGGAAAAGCTGAAAAATTTTTTGGAGACCCATTTGGCCAAGGGTGCCGAACTGTAGGGAGCTGGAAAAGGGTGAGAAAAACTGATTGGGAACAAGGGGGAGTGGTCAAATTTTTGGTGAAAATCAGCAGCCAAAAGAAACCAAAACTTTCGGGTAGGCTAGGGGGAGGCCGAATTCACCAAGGAGCCAAGGATAGGAGAAAATTCTTGGATCAAACCCTAACCAATCTTAGGGTCAAGAAAGGTAATTCTCCCATGGCCTTAAGCTTTTTCAATTTGGTTCAATTTGAAATTTAATTGTATTTCAAGTTGTCAAATTGTATGAGCATAAGCTCAATTTATTTTATGGCCCTAGTTTAGGTTGTGCTTGATTAGGCTAAGGGTGGTTGATTATGAGCTTTAATTTGATTATTATGCTTATGCTTGATTGATTAATAGGATTGCATGCTAGATGTTTGATAAATTGTATGTCCCCTAAATATGTGCAAGAATGATTTAGAATGGTATGTTAGGTTGCTAGAAAATAAGCATGAATGGAATGATTTGGAATTGGTGAATTTAGAACCATGCAAACCTTAGGTGATGCAATTTCGGTATTGGTTTGCATGGGCGTGATCGAATCACATGAAGGTTGGTTTGGAACGTTAGAAATGCTTGCATGTGTGATATTAGGATCCTGCTGTGGTCGGTTGAGGTAGTATGCACGAATTAGGACGTAAAACGAATTTAAGAACATAAACTGCCAGTTCGGGTACAAACTGGCCAGTTTTCTGGAAAAGGAAATTTGAGGCCTTTAGAGGCCGAATTTGAGAAAACGTAAAACACGAAAGTTGTAGAGAATGATTTTTCCTAAGGAGCAAAGCAGACAGTTTTCCAAAATGAGGCTCCAACGGCCTCGGTTTTTATGAAAATCCGAGCCTAGCCGTGTCTAGGATTCATGCACGGTCAGGAAAGTTTAACAAGGAATTAGGGCACGATAAAGTCCGAACTGGGTTTTTCTCCTTGAGTTTATTTCTCGAGATCTGAAACTTTCGTGAAGAAAACTTTTTCATATTTGATTTGGATTTTTAAATAAAAATTGGATTTTAAAAACTGTGTAAGAGACAAGAAATTCCTGCACAGGATTTTCTAAAAACAAAGCAGAAAAACTGTATTTTTCACCAACCCCAATGTTTTTACTGTGAAAACTGTTCCAATGGCAGTTTTCAGCCCTTAATAAAATTTAAGACCCCATTTTAAGAATTAAGTATTTTTATGAGTTAAGCAATGAATTTTTAAATAAAAATCACCAAGTTTTCCAAGAAAAAGGAAAACGGATTTTTAAGCGTAGATAAGCAGCAAAATAGTAAGAGATGGTAACCGTGAAGGATACCCGAGTTATTGGGCTTGACCCCCAAAGCCCAAGTTTGACCATATAAGGTTGACTTTGGTTGACCAGGTTTGACCAAGGATTATCATCTCAAGGGTTACCCAACATAACCCATCGAGATACCAAAAATATTAGGAGTTAAGAGCTAGGGTTATTTGAAATAACCCAATGGATGATAGACCAAGAATATTAAAGCTTATGCCCAAGGTTAGGATAGTAACCTAACCCTACCTGTATGGATACGGGCTTAGCACATGTGGTTACTCAGTGTAACCGAATAAGTTATAATCCATGTTTGGGCTAGTCTCGAACAATAGGGTTACTTATTGTAACCAAGTAAGATATCTGGCATAGGGGACATACAACTAAGACCATATATGCATGTTGGTTAGGTCACCAACATTTTTCGGTAATAGACCCTTACTTATGTCCTTCATTCAAGCAGAAAATAACCTGCAGCTGTATCCGGACGTGGAGCAGCATTTCACCGGACATAGTAGTCGAGGTAAGTACAACTCCGCCTACAGCATAGGCTTTTGTTATATACTTGCCCAAGTATGATCGATGAATGCTATGGTAGTTGATATGATGTATGTTTGATATGCTTACGAAATGTCATGTGAATGTTATGTGATTGATTATGCCATGAAGTATGATATGTTTATGATGCATGAAGTTATGATATGAAGCATGATATGAATATGTCTTATGAATGTGTGGCATCACGAAGCATGTTCACAAATTCTAAATAAGAGATAACGAAAAGCAAGTATGATGGCAAGCAAGCTTGCCTGTGTCGTACCGACCCGCTCACAGGTCGGGTTGGACTATGGTTTGAGTTGGAAATGGGCTGGCCGCCCCAACCACTCCATAGTTGCGCGCCCAGTACATACACTTATGTAAGGGGCCCATAAGCAAGTTAAGCAAGATAAGCAAGATAAGTAAGATAAGCATGTATGAAAGATATGCTATGAATGAAGCATAATCAGTTCATGCATATATTATGCTATGTTAGGATATGAGATGTATGTTACGATGCTATATTAAGTTATGCTATATTACGACACGATACGTTATGTTACGATGTTATGTTAAGTTAGGACACGAGATGTATGTTACAATGTTATGTTAGGTTATGCTATGTTACGACACGATACGTTATGTTACGAAGCTATGTTAGGTCATGCCATGTTACGCGCTTTGATAGCATAGGTTTGTTTTGTTTCGCGGTTTAGTAGTTGTACTTGCTGAGCGAAAGCTCACTGTCTTACGTCTATGCTGCAGGTAAGCAACCTACGGGCAATTGTTGATACAAGATGGGGGAGCGTGGCAGGGCAAGCTGTGAAATGTGGGAAATAATGGCGCTACGCGTTTTGTCTTTTTTTACGTATAATGATTGTTTTTCAAACATCGTTTTTATATATTGTTATGCGCTAGTACGCGCCTTAGAAAAAAAAAATTCCGCTGTTTACGCCAAATATGTAAGTAAGTATGAAGGCGTATGTATGTATGTATGGTAACGGCCTGTGCTAGGCGGGTCATTACTGTTATTTCCCGCATGAACCCCAATACAAAATAGTCGCACTGCACATTTCCTTGTTGTATAGGACATCGAGCAGTCTGAATCAATGTCTGGCAGTTACGTCGCTTTGTTATTCCTCGTCTCACCAGCAACTTCCAATCGTTTAGTGCCCTAACAATTTAATAAATATCAATACATTCGGAACTACAACCTTGGAATGTCAAATCATTAATATGAACAGGAAAGAATACTTACAACATAATTAAATGTTAAAAATCTTCATCCGGATCGTTTCCAAGAGGATTAAAATAGAGGACCGAGTCATCCCACGGATTAATAACAGCTAATATCCAATGTTGGCCGCTGTTATATGGCATGAGAACAAGCCTTCCCCTTGGTGTGTTTTTTATGATCCGGATGATATTGTTGGCTCTCTTTCTAATATACGCACTGCACATTTCCTTGTTGAAACTGTTGTGTTGATCAACAGTAGGTGTGGTTGCGTCCTCAGCCATCGTCTCACGGTTGATACCGTGCTTCGCACAAAGTTCCTGCACCGTTCTTTCCAAGGCAGCCAACTGTCGTTTCATATAGGAGACTTCAGGATTCTACGTTGATATATTCATGGCATTGTAGTATTGTGCCTGCTTGACAAATTTTGATTGCCCACGAAGATGACCAGAATGCTCGGCATTGCCCAAAGACTTGGTCAAAACGTCCTCTGTACCCACGGATTCGAAGCTTTCTTGCGTCTCTTGTTGTGTTAAATCGTCCTATAACAATTACACAATATGTTATTGAGCCTATAAACATAATGGAGACAATCTTACTCCATATTTGAAATAGAATCCATATACTTACTATTGTGTCACCAATAATTTTAACCGACGGATTCTTGTACTCTCCATCGGGTTTGAGCCGCGTGTCTGCCAAATAAAATGTCGAGCAGCATATTCCCCCATCTTCTCAAACCGAAATTTAGTAATTAAAGTTAGCAAACATAAATAAAACATGTAATGTCAATTAACCTAAATAGACTTGAAGCTTTTTGGCAAATTAATTAACGTACGATTTCTTGATCATGTTTCCTATATCCGTCTCGGCCTGTAGTAGATCCGTATTTGCTCTTTTTCCTTATCTCAGTTCCTTGTTGGGAAAGCCTCTTGAAATCAGCCGTCCGTCGATACGTAATAAACCTTTCCTAATCATCCTGGCTGATGGTTGGGTAATTTTAAACCACTTTTGCCGGTCATTGGCAAACAGTTTCTTCGTGGATATTATCCTTAACAAAGGCTTGGTAAAGATCATATCTGAAACCCTTCGCTGACTGCCCGCAGGACTTCAAAACTTGTTTTCTATGCGATTCGTCAACAGTGAATGAAGTTACAACTTCCAACCGCACTCGTTCTTTCCTCGATTCCAAATCGGCACTTCTGAAGTCAGCAATCCAAATTGGAATGTGCTCCCGAGCAAGCACTTCAATCCAATGCTATAATTCATCACCTCCCTTGCCTATTGGTTGCCCTTTCGTATCAAATGAAACTTGAATTCGTTCTCCCCTCATCCTAACAACGTGCACTCTTTTAAGGAGAGTTGCTCTTCGTTTTCCATCTTCGTCAGTATTGAATCTTGGTGCGTTAGTTCGTCGTGGTTTTGCAACTTGAGTTTGGGTTAAGAAATCCTCCTTGTGAGAGTTTGACATTGTAAACCAATCTAAAACAAAAAACGCAACACGAACCGTTATAAACAAAGCATCATTGACATTAAATCATTACAAAGGTCGTGGTACTAAAACACATTACTATCCAAACATATAACGCAGAAAATCATGACGTTTTATCTTGAAAATGCCCAAATCCGAGCCAAACCCAACCAATTTAATTCAATTTAAAACTAAATATCACACAAATTAAGAGGCATTTAATCAAACATGTAATATATATACAAACATTTATCGCACAAAATCTTCACTTTTTTTTCTTGAAAATGCCCAAATCCGATCCTTACTCAACTAATTTAATTCACTCTCAAACTAAATTTTACACAAAGAGGCATTTAATCAATCATATAATATGCAAACAATTAACTCAAAACTGCAACACTTGCTATCAACCTTAGCCTTACTCAAGTATTTAAAATCAACCTAAATGACTAACACAATCAACAGTAAGAGATACTAATTTTCGACAACCACAATCAACAAAATATGCTGTAACTGACAGAAATTACCCAAATTCCTGCTTTACTCAAGCAATATAGAGTACAACTTACTGGCGTGTGGAGTGTGGGCAGGGGCAGATTGGTATCAAGTTTGGGACAACACGGGTTGTGGGCAGCGAGAGATACTTGGAAATGACCAAAAAATGAAGGCGTTGGGGAGGATGCCCTCGGATTTTGAGTGAGATCTGGAGTTTCAGATGATTTTAAGCGCGAACTAGGGATTTGGATGAGGGATTTTTTTTGGACAAACTTGAGTTTTTAGTAGTGAGTGAAAAGATGACAGAGTTTTTGAATGAAATGGGTTGTGAAAAAATGGTGTCTGTTTGGGTTTTATTAAATGCGGGAAAATTTTAACCTATTCTCAAAAATTTTAAAAGTGCCGCCTTAGACCTACCACGACGGTCTTTAAAAAACCGTCGTGGTAAGTTTACGGTTTTGGAAGGCTACCGCGACGGTCTTTATGTAAGACCATCGTGGTAGACTTCGTGGTCTTCTACTACGACGGACATTCATAAAAAACCGTCGTGGTAAGTTTACGGTTTTGGAAGGCTACCGCGACGGTCTTTATGTAAGAACATCGTGGTAGACTTCGTGGTCTTCTACTACGACGGACATTCATAAAAACCGTCGTGGTAGAGGAAACGGCGATTCTTGCTACTCTAAATAATTCCACGACGGTCTTTTTTATTGACCGTCGTGGTATAAATTTACCACGACGGTCAATCAAAAAACCGTCGTGGTATACCTATCTATCACGACGGTCATTAATAAACCGTCGTGGTGTATGAGATACCACAACGGTCTTTATAAAAGACTGTCATGGTAGGTTTCAAACATGCAAAATTTGTTTTAAAATTTGTTACCATAATCCCGTTAAGCGGTCAATCCTGATAGTTGTGCAATTATTCACGCCTGTTGTTATATGCTTCCATACATATTTGTATGTATAAATAATTCCCATATACATATTTCTAATATTATGTGCGTAAATAAAAACCCGTATCGAAATGTTTACAATGTAAGAAACGTAAAATCGTTTGTTAAGAAATTTTTTTCTTCTTTTTTTTGGGCTTCTCGACACATGTCCACTCGACGTCCAATCGAAATAAGTATGAAACGTCATCGTCAAAATCATCAATCTCCTCCATCGGTGGCAAACCCTTTGTAAATGGTGGAATGTCGGTGCAATCTTCAATATCTTCTTGGCCAGCCCGGATTGATCTTGGCTTCATTGGCACA
Organism: Ficus hispida; assembly: GCA_025413025.1. NCBI lineage: Eukaryota > Viridiplantae > Streptophyta > Magnoliopsida > Rosales > Moraceae > Ficus > Ficus hispida. Next base: position 16,345,367 of record CM046365.1, on the reverse strand, counting down.
ACCAAAGATAACTCTAAATTTGCAGGATCCGTTGTATAAAATACTTGTACCGCTTGTGACGCCATGATGAAAGGATCATTTTTGTATCCCAATCTCCTAAAGTCCACCACTGTCACGCCGTCACTATCAACCTTAACATAATTATTGTCAGTCCATTTGCATTTAAATAGGGCTATTCGCAAGCCGTAATAATCAAGTTCCCAAATATCTTCAATGAACCCAAAGTAATTCATGGAACTATATACCGGATTCTTGTCCTTTGCGGATGAAATATTGATAACTCTATGAAATGGAGTTATTTAGCAATCTTTTAAGCTTTTTAATTGTTGTTATCTTAGGATAATATTTCTTAGTTTTAGTATTTTATATAATATTAATTAGTATGTGTTAGTTAGAGAATGGGTAAAGATTTGTAGTTAACTTTGGTTTTTGGAATATTTATTTTGTTTAATTTTGGTGTTGACGTGTAGTTGGAACCTATGATGTCAAAGGATTGGAGGCCCAGTAATAACGAGATTGATAGCTGGAATTCATCAGTTTGCTGCAAACAATGCTACAGCATTGACACAACAAAGTTACACTAGTGCAGAATTATAAGAAAAGCATGTGGACCCCAGTCTTGCATTACAGCTGGCAAAGACTCATTTACTCCTTAAGTTTGTGCATGACAGCTGTGAAAAAAGTTACCAAACTTAGCAACCAAGAGGGCACGTGGGAGCTAGGGCATCTATGAGAGTTGGGAGATAAAAGAAGAAAGTTAACGACAAAGAGGAAGTAGCCGCCAGAGGGAAGAGAAGCAGAGAGCTGAAAGAGGAAAAATAGAGAGGAAGAGTGGAGAAAAAAGGAGAGCTGCAGAGCTTCCATTTTCACGCCGATTTTGGAAGTGAGTTCAGGAGGAGAAGAATATAGGACGAGAAGGACCATCACTAGCCATTGGGATTTTTTCCTTTTTCTACTCTTTCCTTGAATTACTTCTAGATTTTCATTCTCTGTTGAACATGAGATTTATATTCATGCTTGTTTTTGTAATCTTGAACATGAGCTAAATTTCTTTAGCTAGGATTGTTGATGGACCCAAAATTGGGAGGATGATTTGAATGTTTTGTTGAAATGTTGAGCAAATCTCGTTCCTTTTCATCCGAGTGTTTTGAATGTTAAATTTCTATTGTTGATTGGCCATCAATTTATAGGAAACGAGGCTTTACTTAATTCTGGAAAGGTTAATTGGAGCTGGATATAACTTGGATGATGCAAGTTCAATATGCTTTTTAAAGTTTATATTGATTTGTGAATGGTATAGGAATATATTATTTGCCTTGTATAACCCATTGAAATTGGTGTATGAATTTGTATTCTAAGAACTAGATTCACATAGGAATATGTTGAAAAAGGTTTAAAGAATTGTTAGTCATAATTAATTCGGAAGAATTTTTGTGATAAAATTGAATTTCAGTTAACATGACGGTTTTTGCTGCAGCATTTCCTACAGCATTCGGGTTAGACTTGTAATTGAGGGGAAATTGACAATCCTAGCTTAATTCTCATTCTTGATTTACAAAACTCTTAATTGGATATTGTTCTTTTTGTCTATTTTAGTGCCTTTTTATTATACCCATTTTAGTTCATTAGTTAGTTGCATTTTCCTTAGTTCAAATTCCAAATTCAATTTGATTTTTGCTTATTTCCTTTGCAATTCATTTAGTGATTCAATCCCTGTGGAGACGATACTCAACTCACTATTATATTACTTGTTCGATTACGTGCACTTGCGTAGTATTTTCGCATACATATTTTTGGCGAACAAATATGCATAGACTCGGCCCGAAGGGTGACACCACAATTCTGTACGGGATGCTTCTCATCTCTTTCCTGAGTGTAGAAGAAGTGGCCATTCACCAAATACGATGTATATCTTGTGACTATCGATGATGGACCTCTGGATAACTTCATTACGTCCTATGAAACGCCAAGCTTCATATGCAAATATTTTCTTATCCACTCCCAAAATGTCCGATTCTGCTCATCTTGAAGCCACTTCTCACTTCTTTCTTTTCTTGGATTCACAACTCTTAATTCCGCCATATGAACTTGAAAGAAAGGCTCCATTTCCTTAGCATTGTGCAAAACATATAAACATGCTTTTTCCCATTCATCTTGATTTACCGGTGAATGAACGGCCACAGATAGTCCTTTCGATATAAATTGCCCACTCGTTGGCAAACCTATTGGGTCCGTATTAGACAAATACTCAGAACAAAATTCAACAGATTCCTCGAATATGTAGTTTTCCACTATACAACCCTCCGGCCTATTTTGGTTCTTCACATATCGCTTCAAAACCTTCATGTATCTTTCAAAAGGATACATCTACCTCAAATACACCGGGCCACATAACTTAACTTCCCGAACTAAGTGCACACAAAGATGGATCATTATATCAAAAAATGATGGTGGAAAATACTTCTCAAGCAGGTACAATGTCATAACCAATTCCGATTGTAGCGAATCTAATATCATTGGATCAATTACCTTGAAGCATATTGAATTGAAGAATGAGCATAACTTTATAATTGAGTATCTCACATCTTTTGTTAAAAATCCCCGCAAAGCAAGAGGTAATAATTGTTGCATCAAGATATGACAATCATGTGTTTTCATTCCAACGAGCCGCAAATCTTTCATCGAAACCAACCTTTTAAAGTTAGAAGAGTACCCACTTGGCACTTTCACGGAAGCAAACCACTCACAAAGCTTTCTCTTTTCGTGTCTAGATAATGTGTGCTTCGTCGGCGGTAAGTAAGTGCCATTCGATCTTTCATCGGGGAACAAATTCGGTCTAATCTTCATCTCTTTAAGGTCCAACCGTGCCTTTTCACCATCTTTAGTCTTATTCGGAATGTCAAGCAACGTGCCCACTATCGACTCATAGACGTTTTTCTCAATATGCATAACACCTAAGCAATGTCGAACGTAAAGTGACTTCTAATATGGAAGTTCATAGAATATTGACTTCTTCTCCCAAGGCCCATCGACAGCTGGATCCTTATGTTTTCCTTTCCCAAAACTACCTTGACATCTTTAACCATCTCAAAAATATCTTCGTCAGTCAAAATCGGAGGAGCGGTTCTTTCTTCGGTGGTGCTATCAAAAGCCTTCTTCTGTTTGCAATAGCGATGATTTTTTGGCAAGAACCTCCGATGACCAAGGTAAACAGTTTTCCTACCGTTTTTCAACCTGATGGAAGATGTTTTCTTCATACAAACGGGACAACCTATAGAACTCTTCACAGGATACCCAGATAGGTTGTCAAGTGCAGGAAAGTCATTAATTGACCAAATCAACATTGCGTGAAGATTGAACGTTTCTTGATGGTAAGAATCTCTTACTTGTAAACCATCATCCCACAACCTTTTTAGGTCATCGATTAATGATACCAAGTAAACATCAATATCATTCCCTAGTTATTGAGGGCCTGATATCAATATTGTCAACATCAAGAACTTCCGCTTCATGCAAACATCTGGAGGGAGATTGTAGTTGACAAGTATGACTGGCCAGGTACTATGCCGACTACTCATGTTACTGTGTGGGTTTATTCCATCCGTCGATAAGCTGAGACGTAAATTCCTTGGTTCTGCACTAAAATCTGGATGATTGTCATCAAAGGTCTTCCATTGCGGTGCATCGGCCAGATGCCTAAGCTTGCCATAGTCAACACGTTTATCATGATGCCATGTCAAACTCTTAGCATGTTTTGCATTACGGAATAAACGGCAGAAACGTGGAGCTGGTGGAATGTACCATAACACCTTCACCGGCACTCTTTTACTTCTATTCGATGGCATCTTGCCCTTCTTCCATCTTGACTCATTACAAACCGAACATTAATCTAAATCTTTATTTTCTTTTTGATAAAGTACGCAATCGTTTGGACAAGCATGTATCTTTTCGTATTCCATTCCCAACGTGCTCAAAGTCTTTTTTGCCTCGTACATACTAGGTGGCACTTTGTTATCCGCCGGTAGAACATCTTTTAGAAAAGCTAAAAGAGTCATGAAACTATAATTCGTCCACCCTCCCGACGCTTTAATATTCCACAATTTAACCAATGCCCCTAATTTTGTATATTTTGTACACCCGACGTACAAGGGCGTTTCAGTATCATTAATCTTTTTCTCAAATAACTCCGGACGGTGCACAAAGTTTTCTTCCAAATCAATTATCATATTGTACATATTATCACCAACGTCTTCCTCCACAATAGGCTCTTTATCTATAGTACTCGTCGATGTATACTTAATACCGACGAAATCTTCACCATATAAATACCATGTTTGGTAATAACAAATAATCCCATAAACATGCAAATGCCCTCTAATATCATCAATGGAATGGGATCTACGATTACCACAAACTTGACACGGACACCGAGTTTTATCGTCTTGTGTATGAGCTTTAGCAAATAACAAAAATTCTTCGACACCATCTTCATATGCTTTAGACAATCTATCAAACCACATCCATTTCTTATCCATGATTAGCGCGCAAATCCTAAATCAATAAATAAAAGTTCTCAATAAGTCAATATAAGGTGTGAATATTTTTAAATTTTTGGCATGAATATCATTTGCATGCACTTAATTATTAGCTAGTTATATATAAAGACTCCCGGCTCATGCATTAATTAAATCAACAATATATTTACTAAATTAAAAATCCAAAAAACATAACAAAACTAAAAATACCATTATAAATTAAAAACCGGCCCGGGTTATTTAACTTAAAAAAAACAAACTATAAATACATCGTAATATATAGGATTTATAATAAATTTTTTTTAGGATTTAACTAAAAAATCCAAACTAATTTAAACAAAACCAAACTGAAAAAAACCAAACTAAAAATACATTGATCGTGAGATCATTTAATTAATTAAACACTTTGCAGTATTTAATGTATCAAAAGCAATCCAAAAAATTACAAATTAAAATTTATATATTCTGGCCGGGTTCGTAAATAAAAAAATAATACAGAGGAAAACAACTTCCTTGTTTAGTTAATTAGTGTCATCATGACTTACAAGAACGATAGGAGAGCAGTAGAGGCGGTGGGTGGCGTCCAACAGCGGTGTATGGAACTGTTGTCGGGGTGATTGGATATGATTTTGGTTCACGGCAGCAGCTGTATCAATGTGGAAATAACATGGCAACTCGATCTGATATGACTAAGAAAAGGACGATGTTTCCATGAAAGTTTTAGGAAAACCATTGTGGAAATATGGGATTACACGACGGTTTTTAGACAACCGTCGTGTAATCCCCGAGACTACCACGACGGTTGTATAGAACCGTCGTGTAATAATCGAGATATTCCATGACGGTGCCTAAAAACCGTCGTGGAATGTATACTTCCACGATGGTTTTAAACAACCGTCGTGGAAATACATTATTCTACGATGGGTTTAAACAACCGTGGTGGAAATCTAAAATTCCACGACGGTTTTTGGATGCCACTTTTTGTTCTGTGTTTTTACCTTAGTTTCCATGATGGTTTTTAAAAAACGGTCGTTGAATCTCCGTCATGGTATCCACATTCTGTAGTAGTGGTGGTGATTTTTTTTAGTCATTTATTTGAAAAACTCCCCCAAACTCTTGCCATTTTCTTTCTCCCTTTCTCTACTCAGCCGAACACTATAGACAGCAAAAACCCTAGAGTAGTGTTCGGATTTTTAGTGAGGAAAAGCTAGAAAAGAATTTTCAGAACTCAAGCCAAATATTTCCACTTCGGTTTAGAGGTAAACCCTCAATTTCCTAAGCCTCTAAATTCTGTTTTTGAGCCATTTACAGTGTATTTCCAGCTTGTTTGTAAGGGCTTAAGCTCATTCATTTATGTCCTTATGTTGCTTGGTTTGCTTAGAATGTGCTTGATTTAGGTTTTAGCATGATTATACTTTAATTTGGTGCATGATTGGTAATGTATGCTCTAGAAATTAGGTAGATGATGTGTGTGACCCTTATGTGTTTGATATATGTCCCCATATGCTTAAACTGATGATGAATGGCTGATTATGGTTCAAGAAAACCCTAGAGAACCTTAGAAAAACAAGTTTAGTGAAAATCACCAAACGGGTTTGATCGAAAAATTGTATGTATGAGATTGAATGAACAGGTATGAGAACGTTAGATTATACGCTGCATGCTTGATGTAGGCTCACAATTGCGACCGTTTGAGGTAGGGTGTGCGTAATTTTTACGTGAGAGCGTGTTGGGATCTAAATGTGCCATAAGGATAGAAAATCAATGTTAGGGATTCTCTGTAAATATGACATTTTGATATTAATAAGAGGAGGTTATTTATGTTTAATAAGTAGTGTCCTATTTACTTTCATTTGTTGATTGTATGATTGAGCAAACACAAATACTTCTTGACTGTTGGTAATAGATCGGATTAACATATGTATACGGGGTATACATAGAAGACATGGTAATTTGATAACAGTCAAAATAAATAGTTCGTAATCGATAGAATGAGATTTGGGGATCTTATTCATGATAAGATTGTACAGGTTGTCTACTTCCTTGGAGGGATGGTTTGTCTTGACCATCAGATTGGTTCCGAGTGGAAACTTTAATGTATACCAGTATTGAGGTATGACATTAGACTGGACCTAAAGTGTTAATTGATTCGGTTTAATAATTCCATTTATAAGAATCAATGAAGCTTTGATTATCATCCTGTATTAATCTTAATCCTGAAATGATTACTTGAGTTCGTATCCATGACTTATGTACTTTAATGGACTACAGGTGAGACACTGTTAATTTATGGTCAATATACTTGTGTTTTGGGTGCATGACTTATGGATAGAGAAATCAAGATTTATAGATATGGAATCCATAGCTATCTTAACGATAGTACATGTTATCTACTTAAAGGCATTATTCGGGGATTGAAAGATAGTATAACAAGATCTTGGCATCGGTTTACTTTGTGTTCTCTGATGGTTTACCAATTGTATGGTTTTACAATTAGTGGTTCTTTCAATGGAGAATAATGGAACTTTAAGTTAAAATGATTGAAAAGGTAAAATGGAAAAATTCCTTAATTCAATCATGGATAACATATGGGGATTAAGCAAGTGATGAATAAATCATGGAAGAAGCACTGCGTGAGAGAGCTTTCGTAATACGGTATGTAAACAGGAGTTCAGCTTCAAACTTTTAGTGGAATAGTTTTGAAGTTGATAATTGATGAATAATTAATCTTGGATTAATTTTTCACAATTATAGCAGCCTTTACATATTTCTATCGGGTCCCTCTATTAGCTCATATAGTTCCATATAGCGTCTCAGGATTTGTTCCTAATGAGATCGGTAAATATAAATGGAATTTTGTAATGTCTATTAAGATATGTACTCTCTAACATGCAATCCGGAAAAGGATTGGACATGTAGGATTAGTGTAGACAAATAACATGATTTGTCAACATGTGATTCATTAATTTGAATTTTGAAAATAAGATTGTGTTTGAATTATTTAATTTTGAAAAACAAAGTTTTTCTCTCCTAATCTAAATATGGTGCACGGTTTTGAGATAGGTGGTGGGAAGAAAATTTTGTTTCATAATTATTCAAATATATTCCTAACATTAAATTATTAATTGATTAAAATAATGGAGATTATTTCATGAATTTTTCTCTCCTAATTAAAAGTGGTGCACGGTTTTTGTGAGGAAAGAAATTTGAAATATTCCATTGATTTAAATTAATTAATATGGTTGATGTTTGTGGAAAATATTAATTCAAATGAGTGAATCTTATTTAAATTCAAACGGGTTTAAAAGAAATTTGAATCTAGATAGGACTAGGATCTTTTCACTAGTCTAGATTCTTGATTTAAAATTTGAACTACCAATCTAGATTTATCCTATAGTGGCCGAATTTTCGGAGGAGATTTTCTCCTTGGAAAAACATTTCTAGGTTCAATGAATCTAGCCCTAAAGTTGTATGATCTTTTGGTTCAAAATTTATCCAGAAAAATAATTATTAATTATTTTCAAGTAGGAATTAAATTTTGAAAAAGATTAGACTTCTATATAAAGGCTAGGAATTCTTGAGATAATTTTTGATATTTTTTTTAGGAGAAAAAAGTTTTTTGGGAGAGAAGAAAAAATAATTTGGGTTTCTTCTACTTTATGAAATTCGGCTATCTTGTGAGAAAGAAAAAGAGAGAAAATTCCATTGAATCAAAACTGTGAGGAAGGTTAAACCGAGTGATAATTTTCATAGGAGGTTAACTGGTTCCTGTTTTGTAGTTTTGAAGATAGAAGTTGGATCATATTCTCAACGAGGAACATCGGAATTGAGAAGGAGGGATCTAGACTTCGGAAAGCATTACTGGTCGCTTGGATTCATAGAATGTGTGCCCACACACACTATGAGACGTGGAACTCGAGAATAGTAGAGAAGACACGTTGGTCAAACGCTCTAGTGATTCCGGAATCCGAGAAATAAGGTACGCTTGATCATGAATTTAATTTATTGTTATATGCATCATGAGATTCTTTTCGAAACGGCATAAAAATTTTAAAACTTCCACTGCGCCGTAACTCTAATATCGGATCCGTTTTTTCCAACAATTGGTATCAGAGCCTATTCATGATTATGCATATAATATAAATTATTTAATCAAATAAATTTCTCTCTATGTATTAATGAAATATTTTAGAGAGTTGGCACTCTAGGTTTTATTTTATGTATGTTAAATATATTATGAATGGATGTATGGTTGAATGCTTTATATTATTTTTATATAATATATGATGCTTGTTTAATTTTACCGGTCATGATTCCTTAAAGGTTAGAATTTGTATCTAGGTTTTTCAAGTGTAATAGATGCGGTCTATTATCACCGCTAGGTCGTTGTTTCAATTCCTAGAATTTTTGTAAGCCGGAAAAGGCATAGGAATTTTTTTTATAAAATTCGGGATACAATGATCCGAGGAGATTGAAGATGAACGAAGGTATGTAAATTTTCAAATGATATGATTTTGTGTTTTTTGTTATTTTCAATAAAAAAATGTTTTTTTTAATAAAAAAATCACAAAATCTTTTTGAAAATTTAATTTTTCAATGATATGTGATCTTAAAAATTTGAAAATCAAAATTAAAAATTTAAATTTAAATTTAATGGATACTATTATGAATTTAAAATTTTGAGATTTAAATTTGAAATTTGAAATTTGAAATTTTTTGAATTTTAAAATTTAATAAACCAGATTTTTATTTAAATTTTGATATTTTGTAATTTTGATTAAAATTAAAAATCACATATAATCTTTTTGAAATTTGAATTTTAAATTTAAATTGAAAAAGATGTGACATTGGAGGAGGAAGACACATTGAAGAAGGATACAAGGCATGGATCTACAAATGAAGGCCGATATATGTGTCGGTTAATTTTGTAAATTTTATAATTTTCTTTTCTCTAGGATGGAATCATGATCCACGGCTATTTACATATTTTGCAAACCATAGATGATGTGTTGCTAGATGAATATGTTATACTATTTCGTGATGTATTGATAACATGCCATATAGACTAGGGAGTGCCACTCAATAGATATTGTTTATGTATGAAAAACAAAAAACCTAATTTAAAAGATTGAGTGGAAGAAGGTTTTATATACTGAGACCTACGGCCTCCATCGTTGGTCAATAATTATGCATGGTAGTGCCTACTACTCGGTTTTGACCCGGGAATTCCCTTCGGATAGGTATCTTTCCTAGAGTGCACTCTGATTTGGATTTCCGAAAGGATAACAATTTTGGACATATTTTATATTTAGATCATCCATTGGTGGCGGATGTAAAATATGGATTCAAAATTGAAACGATGGTTATACACTCATACTACTTTATTTATTAATCTTACTCGAGGCTCTGATATGTAAAGTAGTGGCCAAATAAATGATAATTAATATATATTTAATGGAGTTTTCTCCATGGACGAATATGTATTAATCGGATGGGATCCGTGTTCTTGGCTAGTTATTCTATGACTACCCTCGGTAGCTTAGAAAGCAGAAGCTAGGAATTATCGTTGTAAGGTATGTGTTTTAAGGGTTTTACACATGAACATTTAAATTGCATTTAGATCTTTAGGTTTCACTACAAAATCATATTTTATAAATTAATAGATGTTTGCTCCTACTTATTACATGTTTTCTTATTATAGATCAAAATGTCGAGCCCTTTATCTGTGATACTTACGCAAAACAAATTAACTGGTGAAAACTTTAATAACTGGAAAAGGAACTTGCTTATCGTCCTAAACTTTGAGAAACACAGTTTTGTCCTAACCCAACCTAGACCACTACGCCTGCGATCGATGCTCCTGATAGGGAATTTGTAGCCCTTGAGCGCTGGGACAATTCTAACCTAAGTGCCATGTGCTATATTCGGGCGAGCATATCTAACGTGCTCCAGAAGCAGCATGAGGAACATCAAACTGCTAGGCAGATCATGGATAACCTGGAGGAATGTTTGGTGAACAAACTATCTAGGCTAAGACCGATGCTATCAAAGGTCTCATGAACTGCAGGTAGAAGGTTGGAACTCCCATCAAGGAGCACATGATGAAAGTCATGGCTTATTTGTCTGAGGCTCAGACAAATGGGGCTGAGATCGATGCTGCAACTCAATTGGTGATGGTTTTCCAAACCTTATCCAAGGATTTCGATTTGTTTCAGGCATCCTACAACCTTAACCGGAAGGAGATGTCTTTAACGGAATTGATGAAAGAGTTGCAAGCCTTTGAGAATATTTTTAAGGTTCTGGATCTAAGGCTGAGGCAAATGTGGCTGAACCTTGTTCGCCTGCTCCTAATCCCAAAAGGAAGAAGGAAAATGGGAAGAACAAGGGAAACAAGCCTGTGGTGGATGCACCAGTTTCTAAGAAGTCTACCAAGACTAAGAAGCGAAAGGTGGATCCTAAAAAGGCTAAGTGTTTTCACTGTGGGAAGAAATGACATTTCAAGAAGGATTCCCGAGAATACCTGGCTTTGCAAAAGCAGAAAGGTAATTTCAATGTCCTGTATCTTGAGGGTTGTTTAGTGGAAGAATCTAAGGACAATTGGGTTATGGATTCTGGAGCTACTAACCATGTTTGTATTTCTCTAAAGGGGTTCAAGGAAACTAGAAATTTGCATGAGGAGAACTTCACATTAAGAACCGGTGATGGGACGTTGGTACAAGCTAAAGCAGTGGGAGAAGTGCATCTTTATTTTGATGAATTTAGGTTTATTATTTGAGACATTGTTTTTATGTTCCTAGTTTTAGGAGGAACTTAATTTCGGTAGCTTGTTTGATTAAAGATTCTTATTCAGTTTCTTTTAATAATAAAGTTGTTATTAGGAAAAACAATTCTCTTATCTGTAATGGATGGATGCATGGAAATCTTTATTTTATCAAAACCTAAGATGCACTCACTGCTTGATACAGAATTGGAAAGAACTCTAATTAAAGACTTAAATCTTCTCACTCTGACAAATCATATCTTTGGCATTTACGACTTGGTCACATAAGCCTTAATAGAATTCAAAGGATGGTAAAGGAGGAATGCCTTGACTTGATGAGGTGAACCTTGGCCACAATGTGAATCCTGTTTGGAAGGCAAGATGACTAAACGGCACTTTGCTGCTAAGGATAGTCGTGTCGAGGAACTTTTAGAACTTGTGCATACGGATGTTTGTGGTCCCATGAACATAGAAGCACGTGGTGGTATGATATTATATCACTTTTATTGATGGTTACTCAAGGTATGGATAATCTATTTGATGATCCGCAAAAGTGAAGCCTTTGACAAGTTCAAAGAATTCGGGCTGAAGCGGAGAAACAATTAGGAAACTCCATTAAGACACTTCGATCGGATCGAGGTGGGGAATACCTATCGGATGAGTTCTTAGGATATTGATAGAGAATGGGATACAATCCCAGTTAACTGCACCTGGTACCCTCAACACAATGGTGTAGCTAAGAGAAGAAATAGGACCCTATTGGATATGGTCCGGTCTATGATGAGTTATTTCACATTACCTTTGTCATTTTGGGGCACGCCATACAAACTGCATGCTATATTCTGAATAACGTTCCTCTAAATCGGTTCCTAAAACTCCTTACGAGTAATGGACGAGTAGGAAACCTAATTTGAATCATATTCGAATTTGAGGTTGTCCGACACACGTCCTGGATAAGGAAGCGAAGAAGTTGGAGTCACGATCAGAAGTGTGCTTGTTTGTTGGCTATCCAAAAGGGACGAAAGGTGGTCTATTCTATAATCCGAAGCAAAATAAAGTTTTATTTCTACACATGCAACATTCCTAGAGGAAAGTTATATGGAAGACTTTAAACCTCGTAGCAAAGTAGTGCTGAGGAGATGATTTCGAGTTTGGATATCCTAAAGTCACAGAAAACCCTATGGAAAAACCACTAGAGAATCAACAACCACGGGAGCTTCGTCGTAGTGGGAGGATTATCAGGGAACCTGAAAGGTACATGTTCAATGGTGAAGTTTTTGAAGCAGAATCCATAGAACATGTTGATGATCCGGCTACGTACAAAGAAGCTATGGAGGATGTTGATTCTAGTCTTTGGCAAAAGCTATGAACACCGAGATGGAATCTATGGATTCCAATGGGGTCTGGAAACTTGTAAACTTACCCAAGGCATAAAACCGATTGGGTGTAAGTGGGTATACAAGAGGAAAGAGGTGTGGATGGGAAAGTGGAAACTTTCAAGGCAAGACTTGTAGCAAAGGGCTATACTCAAAAGAAGGAATCGACTATGAAGAAACCTTCTCGCCTGTAGCAATGCTCAAGTCAATCCGCATTCTTTTATCCATTGCGGCTGCTCTCGATTATGAGATCTGGCAAATGGATGTCAAGACAGCTTTCTTGAATGGCTCTCTTGAGGAAGATATCTATATGATACAACCAGACGGGTTCAAGGCAAAGGGCCAAGAAGACAAGTGTGCAAGTTGCTTAAATCCATTTATGGATTAAAGCAAGCATCTCGTTCTTGGAATATTAGGTTTGATCAAGCAATCAAAACCTATGGATTCGAACAAAACATTGATGAACCATGTGTTTATAAATGTATCAAGAACGAGAAAGTGGTTTTCTAGTACTTTATGTGGATGATATATTGCTTATTGGAAATGATATGATGATGTTATCATCTGTCAAAGTTTGGTTAGCCAAACAGTTTGACATGAAGGACTTAGGAGAAGCTAGTTATGTTCTTGGAATTCAACTCTTTAGAGATAGAAAGAACAAAACGATAGCACTCTCCCAAGCTTCATACATTGATAAAGTACTTGAAAAGTTTTCTATGTAAATTCCAAGAAAGTGCCCAACCTTTCAGGATTGGATCAAGCTTTCTAGAGATGACTGTCCCAAGACATCGGAAGAAAGGGAGCGTATGAAAAATGTACCTTATGCATCTGCGGTAGGTAGTCTTATGTACGCTATGTTATGCACAAGGCCTGACATTTGTTTTGCAGTTGGTATGGTAAGTCGATATCAGTCGAATCCAGGATCGAACCATTGGGCTGCGGTCAAGCA